>JACEFZ010027343.1:115000-352500 GCA_014155875.1 Cepaea nemoralis | reverse complement strand
TTCTAGGATAACAGCTGTGATAACTGTAAGATGGTGGTTTTAGTGAGGGATAATGGCAGATGAAGAAGATTGTGGCTTGGCTGACAGAGTAACGAGGTGATGATCAGAGGCTGAATGTGTCAAGAGCGCGGGAAACTACTGCTGCTGCTGCTGTAGCCAAGGTGGCTACTACTACTACTACTACTACTACTACTACTACTACTACTACTACTACTACTACTACTACTACTATTACTGCTGCTGCGGCGGCGATTGCTACTACTATAACTTCTAATACTACTACTACTACTACTACTGCGGCTGTTGCAGATACTACTACTACTACTACTACTACTACTACTACTACTACTTTTACTACTACTACTACTACTGCTACTGCTGCTGCTACTACTACTACTACTACTACTACTACTACTACTACTACTATTATTATTACTACTACTAATATTACTACTACTACTACTCTACTGCTACTATTATTGCTACTACCAATTTCTATTACAAATATCAGCTTTACCATTACACAAACATCGTATGTTTTTGTACAATAAGAATATATATATATATATATATATATATATATAGATAGATAGATAGATAGATAGATAGATAGATAGATAGATAGAGAGAGAGAGAGAGAGAGAGAGAGAGAAAGAGACAGATGTGTGTGTATGTGAGAGAGAATGTGTGTGTATGAGAGAGAGAGAGAGAGTGTGTGTGTGTGTGTCTGTGCTTGTGCGTGCGTGCGTGGATGCGTGCGCGTGCGTGTGTGTGTGTGTGTGTGTGAATAACACGTGTTGAGTGATTGTAAATCTCGATTTAACCAGAAGAATAGAAATATTGTTGCTGAAGTCAACTTACGTATATCGAAAAATCGAAGAACGTCCAAAATAATAACTGCTCATAGAATGCCTCTTGGTCGTTGCACTTTCACAGGACCGGCAACAAACTACACGTAGCAAGTAATTCACTCTTGTTGCACAGTAAACTTCAAAGTTGGCACACAGATTTACGAATGTTCACATCACAGAAGTGGCCAGAAGTTCCCAATTGTCAACCAAACCAACATCATATTGGCTGTAACCTGGCATCCTTTGTGTTTGCCCCCCAGCCCACCCACTCCTCGACGTCTAGCCTTCACTCACGCGAGAGTAGAAATCGAGGCTGGCAACTCAACATCTGCAAGTCACACCCCTTCCTCTTTCTCTATCGTGTTTTTTCGTGAATGAATCACTCATTTTCAAATGTTTCACGGGTTGATCGCGCGAGGACGTGTAGCAAAACATTACAGGAAGCACACTGCTCCTGAAGAAATGTGTTTTTCACCGGCACCTCACAATGCGAATCTGGCACTCGAACACTTTGTTACTTAAAACATGGACATACCGTTCTTTCTTCCTAGCAAATGTGGTTGTTTAAGAGTATTGCTAACCAATCAAATCTGAGACCCTTTCTAACAACAGTTATGTGTCACTACCAGATGCTGATAGTGATAGCTACTGTCAATCAATCCTGCCATCTCCTATTTCCATAAATACGAAGTGAATAATAGAAGATACTTATTAGACTAGAAAATGTGTATGTTTTAAGTCATGCCTCTCTATTTTGAAATATCTGTAAGCATACCAGCTAAATGAAATCCTCGCTGCGATCAACTTTCATGCACGAACGAACCCAGCACGCGCGCGTACACAAACTAGGTACTCACTTTACCTTCGGGGGAAACATGACCAGAACAAAACGGACGAGACGAGCAATCTCCCCATGCTAACTCCCCTGTTTACTAGCACGTTCACTCGGGATACCCCTAAGCTATTGGTTTAAATATTGATCGGGCTGGTTCACCTTCCCACAGCAGGGGAACCCAGTTTAAGAGTGGTGTGACTATCGACCCATTCTGCAGACAAAGACGGGTGAGTCCTCGTCTAAGGCTGTGAGGAAATATTGAAATGTTCCCAGGAACAAGAAGACAGTATTATACATGACAGTCGAAGCCTTGATATTTTTATTTTCATCTTAGGCGCATAACCTTTGACCTCATTGGATGCCTTCATAGCTTCGTAATTATTTTGTTAAATTGCCATAGCGCTATTATTATACACGACTGTAAAAATCAAAGAGACATACTTTTACGGTATTTATCATTTAATAACACAACCATCTGCACCACACTCCAGATGGAGTGATCAGTCTCCATCAGCAGACACGATAGGCCTATACTATTTATAGCATTGATCATGGGTATACTGCTCTTTCTACTAAATTCTACTATTTATACACCAATCATACATTTGCATTGATCTATCATGTAGCAGCCTCGGGAGCGCAGTAGGCAGTGCGGAAGTTTTATACTTACAAAAAAGAAAAATGTCATCTGTCATGTTTTGTCATCCCAGTTATACGTGTAAGTTCAAAATCCAGCGGTAATTTCATGTGCTACATAAATTCATTGTCATCTTTCCAACTGTCATCATCACCACTCTAAACTGCCAGCATCATCACTAGACGTGTCATCAATTGTTGTTAGGAAAGTAAAGGAATTCCAATAGAAAATACAAATTTATAAGTTATGTGTTGGGGTATCGTCCCCTCAGATTTTACCTCCAACATATGCATCAGCGTCCGGCGGCTTATTTATAGTGCCAGTTCTGTGTTGGTTGACGAGGACCCTCATTCTTCATATGTCCTCTCGTGGCTGGCTGTGCCAGTTCTTACTCCCGACATTCTGGACAACGATTTGGATTCACTGACGTCAAAGTCCTCAGTTCTTGACATCTCTCTAAAAAAAAAAGTTAGTTGCATGTCCTTTATAGAACGTAGCAGTCAACCCCAGCATTTTTTGGCTGTTTGTGATTCCTGGACAAGTTTGAAGTTTACGTTCAGTAGTTTATCGTTGCTTTCTGAACAACCGCAACCCATACGATTTCATAAAAAAACCAACACAGCTGCGTTTCGATGACGGGTATGCGGGATTACGAACTTCGTCTGTAACTCCTACGCCACAGATCCGGCTGACATCTCTCTAAGGGCGTTAATACCATCGGCGTGATCCATGGGCTGGCAATCTGCAAGATTTATAAGTGAGCTATGCCTAGGTCCCCACAAATACCAGGCGACATTACCAGTTCACGTCCTTGTCGCTCTTTTCTGTCAACTTCTCGGGCAAACGGTAGGTAGTACTCGAGCTCTCTATTGATGCTGTCGGCTAGATGTCAGGGACGCCAACACTCATGTCAAAGCTTCAGCTTTCTTAGTTAATTTTAGTTTAGTTTAGTCGACTTATCAACATCACGGCACACGGGTGTAAACCATAAGTGCTCCGTTCTACTCATAACTCAAGCCTGAGTCCGGAGAATCTCAGTTTAGTGCACGAGCTCCGTAGCATCGGCGAGGATCCTGAAATACTTTGGGTAGATTTTTAACTCGAAATTTTGCCCGGGCAGCGCCGTTAGGCTACTCTTTTTCGATTTCAAACTGTCAAGGCATTTTTTACGTGCGCAACAATACACACGGGCGTCCGATCTCACTACCCAGAGACCAAGGGGAAGTGTGTTACTAGAAGTCCACGTGAAAAAATCCTGGCCCTCACCGGGGCTTGAACCCGGACCTCCAGCACTCGATGCGGACAACATCTTCGGGGGCTGAGGTTTCTCAGCATTTCAGTTTTCTGGTCTCAACGCGCCAGGTCATCATTCCAAGGCTTCGGTTCTCTCATGTCAAAATGTTAGTTGTCTCTCATTTCAACGTTACAGTTCTCTCACTTCAAAATTGTAATTGTCTCTCATCTCACCCCTTCAGTTCTCTCATATCAACATGTTTCTTATCTCCCATCTCAACAAATCAGTTATCCTGTATCAACATGTTAATTATCTCCCATCTCAACTCATCAATTATCATCATATATCAACATGTTAGATATCTCCCATCTCAACACATCAGTTATCATATTGCAATATGCTAGTTATCTCCCATCTCAACACAACTGTTATCATATACCAACATGCTAGTTATCTCCTGTCTCAACATATCAGTTATCTTATATCAACATGAGAGTTATCTCTCATCTCAACACATCATTTATCTTTTATCAGCATGTTAGTTATCTTCTTGGTGTCAGGTCTTAGTCAGATATGACTGAGCTACTGTATAACAGTAGACGGTATTACCTGCTTTCTGTTTGCGCCGAACGTTGGGCGGCGCGTACCAAACCCGACACCCCACATTGTGCCAACGGCTTCGGGCGGAAGAGCTCAATTGGGAGGGTACAAGCCTTACCCTGGTGCGAGGAAATGCAACCTAAAGACAAAATGTCATGGCAGGGCAGACCAGGCCCTAAGCCTTGGTTGGCAGCTGGTCTAGGATCGAAGCTCCGACAGGCGGACAGTTAGAGCATTGCTTTGTTGATCCGGCAGCTTCTGCAGCTTGTCTTGTTCCAGGTGTAGAGGTGTTACCTTTCCTCTGGAGTGAACTAGGCAGGCCGAGAGAGGGATCATGCTGCATGGGCAACACATGATCTCTATATTTTAGCCCAGGCTTTGTGCTATGGAGAGGCAATAACTCCATCCCTGGTCTTAACCGGTCTCGGAATCAAAGCGAGAGGCAACTGTTACGGGTTATAAGTCATTGTCAATTGGCGTAGACATGGGAAGGGGGGGGGGGGGCACGCGTTGCCTCTGACGGTGGGAGACACCTACAGGTGTCACTGATCAGCTACCGCCCGCCTCAAGCTGGGCAGCCCCCGGCCAATTGGGTGCTGATCCGCCACAGCCTGCCTGCTTCAATGGGTGCTTGGGGCTAGGACAAAATCTGAATCGCAGGCTGTAAAACCAATGCACCAGGTACTAATAAAAAGAAAATAGAAACCTCAAGCTACGGCTTGCAACCTGGAACGTGAGAACCATGTGTCCAGGATTTTCCACTGACTTGACCAATATTGACGATGTGAGAAAAACGGCTGTGATTGATGCCGAACTCAATCGTCTTAACATTGATATTGCTGGCCCGCAGGAGACTCGCCTCGCTGAGGAAGGATCACTCAGGGAAAACAATTACACCTTTTTTTGGAAGGTTAGAGGGCAAGCAGAAAAAAAGGCAACAAGGTGTTGGCTTTGCAGTGAAGAATTCGCTACTGGGAATGGTTGAAATTCCAGCAGGAGGTAATGAAAGACTATTATCCCTGCACTTGGTAACCTCTTGTGGTTTTGCCACCATTATTACTGCATATGCACCAACACTAGATTCCTCTGATGATGTGAAGTATTTGTTCTATGAGGAGTTAGACTGCGTGATCAAGGCAGTTCCAAAATCCGACTACATTTATAGGCCTATGCTCGGTGATTTCAATGCTCGTGTGGCAAGGTCTCGAGTTCATTGCCAGTGTGCCTTGGCAAATACAACATCGGTCGCATGAATGAAAATTGGCAAAGGCTGCTGGAGTATTGCACCAGAAATGACCTATGTATTACAAACTCCTTTTTAAAACGAAAGAGCTGCATAAGGTCACATGGAAACATCCAAGATCCGGCCATTGGCACCAGCTGGACTTCATCATCACACGGAAACAACATCTGAACCATACATCATTGACTCGAAGTAACAACAGTGCTGACTATGATACGGATCATTCTATGGTTGTTGCGAGGGTTAGACTGAGACCAAAGAGAATCTACACAGCTAAACACAAATCTAGCCTCAGGATTAATATTATTAACACTCACGATCCTGAAAAGTGCTTTCAGCTTCAATAGCAACTTGAAGACGCTTTCACTGATACACCAGAAAATTGTACAGTAAGTGAAAAGTATGGTAAACTTAAGGAAACTCTTTATAAAACTGCCGTAGGGGTTTACGGCACTGTGGATCATAAGATGGAGGACTGATTTGCGGCAAACAGCCAGACTCTGCAGACCTTGACTGATAAGAAGAAGATAGCTCTCTTAAGAAACAAGGAAAGACCAACGCGTAACACTCTGAGTGAGCTAAGGCAAGCTAGAAAGGATATGCAAAAGGCTGCCAGGCAGTGTGCAAATCACTATTGGATCAAGTTATGTGAATCCATTCAAAATACAAGTGATAAAGGAAACATCAGAAGCATGTATTAAGGAATAAAGAAAGCCATTACACCAATGGTCAAAAGAAGTGCACCACTGAAAACCTTGACTGGAGAAATCATCACTGATAAGAAACAGCAGATGGACAGATGGGTAGAGCACTATTTGGAGCTTTACTCGAGTGAGACCAAACTAGCGGATGATGATCTCAACGCCACAGAGGCCCTACCAACTCTTGACCACCTGGACACGCTTCCCACCATAACAGAAGTTAAGTGTGCTATAAATGAACTTGCATCTGGCAAGGCTCCAGGTAAGGATGGGATTCCAATAGAGGTTATCAGGAGTGGGCAAGACACACTCACTTTACAGATCCACCAGCTAATAGAGCTTTGCTGGCGAGAAGGACAAGTCCCACAGGATTTCAAAGATTCAAACATCATAACACTGTACAAGAACAAGGGCGATCGGAACGACTGCAACAACTATAGGGGTATCTCACTTCTGTGTATTGTTGAAAAAGTATTTGCCAGAATTGTTCTGCGCAGGTTTCAAGTCCTAGGAGATCAAGTCTACCCCGAATCAGTGTGGCTTTTGACAGAAGCGGTCCACCATTGATATGATATTCTCATTGCGACAAATGCAAGAAAAATGCCGTGAACAGAATCAACCACTGTTTATTGCCTTCATCGACCTCACAAAGGCATTTGATTTGGTCAGACGTGAGGGTCTGTTCAACGCACTAAAGAAGATCGGCTGCCCACCAACTCTCCTGTCCATTGTGGAATCGTTCCACACAGGCATGAAGGGTATAATAAAGTTTGATGGTGCAACTTCTGAAGAGTTTGAAATCAAGAGTGGAGTTAAGCAAGGTTGTGTACTAACTCCCACCCTCTTTGGAATATACTTTTCACTTCTACTGAAATATGCCTTTCGTGATCAGGATGATGGTATATACATTCACTCACGCTCAGATGGCGGCCTCTACAATGCTCAGAGATTGAAGGCCAAGACCAAAATTAGGAGGGTACTGATCAGAGAGCTGCTTTTTGCAGATGATGCTGCAGTTACGACCCACTCTGAGGAAGAATTCAATTACAATGTCTGCTATCTGCATTCTCCAATGCTTGTTCTGAATTTGATTTAACAATTAGCAAAAAGAAGACAGATTATGTCACAAGGTGCACATGGTGTACCATCAATCTTTATCGACGACGCCGAACTAGAGATGGTAGACCATTTTTACATATCTAGGATCAGTGGTAAATAGCAAATTATCCCTAGATCAGGAAATCAACATCCGGATTGGTAAGGCAGCAACAACATTGAATAAGTTAAGAAAAAGAGTCTGGGAGAACAGGAAGCTTACTGCCAAAACAAAAGTCCTTGTCTATCAAGCCTGTGTCCTTAGTACTCTTCTTTATGGCAGTGAAGCCTGGACAACTTACTCACACGAAGAGAAACTTTTAAACAGCTTTAATATGCGGTGTCTGCGAAGAATTCTTGGCATTAAGTGGCAAGACAAAATCACAAATACTGAAGTATTGGAAAGATCGGGTTGTGTGACGGTTTATTCCGTGCCCAGTCTTCGTAGACTTAGATGGATAGGACATCTTAGGAGGATGGATGATGGTAGAATACCAAAGGACATCTTTTTTGGCGAATTACAGATGGGTAAAAGATCTCAGGGTCGGCCTATACTACGATACAAAGATGTGTGTAAGCGGGACATGATTGATACAGGCATTGATAATGCACATTGCGAGCAAGTCGCCGCTGAACGTGTTGTATGGAGGGCAAACATCAGAAGTGGAATAAAGACAAAGGAGAAAATTATTGCAGATAAGTCACACACCGAGCGTGTAAGACGTAAGATGGTGCATGATGGTGGAAATGACCACGTGTTCACATGCACCTACTGTGGACGGACATTTACAGAGCGAATTGGCCTTATCAGTCACATTCGCTATCGCCATGGGTAATAGTTATTATGCCTTTCTGAAGCACAAACTATCGTCTGTCAAGACGGCAAGGTGCCAATTAAATGAGTTATCTTCCATCTCAACACATCAGTTATCATATATTAACATGTTAGTTATCTCCCATCTTATTACATCAGTTAACATATATCAACATGTTAGTTATCTCCCATCTCAATACATCAGTTATCTTTTATCAACTTGTTAATTATCTCCAATCTCAACACATCATATATCAATATGTTAGTTATCTCTCATCTCAACACATCATTTATCTTTTATCAATATGTTAGTTATCTCCCATCTCAACACATCAGTTTTCTTTTATCAACATGTTAGTTATTTATCATCTCAGCGCTTCAGTTCTCTCATCTCAACTGTTCAGTTCTCTCATTAAGCACGTAAGACCCAATTCATTAGTTTTATTCTCAACGATTCATTTCTTTCAACTCGAGGCATGAATTCTTTCATTTCAACATATCATTTGTCTCATATCAATACAACAGTTCTCTCATTTCTATATTTCATCTCTCATCTCAACACTTCAGTTCTCTCATTAAGCACTGTAGTTCTCTGACTCAAATCATTAATTATCTTCTAATCTCAACATTTCAGTTCTCTGACTCAATTCATTAGTTCTCTTCTAATCTCAACACTTCAGTTTCCTCATCTTAAAACTTCAGCTCTTTCGCCACAAAGCATTAGTTTGTTTCTCTTCTCAAAATTCCAATTCACTTATGTCAGTTCTTTTGCTCTCTGTGCCAACCCCTCGGTTCTTTAATCGTCATCATCATTATCGTCATGTGCCATTGCGATAAGCATGGTCGGTCACAGTTCGCAATCTCACACGATGACCAGTCTTGGATCAAAGTTTTTCAATGCCAAACCCGTAGTCCTCCAGGCTAGTCCTTTGGTTTTCTAACATCAGCCCTTTATTCTCTCATGTCAACCTTCTGTTCTTCGGCGCCAACTCCTGAGCGAGTCAACGCCTCAGATCCCCTATACAAAAAATTCGAACCCACAACCTTCGGGGCATGAGGCAGGCGGCGTAACCACTTCGCCACGGAGAACCCCACAGTAAATATGAAAGAACTGAAGTTTTGGGACAAGCAAACTGAATTGTTAATATTAAATAATCGAAGTATGAATACGACAGTTTTGAGATAAGCAAACTAACTTGTTAAGATTAAAGAACCGAAGAGTGAATATGAAAGTCCTGAGATGAGCAAATTGAATTGTTACATAAAGGACCTAAGAATGAATATGAGAGAACTTAAATTTTGAGATGAGCAAACTGAATTGTTAAGATTAAACAACCGTAGTATTAATATAACAGTTTTGACATGAGAATATTGAAGTGTTGAGATCAGAGAACTGAAATGTTTGGATGAAAGAATTGAAATTAAATAACCAAAGTGTGACGACCTTCTTCTTATAATCCATGGCGCTGGTAATCATTCCAGGCCCTCTGCGTCATGTACTACCGATCATTTATGATACTGTTGTTCCTCCGCGCCATGATGTCAAACTGCCCAGTATCTTCTCTCTTTGTCTGCCTCTCCTTCCCTCTAAATTTGAAATAAGAAAGCTGAAGCTTATGTTCTCCCACGTCAACCCATATTTTATTTCGCCGACGCCAACTCTTCGACGAGCTAACACTTCAGACCTTCTACGCAAACTATTCAGTTGCCAACTATTAGGTTCTCTCAGTGTCAACCCTTTAATTCGCTCATATTAACATTACTCTTCATTGCCACATTCAGTTTTCTTGGGCAAGCTCATAAGTTCTACAATGTCAGTCCTGGATCTACCCAATGCCAACCCTTCGGTTCTCGCTTGTCAGTCCTTTAATACTTCATCTAATCATCTTCTTCCGTTCACTTGAAATTTGTCTGTAACCGCAACGTTGTCTCTTGTATCAATTTCACTGCCTTTTTATTTTTTCAAAGTTCACTTAGTGGTCCAAGGCAGCAAGTCAGGTGGTTTAGCCATGTAAGTAGGTTACCAACTAACGGTATACCACAACATGAAATTATGTACAGACCAGATGGAAAGAGGCCAACCACGTAAACTATGGACAGAGGGAATAATAGAGTTCATGGGATTCTCGATACATGAAGCCCATAAGCGGGCACTCCCCCGCTGTTTATATTTCACGTCGACACCATAAGGTACAAGAGGAACTGGGCGAGATGAGACTTAGTGGTCCATACAGTTTATCTTCCATTGTTGCTTCTCTAGGCGTTTTGGCTAGATATGTCGTATTTTAGGCAGTCTTGAAGTATGTGACCTACTGTCTACAATATCAATCCACATGTGCACATGTCTCATTCGCCAATATTCCTTTCATTCTCCTAATAACACCCCCCCCCCCACACACACACACACACCGTCACAGTTATCTCACTGGAAACTATCAATAAATTTCTTATTTCAAATCTTTCAGTTCTCCATTGCCAACCGTTGCTTGGTTAGATATCAGCCGCAGACAGCCTGGGAGCAGATCGTTTTGCGCCGATTTCGATGGTAAGATAGTCGACTGTTCAGAAAGCAGTAACAAACTTCTTATTATAGCCCATGCCAGGCGGCGTTGGTGATCGTGTCTTTTTTACATCCTCTAGTCTCGTGTACTGCAAATCATGTACGAATGTTCTTCCATGCATTGATTTTAACCTGCCCAGAATCTTCTCTCTTTTGGACTCCCCATATCATGCCCTGCCATTTTCCCGTTACGGTGACAAACTTCAGCGTTCCCATTCTCATGTACATGCCTAAAGAATACGGACTGCCTTCGTCTGGTGCGGGTAACCGGTTCTCTGAGTTAACTTTTTAGTTCAAGCTATCTTTCTATCCTTCCACGTCTTCGCAGCTTCCACACAATTCCTCACTTAACTGCTAATTGCCCATTATTTCTTCTTGAGGTTTGACCTCTTAAAGCTCTTAAGAACGCCTTTTCTCATCTCGAAATAAGATTGTCTAGTAAATCACAACCACCTAATAAATGCTGGGGCTCATGGTAACGTCCTGTAAATGGACACGCCTGTCACAGGCTAAATAAACTTGTTAGTTGCGACCGATGATAACCAGGCCCGACATTATTTTGCTAACACAATTGACTCTGTTATGGTGAACAAACTGAGGAAAATACGTCGGTACAGATTCTCTGCACCTGGTCGACAGTGTGTATGAGATCAAAGGGAGTCACGTCGAGTTGTCTACACACAGTCGACAATTTGATGACAGGATGCTGTTCGAGAGGTGTGTACTGGCGACATTTGTCTACAAAACGGAAGTTGGCCGTTGCAAGTGATAGACAGAATGCCTGCTAGAGGTCAGAAGGATTCTGTAATGGGAGAAAGGTCTCTGGCTTACAGACAACCCGGATATTTGTTGGACGAGACAAAGAACTCCCCAGATGAAAAGGAAAATTGACAGCTAATTGACTCTGGTTAGTCTGGAAACAGGAGGACAAAGCCAGATTCTGGACTGATTGGCGTCTGGACTTTCTGGTGACTCACTCAAGCACCCATATAAAACCCAGTGCAGTAAACAGGTGGATGGAGTCGAGGAAAACATTCTGCTGTGTTAGGATTGGGGATAATTCCGAGTTGTGTTATATTAGAGGGACTAGCCTGTCTTAGCAGTGATAGTTATCCACGGACATAGATCCAATCGGATTGCCTCGTTTCTCGAGTAACAACAGGAATAGACATATGGTTCCATGTACAGTTCCCCTTGAGTGTTCCACTTGAGTGTGCGATGATTTACTAAGAAGAAGCAGGTTCAAAGTTTTATACAAGGAGTGCTCAGCATCTGAAGACAGAGGTTGCTGAGAGGCCGCTACATAGGGCTTATACCCAAGTTGGTTTGCGGGAACCTGGCTTCTGCTAAGCAGGACATGTTGACGAGATTGAGGTTTAGCCAAGTGATAGATGTATCAATAAACAGTCAGAACATTGCATAATTTATACTGATACCCAGAACAGTTAGATTGTGGTGTTAATATGAGGACTCTTTAGAACCAGTGACTCTAGATCCATTAAGATTTCTCCACTAACAGTGACAATAGGATTAGAATTTCCTGATTAACAATCCGTTAAATAACCGAGGAAGTTCATAGTGTGAATCAGACTCTAATTAGACAGTGTTTGTCAGGGGTGTCCAAGCATCCTGGTGGTTCCAGAGACAACGGAGGAAGTCTTCACGTGACCGGTGGAGCATCACCTGGGTGAGGCTACTTGTATGGGATACATGGTGCTGGTGTGTCTTCAGCACAGGGATGAGAATGAATACCCTCTTGAACACTGATCTGAGTCTATAGACGATTTAGAATACCCGTCACACATTCTACACCTTATACACACATACACTTCTCCTACATATACTCTTTGCTTTAATAAATTTCTTGTTTTTATTTGTTGAAGCGAGAGTTGTCAAGTATGTTATGTTGGGGAAGAATGAGAGGGGGCATGATCCAGGGGTGAGTAAGAGTGAGAGGATGGTGTCTTCAGATTGACGGAGTGTGTGGACGGAGTCTGCTGGATTTCTCCAGAATAGAGATATTGAATTACAAATAATGTGGGTGTTGATTCTCTTCACTCCAGGGACGACACTAAAGTGATAAAGAAGAACAAGTAACTAATACGACAGTCATTCTTTACACACACACTACATTTATTTGGGGCTCGTAAACGTGATCTTTTTTTACAACGGGATATTTTAACACGGGATCTTTAGTTAGAGGATGGAGATATCCTATTAGTGAGAATCCAGCTAGAGTGAATGTGGATAGGTGTTAGGACTTATCTTACCTGTTCACACTTCACACGTCTGCATAGGTCTGTGGTCCTGATTCTACTCTTGTCACTGAGTGATTGTGTTGTGTGGTGTTATAAATATATAGATTTATTGTATTTTGTCATTAGCTATATATTGGTTTAGAGATAATCTATACTCTATCTGCTGAGTTACCTCTCTTTAAAATGGCCACTCCTAGATTAACTACGGCGGAACTTAGGGCAAAGGGGGGAAGAAATGGGATTGTTGGGTTCTGCTCTAACGGATTACATACAGGAATTGGAGAGGGAGTATCGTCAAGCAGAAAGGGAAGATCGGAAGGCCGAGTTGGAATTGAGAAGGATGGAGGCAGAGCAAGCAGCTAAGAAATTGGAAGCAGAACAAGCTGCTAGGCAACTTGAGGCTGAGCAAGCCATGAGAAGGCTGGAAATAGAAGCTAAAAAACTGGAAGCAGAGCAAGCTGCTAAGATACTTGAGGTTGAGCAAGCTGCTAAGCAACGGGAAGCGGAGCAAGAGGCTCAGAAAAGGGAGCATGAGTACCGGATGCGGGAACTCGAGCTTAAGAGGCAATCTAGTGGGGAAACTGAGGGAGCAGTGGGAGGTTCCTCTCTCCCTGGCTCAACACCAGTAAGTGGACATAGCTACCATGCTATGAAGTTCCCTCTAGCGATCTACGAGGAGGACAAAGAGAAGATTAACCAGTACCTTCAACGCTTCGAGGCTATGTCAGTTGCTATGGGTCTGGAGCGTGACAAATGGAATCTCAAGCTATCCCAGGGATTACGCGGGACCGGTTACGAGGTTTATTCTCGCCTGCCACCAGGACATGGGAACAATTATGACGAGTTGAAGACGGCTTTGCTGAAATGATTTGAAGTTACGTCACATACCTACCGGAAAAAATTTCGAGGAGCGAAACGAGAACCGGGGGAGTTGTTCGCCGCCTATAGTCTGCATCTGAAAGCATATCTCCATAAGTGGATGGATTTGGCTGGGTTTGCGCATGACTATGAGAGTCTGGAAGAGCTCACGGTAGTCGACCAGATGCAGAAGCAAATGTCGAAACCTCTCAGGACATTCTTGGGAGAACAAGGGGCAGAATGAATCGACATGGTGACGAAATTGGCAGAACGGTTCGTCGAGGTCCATGGGGAGGCAGCGGAGAACATTTCTACAAACACCAAAAGTCAGGAAAAACATAACCTGAAGAAAGCAAAAAGCACAGGAACTAAAAAGGTGGAACCATATGTCAAAACTTCAGAGGAGAGTTCGGAGAAGTGGTGTTCGATTTGTAAGTCACCTTCTCACAATACGAGGGATTGCAAATCGAAGGCTAAGAACCCTCACTTCGCGGCATGTCAAGTGACTTCAACGCAGGTGGACACTGACAATGCCAAGGTCGATAAGGATGCTCACCACAAGGAGAGCTCACTCAAGTCCGGCACAAAAAAATCTAGGACAAGGAAATGGTGCAAACACTGCAGGTCGAATACACACAATGCTATTGACTGCAGGGGAAAGTCAGGAGACTCTAAATTCGTCGTGTGCCCCGGGAAACCTAAGGTGGGGCCCACCGAACAGGTCGAGGCCGAAGGAGAGACTCCAGACCAGGAAAAACCACCTGTAGTGGAATTGGTAGAGGTTAACGGTCGTCAAGTGGAGTGTTTATACGACACAGGCCTGGACGGGGAGGCCGTGATTTCTGCGGATCTGGTACATCCAGAACAATTCACAGGTGAAACCATGGAGATACAGCCTGCACAGAAGAGTGCTGTAGCCATGAAATTGCCCATTGCCAGAGTGGAGATTCGGTCAAGATATGTCACCGGCACCATCAAGGCCGCTGTATTGACCGATCTCATTTTTCCCGTAATCCTCGGTTGCCGGTATGTCTTTCTGGGAATGCCCAGGGAGCCAATCCATATGGGAGCAATTCAGACTCGCTCTCAGACGAAAACGGATGAGGCAGAAGCCAATGTGACTAACCCACTGCCAGGGGAGTTGCAAACTGCCCAGAGTGAGGATGCTACGTTACGTCCTTGCTACAAAAAGCTGCAGAAAAGTGCTGATCCACCCAAACGGGGGCAGTACTATATGAAGAATAGGATACTCTACAGGAGAGCCGGAAGGGGAGACAACCTACATGGTCAGTTGGTGGTCCCAAAGGCCCACCGTTCCCAGATTCTTCATATGGGGCATACCATCTCATTCAGTGGGCACATGGGTATTGCCGCCACCATGCAGCGAATTTCCTGCCACTACTATTGGCCGGGAATGACAGGTGATGTGCGTCGGTATGTGAAGTCATGCCTTGAGTGCCAGAGGGTGGCACCGAAACACTCAGCAGCGCCGGTGGTCTTGGGTGAAATGCCCATCATGAACTCTCCTTTCGAGAGGGTAGCCATCGATATTGTGGGTCCACTTTCTAGGACTAGGAAGAGGAACATGTACATACTCACCATGGTGGATTGCTGTACAATGTGGGGTGAAGCCATACCGTTGACCACAATTGACTCGAAAAGAGTGGCGGACGCACTGATGGAGGCCTTTACAAGATTAGGCTTTCCTGATCAAATACTGACGGACAATGGGTCCCAGTTTTGTGGAAAACTTATGGAGGAGGTATTTAGGGATATTCCACTCTAACCATATCCATACCAGCCCTTACCACCCTCAAGCCAATGGACAAGTAGAGCGTTTCAAAGGCACATTGATGACAATGCTCAGGAAACTAGCGCAGGAAAAACCTGATAGGTGGGATGAATATATCCCAGCAGCCCTCTTTGCCTATTGGGAAGTTCCTCATGGCTCAACAGGACTACCACCCGCTACGTTGCTGTTTGGTCGTCCAATCAAAGGACCGTTGGAAGCCATGTTGAGGAGTTGGACTGAAGAGGGGACGTCAGAAGAAGTGATCTCTTCTTACAAATATGTGGAGGAACTGAAAGAAAAACTTCACAAGGGATGGACTCTGGCAAATCAAAATTTGAAAAAGGCCAGAAAAAGACATGCGGCTTACTACAACCGTAGGTCTAAAGACAGATCTCTAGAGGTGGGAGACAAAGTATTGTTGCTACTCCCAACGGGAAACAACAAACTGGAGATAGGTTGGCAAGGACCATTTCCCATGGAAAGGGTGATATCCAGAATGAACTATCAGATCCGGATAAGGGGAAAGTCGAAGATTTTCCATATCAATCTCTTGCGGAAATACGAAGAGAGACCAGGAGAAAAAGCAGCTCACCTCCTGGCAATGACAGTTGCAGTGGAGACAGAAGTGGGAACCAACGAGGGAAGGGAATATCCCCTGGTACACCAGGAAACCTACAAGGATGTACAGGTGAACCCTGATCTGACTTCCAAGGAGAGGGAAAAGATAACCCAGGTTCTCGAGTCTCATAAGGAGATCCTGACTGATAAACCAGGACGAATGAGGTTGGTGGAGTTCGAGATGACTTTGACCACTCAAGAGCCTGTTCGCCAAAAGGTTTACCCAGTCCCATTCTCTAAAGAAAAGGCCCTGGAGGAGGAAATACAGAAACTGTTGGAGGATGACGTGATTGCACCATCCACATCCCCATACAATGCGGGGGTAGTTTTGTTACGAAAACCAAGAGGAGAACACCGGTTGTGTATAGACTACCGACTTCTGAACAGTCATACACAATTTCAGGTGGAACCTTTGCCGAATCCAACTCAGTTATTCGCGAGGCTCCATAAGGCAAGGTATTTCTCAAAGGTGGATCTGAGTCGCGGGTATTATCAGATTCCGGTCAAACCAGAGGTTCGACCCCTACTGGCCTTCAGTACCCCCAGTGGACATTATGAATTCAAGGTCATGCCCTTTGGACTCAGCAATGCACCTAGTGTGTTTACTCGCATGATGAGGACTTTACTAGATCCTTTAAAGGATCCGTCCATCATCTCATTCATGGATGATATTCTGATTTCCAGTGACAGTTTGGATGACCATTTACAATCTTTGGAAAGTGTTTTCAATAGGCTCAAGGAAGCGGGGCTTACAGCTTGCCCAACCAAGTGCATGATCGGTTACCAGACTCTGGAATTTCTAGGTCACACCATCACTCCAGGACACATTGTCCCAGAGGAAAAGAACCTAGAGAAAATCAGAAGTGCTCCAAGGCCAAAAACGAAGGATGTGCGATCTTTTCTCTCGTTGTGTGGGTTCTACCACAAATTTATCCCACATTTCACGGAACTGGGAGCTCCATTAACAGAAACCTTGAAAAAGGGATTCCCAGACCAAATAGTTTGGACACCAGAATGTGAGAGTGCCTACAGTCAGTTAAAGGAGGCCTTCATCAGCAAACCTGTGTTACAGCTCCCGGACCTTTCCAAACCATTTGTGTTGAGAACGGATGCAAGTGGGATTGTGATTGGGGCAGCTTTGTTACAGGAAGGAAAAGACGATGCTTCAGTTTTGAAACCAGTGGCATACGCAAGCAAGAAACTTCTCCCGGCTGAGAGGAATTATTCGACCGTTGAGAGAGAGTGTTTGGCTCTCGTATGGGCCGTACAAAAATTCCAGCCTTATTTGTATGGAGTTCAGTTTCGAGTTCAATCGGATCATCAACCCTTGATGTTCCTGGCCACTTCTCAGAAGCTCAACGCCCGTTTGATGCGGTGGTCGTTGCTACTTCAGCCATACCACTTTACAGTGGAGTATATACCTGGGAAGGAAAATGTTGGAGCTGATTTCCTGTCTAGACATCCAGCTCCTGAAGAAGAGGAATAGGTCATCTGGATCGAACCTCCATGAAGAAAGAGTTGTTGCGGACTACTCTCTTAGGAGGGGGCCTATGTCACAGGATAAATAAACTTGTTAGTTGCGACCGATGATAACCAGGCCCGACATTATTTTGCTAACACAATTGACTCTGTTATGGTGAACAAACTGAGGAAAATACGTCGGTACAGATTCTCTGCACCTGGTCGACAGTGTGTATGAGATCAAAGGGAGTCACGTCGAGTTGTCTGCACACAGTCGACAATTTGATGACAGGATGCTGTTCGAGAGGTGTGTACTGGCGACATTTGTCTACAAAACGGAAGTTGGCCGTTGCAAGTGATAGACAGAATGCCTGCTAGAGGTCAGAAGGATTCTGTAATGGGAGAAAGGTCTCTGGCTTACAGACAACCCGGATATTTGTTGGACGAGACAAAGAACTCCCCAGATGAAAAGGAAAATTGACAGCTAATTGACTCTGGTTAGTCTGGAAACAGGAGGACAAAGCCAGATTCTGGACTGATTGGCGTCTGGACTTTCTGGTGACTCACTCAAGCACCCATATAAACCCCAGTGCAGTAAACAGGTGGATGGAGTCGAGGAAAACATTCTGCTGTGTTAGGATTGGGGATAATTCCGAGTTGTGTTATATTAGAGGGACTAGCCTGTCGTAGTCGTGATAGTTATCCACGGACATAGATCCAATCGGATTGCCTAGTTTCTCGAGTAACAACAGGAATAGACATATGGTTCCATGTACAGTTCCCCTTGAGTGTTCCACTTGAGTGTGCGATGATTTACTACGAAGAAGCAGGTTCAAAGTTTTATACAAGGAGGGCTCAGCATCCGAAGACAGAGGTTGCTGAGAGGCCGCTACATAGGGCTTATACCCAAGTTGGTTTGCGGGAACCTGGCTTCTGCTGAGCAGGACATGTTGACGAGATTGAGGTTTAGCCAAGTGATAGATGTATCAATAAACAGTCAGAACATTGCATAATTTATACTGATACCCAGAACAGTTAGATTGTGGTGTTAATATAAGGACTCTTTAGAACCAGTGACTCTAGATCCATTAAGATTTCTCCACTAACAGTGACAATAGGATTAGAATTTCCTGATTAACAATCCGTTAAATAACCGAGGAAGTTCATAGTGTGAATCAGACTCTAATTAGACAGTGTTTGTCAGGGGTGTCCAAGCATCCTGGTGGTTCCAGAGACAACGGAGGAAGTCTTCACGTGACCGGTGGAGCATCACCTGGGTGAGGCTACTTGTATGGGATACATGGTGCTGGTGTGTCTTCAGCACAGGGATGAGAATGAATATCCTCTTGAACACTGATCTGAGTCTATAGACGATTTAGAATACCCGTCACACATTCTACACCTTATACACACATACACTTCTCCTACATATACTCTTTGCTTTAATAGATTTCTTGTTTTTATTTGTTGAAGCAGAGAGTTGTCAAGTATGTTATGTTGGGGAAGAATGAGAGGGGGCATGATCCAGGGGTGAGTAAGAGTGAGAGGAAGGTGTCTTCAGATTGACGGAATGTGTGGACGGAGTCTGCTGGATTTCTCCAGAATAGAGATATTGAATTAAAAATAATGTGGGTGTTGATTCTCTTCACTCCAGGGACGACACTAAAGTGGTAAAGAAGAACAAGTAACTAATACGACAGTCATTCTTTACACACACACGACAACGCCCCTAACTTTAAAAAAAACAAACCCACCACTTTAGGTCTTCTATCCCAAGACGTCAGGCCTAAAGTTCTAATCCGCCAGCGCTTCTTTAGCTATTCAGTGTGAAACCGTTAGTTGTCAAATGTGAATTCTTTAGTTGTCCAAACAACCCGTTAGTTGCCAAATGCCATCAATTAGATTTCCAGTGCCAACCCTTCAGCGCCAACCATTTAGTTCTCCAACCTTTCAACTATCTAAAGTCCACCCTTCAGTTTCATAATACAAACTATTTTCTTAGCAATTTCTTCAGCTGTCCCCTTGCCAATGCTTCATTTATGCAAACTCATCTGCCAACATTCACTTCTTCCCCTACGAACTCATCTGCCAACATTCACTTCCAGAATGGCACCTCATCTGCCAACATTCACTTCTTCCCATGCCAACTCATCTGCCAACATTCACTTCTCCCATCTCACCTGCCAACATTCACTTCTTCCCACGCCAACTCATCTGCCAACATTCACTTCTTCCCATGCCAACTCATCTGCCAACATTCACTTCTCCCATCTCATCTGCCAACATTCACTTCTTCCCACGCCAACTCATCTGCCAACATTCACTTCTCCCATCTCATCTGCCAACATTCACTTCTCCCATCTCATCTGCCAACATTCACTTCTTCCCACGCCAACTCATCTGCCAACATTCACTTCTTCCCACACCAACTCATCTGCCAACATTCACTTATTCCCCCTGCCAACTCATCTGCCACCATTCACTTCTCCCATCTCATCTGCCAACATTCACTTCTCCCATCTCATCTACCAACATTCACTTCTTCTCATGCCAACTCATCTGCCAACATTCATTGCTCTCATGGCAACTCATCTGCCAACATTCACTTCTCCCACGGCAACTCATCTGCCATCATATCTTTCTTCCATGACAACTCATCTGCCATCATTCACTTCTCCCACCTCATCTGCCAACATTCACTTCTCCCAACTCATCTGCCAACATTCACTTCTCCCAACTCATCTGCCAACATTCACTTCTCCCAACTCATCTGCCAACATTCACTGCTCTCATGGCAACTCATCTGCCAACATTCACTTCTCCCACGGCAACTCATCTGCCATCATATCTTTCTTCCATGACAACTCATCTGCCATCATTCACTTCTCCCATCTCATCTGCCATCATTCACTTCTTCTCCCAACTCATCTGCCAACATTCACTTCTTCCCATGACAACTCATCTGCCAACATTCACTTCTTCCCATGACAACTCATCTGCCAACATTCACTTCTTCCCATGACAACTCATCTGCCAACATTCACTTCTTCCCATGACAACTCATCTGCCAACATTCACTTCTTCCCATGACAACTCATCTGCCAACATTCACTTCTTCCCATGACAACTCATCTGCCAACATTCACTTCTTCCCATGACAACTCATCTGCCAACATTCACTTCTTCCCATGACAACTCATCTGCCAACATTCACTTCTTCCCATGACAACTCATCTGCCAACATTCACTTCTCCCATCTCATCTGCCAACATTCACTGCTCTCATGGAAACTCATCTGCCGACATTCACTGCTCTCATGGAAACTCATCTGCCGACATTCACTTCTCTCATAGCAACTCATCTGCCAATATATGCTTTTCCTATGGCAACTCATCTGTCAATAGTCACTTCTCCTATCTCATCTGCCAACATTCACTCCTCCTATGGCAACTCATCTGCCAACATTCACTTCTATCATGGCAACTCATCTGCCTACATTCACTTCTATCATGGCAACTCATCTGCCTACATTCACTTCTATCATGGCAACTCATCTGCCTACATTCACTTCTATCATGGCAACTCATCCGCCAACATTCACTTCTATCATGGCAACTCATCTGCCAACATTCACTTCTATCATGGCAACTCATCTGCCTACATTCACTTCTATCATGGCAACTCATCTGCCTACATTCACTTCTATCATGGCAACTCATCTGCCTACATTCACTTCTATCATGGCAACTCATCTGCCTACATTCACTTCTATCATGGCAACTCATCTGCCTACATTCACTGCTATCATGGCAACTCATCTGCCTACATTCACTTCTATCATGGCAACTCATCCGCCAACATTCACTTCTCCTATGGCAACTCATCTGCCAACATTCAATTCTCTCATGCCACCTCATGTGTCAATATTCACTTCTCTCATGCCACCTCATCTGTCAACATTCATTTTTCCCATGGCAACTCATCTACCAACATTCACTTCTTCCATGGCAACGTATCTGCCAACATTCACTTCTCAACATGGTAACTCCGCTGCCAACGTTCACTTCTCCTATGGCAACTAATATGCCAGCATTCACTTCTGTCATGGCAAATCTTCTTTACCCATCTACCAACATTCATTTCTCCATATTATCTAATCTGCCAACATTCAGTTCTTATACACCAGGACGTCAGTTCTAAAATTGCAGCCCTTTCTTTTCCCCAATTCAACCTGCTAGTTTCCCAGTGCCATTGCAACACTTCTCTAACATTAACCCTTTGGTTCTCTATATCAACTTCATAGTTCTTCAAGTCAGCCATTTAGGTCTATCATTCCGATCATTTAGTACATCACACCAGTTACTCAATGCATTCTTGATGAGAATGAATTAAGTTTATTGGGCATATTAACATAAGAGGTGATATAGAGAAATGAGTCTTATGTGAGAGAATATTAGGCAAGAGAGTTCGAGGAAGAGAGATTGGTGTGTGTAAACAGCTGGGCAACAAATATCATCAATTATCTATTGTAAATGTTACATTCACACAGGAAAATATGTACTATCTCCTCTTCTCCAGGAGGAGGAAGTTTAAGAAGAGGTGGAGGAGGAGGAGGAACGAACGAACGAACAAACAAACTTTATTTTCAAAGGATAACAAATTGGGCATGTCGGCCAGTCTTACATTTGGCCCTTCCAATCACTCATCTTTCATTCATCGATAGTGCATGATACATTCACATAGGAAAAAACACTGTCAAATGAGTATTGTAAACATAAACAATGCATATTACCATGTTATGAGACACATCCCCCACCCACCCACACCCCACACACACCCAGGCACATATACATCCCCCCACCCACATCTCCAAACACAAACATCACCCAACCCATCCCATAACCCACCAACATATTCTCCACCACCTACCCACTCAACCCCAAACACCAGCCAAACACATCTCCCGCCAACCCACACACATCCTTCCCCCACCCACACATCCCCCACCAATTCCCCAACCTGCACACACTCACCCACCCCCAATCACACATCCCTTAACCACCACCCCCACCCATTCCCCAACCTGTACACACTCACCCACCCCGCAATCACACATCCCTTAATCATCGGCACACATCTCCCCACCCATACACACATCCCTCCACCCACCCACACATTCTCCATCTACAATACATCCCCGACCCACCCACACACCTTGCACCCACCAACACACACATCCTCCACTGACCCACACACCCCCCCCAATCACCCATCCACAACATCCCCTCACCCACTCCCCACCCATCCCCCCCCCCCACACACACACACATATCCTCACATCTAGACACATACATGATGCATCACATAATCACTGAAACTAACATGCACAAACTCCCATAACAACTGACGATTATCTTATCGTGAGCATCTAAAAGAATGTAAAAAATGGAGAATATATATATATATCTTAGGAGGATGGATGATGATAGAATACCCAAGGATATCTTTTTTGGTGAATTACAGATGGGTAAGAGATCTCAGGGTCGGCCTCTACTACGTTACAAAGATGTGTGTAAGCGGGACATGATTGATACAGGCATTGATAATGCACATTGGGAGCAAGTCGCCGCTGAACGTGTTGCATGGAGGGCAAATATCAGAAATGGAATAAAGTCAAAGGAGAAAATTATTGCAGAAAAGTCACACAACAAGCGTTTGAGACGTAAGATGGTGGAAATGACCACGTGTTCACATGCACCCATTGTGAACGGACATTTACAGCGCAAATTGGCCTTGTCAGTCACACTCGCTACCGCCATAGTTAAAAGTTATTATGCCTTTTTAAAGCACAAACTATCGTCTGTCAAGACGGCAAGGTGCCAATGGATGGATATATATATATATATTATATATATATATATATATATATATATATATATATATATATATATATATATATATATATATATATATATATATATATATTGTGTTGTGGTAAACGCTCCCAAGGCAGCCAGAGGAAACGCTTTAAAGACACTCTGAAAATCTCACTGAATGCTTTTGGAATTCATCATGACACCTGGGAGACTGCAGCCAGAGACCGAAATTCGTGGCGTGCATCATTACGCAAGGGTGCAGTCACTTGTGAGGCAACCAGGACTGCAAGAGCTGTGAAGAAAAGACAGAGCAGAAAAACCTCTGCCGAAAATCCTCCTCCAGTAACGTCAAGCAATCTTTGTCCACATTGTCAAAGAACATTTCGCGCCAAAACAGGCCTTATCAGCCATCTTAGAACTCACTGCTCCATACTTTCAACCCCATTGGATGAAATGAATGGTCATCATCATTCTTGATGGACAAACAACAACAACAACAACAACACACACACAGTGCAACGTAAAAAAATAGTGATGCTCCCACACATAGTGGCAGACGCACACACTCACTCTCTCTCTCTCTCTCATTCACTCACTCAGCCAAACACACATCCCCCAACCACACACATAAACATCGCCAACCCACACTCTCCTCCCACCCACCCACATCCCGCACCCAGCCACACACACCCCCCAACCTACACACACTCACCCACCCACACACCGCCTCCCCCCCCCCCCCCCCCCAAATCACCCATTGTAAAGTACATGTGCTCATATTATACGTGATAAAATCAAATGGCATTCAAAATGATAATACGAAAGATGAGAATACACAAGAAATAGGGAATAGCATGATACATGACATGTGTGTACTCAACTCTCTCTCCCTTCTTTAATACACAAAGTCACACACACACTAACACATCCACTCTCTGCCAACCCACACATCCCGCACCTACCCACACAATCACCACCACACACATTGCCACCCACCAACACACATCTCCCCACCCACATAACATCCCCCACCCACCCACACACCCCTAATCACCCATCCCTTAACCACACCATCCCCAATCCACACACACATCTCCCACCCACCCCCACACACATCTCCCACCCACCCACCCCCACACACATCCCCTATCCCACACACACATACCCCAATGCACCTGCCACACACACACACATCCCCCACACAAAACCCCCCCACATCTAGACACATTCATGATGCCTTACATAATCAATGAAACTAATACGAACAAACTCCCACACTTTACACATACACTGACGATTGTCGTGAGCATCTCACACAAATGTAAAATTCCTCACTAACTCATACTTTCTCTCTCACACACACACACACACATGCATGCTTGCACGGACACACACATTCCCTCACCTTTTTGTAAAATGTAAAATTCCCTCACTCAGTCTCTCACACACACACATATGCATGCTTGCATGGACACACACATTCCCTCACCTTTTCTTGCTCACTCACTCTCTCCCAAACACACGCATGCATGCGCGCACACACATTCACTCTCACGTTATCTCCCACCCACCCACCCACTCTCTCTCTCTCCCTCCCTCTCTCATGCACCACACACAAGTGAACAATTATACCAGTAGGTGAATTATGGTGGCATATAGAGGGGAACAGACCAAGAGGAAGACCGAGAGGAAAATACCTGGATGGCTTGGCCACATGGCATGGACGAGACAGGAACACTGAGCTGATCCACGACACTGGTGATCGAGTGAAATGGCGAGTCATGACCGCCCACGCTTTCCGGCATGGCACATGATTGATTGATTGATAGTCAGTATGGATTTAGTATTGAAAGAGTTTTTGGTTAAATATGTAGGGACTCATTGGAGTTTTCAGATCTGGAGGAAGGTCATTCCATAAGCACCAGAATAGGCGAAACATGTTTTGTATAAGTCCAATCTATGCTTTGGGACATGTAATAAATTCAAGCGCTTGCTGTTCATTGCATTAGATTGAATCAACGGCAGAAGATACTCCGGGGTATTTTGAGATAAAATTGTATTCACTAATTTGGCTTTGTTAAAGAGGAAGCGCTTTCGAAGTGGTAGAAGCCTTAGATATCTGTATAAATTATTACTTTTATTGTGCTTTATGCCAGAAACTAGACGTACAGCGCGGTTTTGTAGAGAACAAGTCGTTTCATATTAGATTTAGGGAAACCATCCCAGACTTTGAAGCAATCAAGATGTGATTGGATATAGGATGTATAGAATAATTTTTGTGAGCTTTCGTCCAGGAAGTGCTGGATTTTAGCAAGTTGGTAAACTTGTGCTATTTTCTTGGTAAGACCGTGAAGATAAAAGCTCCAGTTTAAATGACTGTCAATTAAAAGACCTAGTGTTTAATGTTCATTTACATTAACCATAGCCGGCTTCCTGGCATAGAAGTTACGACTTTTCTCCGTAATCTCATATACTCTCGTGGTTAACGTGATGACGGTAAGAATCAGCAGTGGTTTGAATCGCATCGGTAACCTACGGGGTATGTGAGCCGGCCGCTCAGAAAGCAATATCAAACTACTGAGCGTAATCTTGCCAAGAAATCAACATACAGCTGAAAGAGGCTGGTGTTGACAGCGATGTCCTGTAAAGGATATGCAAAAAAAAAAAAAAACATTAAACATAGGTAACATGTCTGCGGAGTTTGAGCGGTGCCCCAGTTATGGCTAGTGTCTATAGTTTCTGTCTGGACGTTATTAGCATGGATTTGGTTTTGTTGATAACAATTTGCATGCTGTTTTCATTGCTCCATCTAGTAAGATTATCAAGTTCTTTTTGTAAAGAATTCTCTAATTCACTACGGTTCTCTTGACTAATATATATAGTACAGTCGTCTGCAAATAGATCACAAGTTGTATTGAGATATAAAGGGAGATCATTAATTTAAACTGCAAAAAGCAGCGGACCTAGTATTGAACCCTGGGGCACACCAATATTAAGCTGTGTGGGTCTTGATAGACAGTTGTTAAAGGACACAACTTGTTGTCTGTCGGATATAAATGACATAATTATGTTCACCATATTGGCGCTTGTCTTCATTTGTTTGCTGCACAACAAGAATAATTCATTTCTTTATTTAGACTACCAATTTTATTTGGATATTTTTACCATATCCTGTTCCTTGCTCTCTTCTTGTATAGTAATTTTATTTTTCATTTCTAGGTTAAAGAATAAATCTCCGTCTCTGAAATCTTGTAATGTTATGGTTTCAATTTTGCTTTGCACAAGGCTACTATTGCCATAGCAATTCTTGTTTCAATCTTTACAAGGCATTTTCCATCTGACGTTATGATTTTTTCAAGATGATTTAAATAATTCCCTGGATTAAGACTTTTTCAAATTACTTGGATGTTACAATGTGGTACTTTTTCTTCTTGGAGATCTGTTTACTTATATTAATGCTAACCCTCACTGTTCACAGTGTACAATAACAGAATTCATGAATGCTGCAGATGTGTGGAATTGTCTGCAATCAATACATGCATAATCTGCACATCCTATATTTTTGATGTTTTGTGGTCCAATGACAATTCCTCTATGTCCTTATTATTTCTCATACTTCCAGTATATAGAGAGGGAAAAGTCAGGAGTCATTTCGAATCCCTGTTGCAGACATCCATTGATCTGGTGATTCTGACCTACTTCATAATCAATGTGCGTCGCACAAAGCACAAACTCCATAGCTCTAGCAATGACCCACAGGAGTTTCCGAAAAATTTCACTCGTGAACCAAAGGACGCGGCCCAGAATCGAACCCACAACCTTCGGAGCCCAAGTCAAATGGCTTGACCACTTCGCCACAGAGACTCATCCCAAACCAATTTGTTAAAACCCAGCGCAACACGGTCTGCTGCCAAATCGTGCATAGATATGTTTCGAACGCGGGTAAGTGGGATTACGAACCGCATCCATAACACATTTGCCACGGAGACCGGCTAATGTATCTTACTCTATCAAAATTCTTTGTGTAATCAATAAAGCAAGATAAATATGTTTATTTCTATCCAACACTATTATGTACTCAATGAAGACAAAGCATTTGTTGTACTCTTGCCTCTTCAAAACTACAATGTCCTTCCCCTATTTATGGTTATATTTTCTTTCTAACCCTTTGCATGATAATTCTTAGCAAGTGTCATGTGGCTCATTGTTTTATTTGATCTATCTATGGATAATTTATTCTGGATTACAATAAACATATATTTTCATAAACCCTGAGCTATGTCTCCATTGTCATATATTATGTTCAACAGCCTGGTTGCCTGATCTATTCCATATTGCTAAAGTCATTGATCATTCCATTTATGATGTTGTCTGGACCTGATGTCTTTCTCAAGTATTCTGAACTTCCAAATTCAAAACTGATTGTCCGTCATTGTTATTGAAGATGGCAAAATGCTCATTGCCTGAATCACTGTGAAGGTCTTTTATATACTCTGAACATGTATATAAAATCTTATTCTTGGTGATTATGATTTTACCACCCTTGTTGGAAATGTTCTTTTGGTAGCAAGATCTTTAATTCTTGTGTGCATTAGTTTAGTATTCTGAATTTGTGCTATGTTTCAAATTGTCTGAGGTTTTCAACATGCCATGCTCCTGTACACAAATTTCTAATGCTTCTCTTAATCGTTCCATATTTTCATGGTTACTTTTGCTCTTCTTCTACCTTTTATTCTCCAATGGAGAAAATTCCCTGAACCAACACACACAATACTCAAATATGTTCCCACCTCCTGTAGCTGCATCCTCATATTATTCACCCATCTCTAATTCTCGTCTCTGTGTGCTTTAGGTCTCCTTGGCCCCCCCCCCCCCCCCCACATTTGGTTATTAAAAGGTTTTCTAAATGGGTGCCTTATCCAGCCCATTTTTTCTTCACCCCTTGATTTGGTGGATTTTGTTTAGCTCTCTCAATAAGGTCCGCATTAGTGATTCTGTCAAGCCATTTTAGTTCTTCTACTCTGCACATGTTCAGTTAATGTATGTTTAGTTTATTAGTAATTGCTGTCATCATTCTTCATGTTTCTGATCCATACGCAGCACTGATTTTAAATTAGATGTCAATATTCTAAGTTTGGTACTAGATTACATTTTTTTAAAAACTTCTATATACAGTGTAAACCACTTAAGGCAATCTCGGATGTGAGGAATTTCTGTTGTGAAGAAGAATATTGTATTATACGTTGTAAATGCATTACTATATGCTTGAAATCTTATAAGAGGAATTTCTGATAAGAAGTTTTTTTGAGTCCCAGGTGAGTTCGTCTTATCAGGTCTGCACTGTATTTCCCAGAGCTTTTAGACTACTTGTGCCTTTTGTATTATTTTAATATCTCCATCTACTCCCTCATTTTTATCTACAATGCTGCCTATGTTTATGATTTCAATCTTGAAGTGAGGTTTGATCAAGGGAAGTCAGATTATCATTTGCTTGGTTTACTTCTCATTATCTGTTCTGTCCCTTATTAATTTGTACACCTAACTGTTTTGGCCTCTCATCAAGCTTGTTTATTTTATCGTGCATCTGAGTGGGACAGGAGGCCTCTACTGTTATGGAAGTCCAGATCATTAAGCTGCTCTGTCAGAGTCCATCGAGTTTATTTTTCTAGTGGTTGATATTATTATTACTATTGCCTTCATAATCCCGTATAGTCAGGTAAAATAATAATTTAATTGAGCGCACACACACATAAAAGAAAAGCAGAATAATAAAGAAGACAGAAAGCATTGCATCCCTGCCTAATCCTGTTCTTATTTCACAATTGCTTACTGTACAATGACCTTTCTTTGGTTTTCACACTTTAGCATTAAAATCTCCCAAATATTTATTTGTAATTTCTTGCACTTTTACTGGGCATTAATGCATTATGATAGGTCGCTAGGAGTATTATTAAATTATTAATTTAAAATGCATACAACATATTAATATTATTATTTATATTATATTCTACCCTCGCTGCTTTGCTTAGATATTGTCAAAACGATTAGTAATGTAGAAACGAACCACAGCGTATTTATTCCTTTAAAAAAAATTATATTGGTTACACTCTATCAATCTGATTTATATGTTTTGTCTTAAATTTCTTGATAATTCGAAACCCAGCTGCGGGAAATTTGGAAGCAGACCTCTTTTCTTTAACAATTTTCAAACATTTGTGTGAGCGTCGGTTGTTCAGAAAGCATTGACAAACTACTGAACGTAAACTTGCCAAGAAATAACAAACGGACAAAAAATGCTGGGATTGACTGTGACGTCCTGTAAAGTATATGCAAAAACAGGCGATATTGAAAAAAAATAATAATAATATTAATAATAATAATACAGACAAGCCAAATGTGAAACATGCTTCCCAGGAAACCTAGAAAGTATTAGTTCTGCACTCAATGAAATGTTTTGTTACAAAGCTTGACATTCGCTGATATTTTTAACAGCAGAATATTGCATTACGATAAATGAACATGAAAAATACATAAAATTATATAATGGTGTACAATGTTAATAGCAATTTCATTTTTGTTGGTCTTTTACATTATGTTTCTTTATGAAGTGTTCTTTTCAGTAAAAGGCGTTGATTGATTAACGGACCAATCACAGGGCGGGTCACAACGCACGGACAGCATGATCAAGTCCGACATTTGTAAGTTGTGAGAACGGCTGAAGACAGACAAGAAAATTCTCAGATAAACAATTTCGTCGGATATTTTTTTAATAATATAACAACAGACATGGCTACAGATCCTTCAGGAAAAGCTCGGACGGTTATGTTTAAAAATAAAGGAAAGGACGCAGACGTAAGTGTTACTGATTTTAACTACGCCTTCTGGTTTCAGACATCACCCATCCTTCCATCTTTTGTTACCGTGTCTGTCTCGCCTCGCAAATCTCATGTCTATAACAGGAACAGACAGCATGACTTGATCTTTAAGTCTGCTATTTTCTAGAATCTCTAATTTCCTTTCATTTTCAATATGTACACAAAATTGAGGCAATAACAAGTAACAGTTATGATACTTCCACGCTTGGTAATTAGTGAAATGGCACCCGCGAAGCGAAGTTTATGAGTCACAACGTGACTACGACTTACTTAATCATAATTAAAATCATATACATATTTCTTTCTAAGTATATTTCGATACATCATCAGTAAAGTTGCGACAGTATAGTATAGGCTTGCTAGATTTTGTACCTGAGCAACCAGGACATGGCCCTAAGCATCATAACATGAATCAAGACTTTCATTTTAACTTTAACCAAAATGAAAATTTGAATAGTCAAGTCACAGTCACTCTTCTACACATGATGTTTAATGGCATGACAGCACAATATGTTTTGTGCCGCTGCCGCTAATTTATTTACCATGTTCTGGTGACTTAGGCACAAAAAAGCTGCCCATTCTTTTGAAATATTTGCAGACTACATCTTTGATTTGGGCTTTAACTTTTAACGCTTCCTACTTTGTCTGCTTTTCCTCCACGTGAAATGGGAAAGTAACATTTGCAGATGTTACTCTGCTTCGAGGTAATTTCTTCCTTGTTTTATGAAAGACCATTCTTATGAACATTTTTTTTAAAATGAATGATTTTTAATCAGCTAAATTATCCGGCCAGCTCCGTGGCAAAGGGAACAGCCAAAAAATGCTGGGATTATCTCCTAAGTCCTGAAAGGATATGCAACATTTTAATATGATCTTACAAATATATGTTACTGTCAGTCATGATAAACACAAAAGGTCATTCATGTCACCCAACACGAAGATCATATTAAATCATAAATACTTACAACTAATTCTCAAGTCGTGACAGAAACCAACTATCCATACAGACCATAGTATAGTAATAGTATAGCGATAGTGAGAGCAAAACTACTGCATTTGCACATGTGGGCAGTAAAATTTTCAAATTAAACAGTTAAGTCGATATATGCCTTGTCTGGAGTGTGATGATGATTCTCATGTAACTAAATTAAACAGTTCAACAGGGAAAGCTAATTCACACGCAAAATTCAGTCCAGCACTGCTGTTGTTTGTCCATCAAGAATGATGATGACCATTCATTTCATCCAGTGGGATTGAAGGTATGGGGCCGTGGGTTCTAAGATGGCTGATAAGGCCTATTTTGGCTCGAAATCTTCTTTGACAATGTGGGCAAAGAATGCTTGACGTTTCTGGAGGATGATTTCCTGCAGTGGTTTTTCTGTCCTGCCTTTTCTTCACAGCTCTTGCAGTCCTGGTTGCCTCGCATATGACTGCACCCTTGCATAAATAATGATGCACGCCACGAATTTCGGTCTCTGGCTGCAGCCTCCCAGGTGTCATGATGAATTCCAAAAGCATTCACTGAGATTTTCAGTGTGTCTTTAAAGCGTTTCCTCTGGCCACCTTTACCACAACGTTTACCACAACGCAGTTCGCTGTAAAAAATTCATTTAGGGAGCCTGTGATCTGGCATGCGAGTCAAGTGACCAGCCCAGCGAATCTGATTCTTCATCAGTAGAGTGTGGATACTGGGCATGGACACTCTTTCTAGGACTTCAGTGTCTGGAATCTTGTCTTGCCATTTAACCCTTTACAGGGCAGACGCTTGTCCGTTTTCTAGCCCTGAACGGGCAAGATTTTTTCAGGTTCGGTAAAATTTCGGGTCGCGTTAGTAAAAACATCACAAATAAGGTGTTAGTCAACCGATTTTAGTTAAATAAACAACACAATGAAGGGAAAAGCATGCAGAATATGTTACTCACGTGATTGTTGTCGGTAATCCATATATGAACACAAATATTTACGAAATACGGCATGTTGTTTGTGATTTTCCGTCATCTGTACGGCAATTTACAAACACATTTTCAGAATCATAATCACTTTCTTTAAAGTCCGACTCAGACTGCTAATGCAAAGTAACGCTTTGCACTGATATCTAGTGCCGATTAATAGTCAACTTCGTGCCCTTTAATGTCATTTAAATTGAACCTAGCGAAATCTCGGCTATCACTTGAAGAATCGCCAAAATCCATTTTGAAAAACAGCGTAAAAATCCTGAAAACTATCAAAAATTGTCAGTAAAAGTCCGTTCAAATTCATACTATCACGTTTACAAATGGCGGCCACGTTGTCAAGCTGTCGGCGAAAGCGAAAGTAGCCATCGGAAGTGTCGGAAAGCCGAGAGATCGCGTTTTTACAATGCATAATAGTATCGGCCGGAATCGGACGCTACGATCGTTTTATGGCATCGGCCGGAATTGGCCGCTGTGACCTGTAAAGGGTTAATTATCTTTGTATGTCGACCGCAGTTAGGGTACCCACCAACTGCGGCTAGCTGGTTAGGTAGTGATGGAGCAGACAATGTTTAGGGCACCTTTTCTAGCCCCTTCCTCATGCTATGGAGGTGAGTAGTGTGTTCCTATAGAAGGCTGCTCAGTCGCTCAGGAGGCTGCCGAATCCCACTGCTGCTCCAGTCAGTAGAAGACGACCATATGGCCTGAGCCGCATGTGTGCAGGTCTGCGACTACGGCTGCCAGCGTACCCACGCCTGCCACTCGCCCATCGCCACAGGGCTTGAAGGTGATATATGACTTTGGATGAAGAATGACTTGCGTGATGACTTGGATTAAAGTGAGGAAGAGTTTCGCAATTCGCCGACCTCACTCTCACCAGCACTGCTAGAAGTAGTGTGTAGGGACTATGCTTGAAAAAAAAAGGGCAAGAAGACTGATTTGACTGTTTTTTTGTGTGCATATTCTTTACAGGACATCGCTGTCAACACCAGCATATTTCAGCTGTATGTTGATTTCTTGGCAAGATTACGCTCAGTAGTTTGCCATTGCTTTCTGAGTGGCTGGCTCACATACCCTGTAAGTTACAGATGCGATTCGAACCACTGCTGATTCTCACCGTCATCACGTTACCGATGAGAGTACACGAGATTACGGAGAAAAGTCATAACCTCTAAGCTTGGATGGCTAAAACATGGCTTTGCTCATTGAGAAAATAGACATAAATGACATCAAATATACCTACCCATAAAGACAACACACACTTCAGGCCCACATTGTATTCACTACCAAGGGAAAGGTTCATGATACCTTAAAAATCAGTATATCAATCAATAGCCTCACATTTGGATATGAGTATAATATAATTATAATAATATTACGCAAAAGTGAACCACTACATTTGACTACATTGAGCATTAATCAAGAAAGCTGCCCTGAACAATCATAGATATATGCCTATATGGATGTTTCAACACAAAATGCTAAGAATGCATTTGCTGGCATTATACAACTGAGGGGCAAACTATAGAACAAGCTGCACATTTTATTTATAACTCTCTTTGACTGCCACTCAGTAATCATCTGGACTGATGCACTGGTACATGGTACAAGGAACTGGCCATAAGTGTCTGCCCAGACTATGAAAGAAATCTTGACATTTTGTATAGTGTAATCCTAGTGCAAACTGTTGTGTGATTTCTGCAGTATGTACCTGACGAGATGCAGCGAAATATGCCAGGCAAAAAATCGTGCAATCTGTTGTTTGTGTCTTCGTTATTCTTTTCAATATAGTCACTGCTTGAATTGACATATGCCATCTTTGCTTGTCCTTGAAAAGCCTTGGGAATAGAACATTCTTTATTTAGTAGCTAATCCAGTTATCACGTACTAGTATGACTTCTCCAAACTGTCAACGTTATTTCATTTGAGTTGGGTTTTTTTTTTGTAATTCCAAAAAGGGAAAAGTCTGATGAGCCAAATCTGGAGAATGTATGGGTGTGGAAGAATCTGTTTTAAATTCCTTGGCTGCTAATTGCATCCCTCATGAGAGGGCACATTGTCTTGAAGCAAAGGAAGATTTTGAGAGTGCTATCCTATGTTTTTTGGTCACTGCCTTGTTTAGTTTCATGATGTCTGCATAGTGCTGTCCATAAACCTTGTTGTACGAGGCAGGCAATCTTTGAAAAAGACACTTTTGACATCCCCACAAAATAGTTAGCATCACTTTTCCTGTAGATTTATGTGCTCTCAGCTTGACATGTGTTGAGGAGTCTGCTGTTTTCCATTGCATGCTGGAAATTTTGGATTGGTCATAATATTGAACCCAAGTCTCCTTAACTGTCATTATGGGCTCTCTCTCATTCTGTTTGTTGTCCATATCGGTGATTTCTTCACTCTTCTGCATTTTATTTGTTGCAGTCTGAGGATGTTCTCCCAGATCTTTGCCAGATCAGTAACATTTTAACGGCAACATTTAAACTGCCTACACCAATTTGTTTACTAAAGCATACGAAGGCAGAAATAATGAAACATTGGTTCTTTGTGTATTCCGATGTGTTTCTTCCCCAGAAACATGCAGAATTTTAACACAGCCCTGGCCTCTGACTTCTCCATTGTCCTGACAAACCATTGGAACAGCAGTTCCTGTTAATAGGGTATATTGTGTCATGCGCCATAGTGGGAGAACCATTGAAGAAACCAATGCACACTTCACGCACTAAGTGCAAATATGAAGAGCTTTGAGTGTGCAGTTTCAGCATTTGTTAGTCCTTCATAATCAGGGTAGACTTATACCAGCTTCTTGTATCTACCAGCTCTCATTGGTGGTGAGCTTTCACAGCTGAGAAGTGCACTTAAAGAGACTGCTGCCAAAAAGCAAATACTACAGTGGATACCACTCCAGGGTACCACCCCTTCATAGAGTACCAGGAATATCATACACCTTCTGACAACTTGCACATACTTAAAGAAAGCAACACTTAACTTGAGATTGTCGTCTTTATAGCGTTTGCCTTCCAATAGAGTTTACATATTCAAAAATAATGTTATCTGTTCTGTATATGTACTTAAAATGAAAAAGCACATAATCTTTGACCCAAAAACAAAATATAAAAGAGAATGTGAACAAGAAAATGAAGTAACACACTTTTAGAGGAAAAAAAAAGGTTCATTCAGGCTATCAGAAAGAAACACAATTAATCCAAAGACGACTGCCAAACTCTTGACTGGCAGGGATAGATCACCATTCTTCACATTAGAGGATGGGGCATACATTGCTGTACAAACACATGTATTTTTTATCCATCTGCTTCACTACAATGCACATGTGAACTAAGCAAACAAACCGCTAAACAAGTTCCATAGGATTGTCTTCTGTACATCAAGCTAAGAAAGATACATTGCCCCACTGAATGAACTCTGAACTAGTCTTTTCCATTCTGTTAACCAGGATTAAGATAGTCAGCTGTCTATTTTGCCAAAGCCTCCTACAAGTTGCTGTCTTTAAGAATTCCATGTGTATGAGAATATGTCTCGCTTTTAAGGCAGGAACACTTCTAAAATAACAATCTTCAGTATTGATACTGAGCACCTGAGAGGTAGACACAATGTTTGCACATTCACACTGCAAGAGACAACTGGTATTGCGTATCATTTCGTATACCCTGGGAGTCAGCATATCTACTTTTGAGGAGCATGGTATAGACATTAGTTCGGTAAACTGTGAAAATGTCACCATAGTAAATTTAATCTGCGAGTGACATATATGTGTTTATACATGCTTATTTTTTTTTAATGACATGTAATTCATCACTTTCATTATAAATCTTTTTATGATTGTCCGCAGGAAATGCGGAGGAGAAGAACAGAAGTTACAGTTGAATTGAGGAAGGTAAGTCACCTCAAATTGCAAATTGCTCTTTCAGTCAGTGATTCCTTTAAACCAGTGGTTCTCAACCTTTTTTGGCCCATTCCCCCCTTTCCTATAAAAAATTTGGCCCGTTCCCCCCTTCACCGTATTTTCAGAACGTCATTTCCCCCCCCCCCCCCCCTTTCATATTTCCTATCTAAAAATCCCTCACCCCTACACAGTATACGTAAAAGTGGAAGACAAATGTAATAGCATATACTAAAACAAGTCTGCATGTTCGGAGCGATGGCAGCTGGCTATGTCCCAGAGTTGACCGGTTTTTGCCTTATGCAGAAATGCGTGGCTGCTGGGCTTCTGGTTGACTGCCACTGCCGTCGACGATGAACTGTATTTTCGTGGATGTGTGGGTGAACATCTAGGAAACATCCAGATGGGAAAATGACTGCCGATTCCATCAGAGATAAACTGGATGTTTCGTGGGGGACTATTGTGTTGACATTCTGGCGGCGGCATTATGCACAGTGTATCTGTGCGGGCTGTTGGTTGTCGAGACTCCTGTCTTTTCCACTTTTCACATTGGGCAGTGGGGAGCGTTTTATGTGATATTCACTGGCACAGGAACGGAGCATAATGGGGACAACCCGTTGCTGTGAGGTTGGAACCGCGACTAACTAACTAAGTCTAGGCATCCACATAAAACATGATTTGTGGGTCTACTTACTTTATAAAATGAATTTTAGAAGGACGAGACATACATAACTATAAAGTATGAGGGAAAAACTATGTCAAGTAATCGGTTCTTGTATTAACACGATCTTGAAATGGTCTTCATTCCCCCCCCCCCCTGGAAACCATGAAATTCCCCCCTGGGGGGGAATTCCCCACCGGTTGAGAACCACTGCTTTAAACCAATACTCAATATGTCACCTATGTTGCCCTCTTAAATTTCAAAGTATTTTTAAAACTGAGTGGCAAGAGCCGTAATTTTTTAATATTTTCCCAGATAGCTGGAAATGCGTAAAAATCATGCGTAGCAATCTGTCCTCTGTTGTCAGAAATTTAACACACTTTGCTGAAGGAGTGCATCAGAATTCTTTTTTTTGTTGGTACTTTCAGCCTCCTGGCACTTTAAATGTGAATATGATTTTGTGTTTTTACTTATGAAACAATGACAGTTGGATACAGCTTGACAAGACGAATCCAACGGTATCTCAATGAAGACTACGTTAATTCTAAGCAGAGTTATTAATATTTGTGTGTCGTGATCTACAACCAGGAAGTGTAAAGGAATCTTAGTAAATTGAGCATAGCTGATCGTGGCCCGATAAATTGGGTGCTGAGAACTTCTGCCTTCTATTACTGTGGCTTGTTTATTTTTAAACGGACAATATAGTATCACATATCATTGCGTCCGGGGTGGCAAGGCCTAACTTGACATATTATCTATTTTTCGATAGGATGTGTTGTGACCTAATTAACAATTAAAAATGGCTGCCAGTTGTTTATTATTCATTAATTCTGTTGCATTGCTAACAAACCTGACAAGATGTATATTTTATTGGGCATTTTGGTAATAGGAAAGTAAGTCACATTCGTCTCTTGATAGAATGTCGACAGGATCGAGATGATCGACTTCATTGCACTGGGTTTTATCCCATATGGCTCGGCCCCTTTTCACAGGGCGGCCTGCCGAAAGCATCGCACAAAGCACGAGTCTCTCTGAGAAAAATATACTTGACTTTTAAGACTTTTCGATAGGATGTGCTGTGACCTAATTAAGTTATAAATAACTGCCTTTTTATATTAAATAAATGTCATGTGAAATTTTTGTCGTTAGTGAAAGAACAATTCATAAAAAAAATTTACTAATTTTGTCTTAATGTAACCATTGCATTGCGACATCTTTCTTTTGTCGATTAAATATCATGCATTAATGTAAGTAAATAAGTTTGTAACTGCTGCATAAATTAAGCAGTCACATTCGCTAATAATTGATTTCTACTTCTGCTCTATAATTACAAAATTTTTAGTTTACTAACTAAATTAAACTGTTCTGTATTTAAAAGTGAGCAATTAATAATTAAATACTAACTTTTTAAAAAACATAACTTATTTTACAGCATTGTATTTACATGTAAATAATTATGTACTGCTACACTGCTTAGAAAAAAAAGTACTCCTTACGCTACACTACTTATAGGTTTACAGACGGGTCTGAAAACAGGCTTTCAAAATTATTTTCAGTCATGTCAAATGCTGAAATATTATACAAGTACACAGATAAATTACTGCTACAAATGAAACTTGTATTCTGTTTAAATTTAGTAGTTAAATTGCCAGTTCTAATTATAAATAAATGCAGGTCCGCTATAGTTTAGTACTATTGTACGGGTGCCGCCATCTTGAATTTTTGTGTGATGACTGCCATATCTCATTTTCATGGTTGTGCTAAATATTTTTTCCTGAACGCTCTTGTAAGCCATGATTAGTTGAAACTCTTCATATATATATATATATATAGCTATATATATATAAATCGTTGTATGTATGTATGTCCGTCCTTTATGCGTTCGCGAACGGTCCAACCGATTGAGATGAAATTTTCTACACGTTTTCCTTTCATTCCTGTGCAACCAACTGTGATAGTTTTATCTATCAGCTATTACCTTCCTAAAATTTAATTTTGTAATTACATGACTGAACATAAGAAAATATAAAAATATATGACAAAAAGGGATATAACTTTTAGTAACATTGTTATATCTTAAGTTACGCCCCCTGGCTATAGATTAAATGAGTTGATTGACGATGAATTAAATGAGATGCTCCACATAGATAGATAGATACATAGATAGATCCCCGCCAGAGCCTGGGCGAAGCCGGGCCGGGCAGCTAATATTTATCATTTCTATCAAGGGGACTTAACATAAGAAAAGTTATTTCAAGGGTCATAACTTTTAATAACATGACTATTATTTTATGTATAGATTTTTGCATTTATAAACTCTTTTAGCCTATCCTTTGAAGTACCCAGCATTTACGTTTAGTAGTTTCAGGTTGCCCTTTTTCTTTTGACCATGTACCATATTTCAATATCCTCTACTATATATGTAGACAATATTTGTTTGTGTGTGTGTGCCCTTTATCAGATTCAGATGAAATGCAATAGTTAGTTAAAAATCTAATTTTCTATTTTAGTGAAAGAGAGCTCATGGTGTCTGGAAGGACATTCTTAAGTTAATTTTGTGTGTGTTGTTCATACTTTATGCATACCTTACACGCAGCATGCCTGTTAAAATACTGTTAAAATGCGGGGGGGGGGGGGGGGGGGGGGTTCCCCCAAAGATTTATAAACTCTTTGTCTATAGTTATTTACAGGCATATGAGTTATAATAAATAATGATACAATCTTTAAGGCTTTTCATAATTATCATATAAGTAATGCATCTATTTAAATAGTGAAAATTTTCTAACACATCTTTTTATGTTTTTAAAACCAGTGTTCATTACAAATAATGGATTTATTTTAGATACGTTAGAATTTTATTTCTGTACTTTTTTCTGAGTGGAACTTTTGAAATAATCGAAGCATTTGTTTTTTCCGTTCGCTTTATGATGAATTAAATGAGATGCTCCACATAGATAGATACATAGATAGATAGATCCCCGCCAGAGCCTGGGCGAAGCCGGGCCGGGCAGCTAATATTTATCATTTCTATCAAGGGGACTTAACATAAGAAAAGTTATTTCAAGGGTCATAACTTTTAATAACATGACTATTATTTTATGTATAGATTGTTGCATTGTTTTCACAGATTTATAAACTCTTTTCTATAGTTATTTACAGGCATATGAGTTATAATATATAGTGATATAATCTTTAAGGCATTTTCATAATAATTATCATAAAAGTAATGCATCTATTTAAATAGTGAAAATTTTCTAACACATCTTTTTATGTTTTTAAAACCAGTGTTCATTAAAAATAATGGATTTAGTTTAGATGCGTTAGAATTTTATTTCTGTACTTTTTTTCGGAGTGGAACTTTTGAAGTAATCGAAGCATTTGTTTTTTCCGTTCGCTTGGCAGAGAGAAGGTCAGTACATAATTAAATGGGTATATTCTCGATTTTGTTTTTGTTTTAAAAAAAAAGTTGGCAGCGTGTGTGTCAACACATGCCATCACATGCGGATAGATAGATAGATACATACATACATAGATACATACATAGATAGATAGATCCCCGCAAGAGCCTGGGCGAAGCCGGGCCGGGCAGCTAGTATATATATATATATATATATATATATATATATATATATATATATATATATATATATATATGTAGAATTGTACGGAGAATTCAAAAATGCAACAAAAAGTCAAGGTTGGTTTAAAATACAGGAGTTATAAGACAAATTAGCTTACTGTGGATGAATAAACTTCAAGAAATCCAAGAGAAGACAGTTTCTCAACGGCAAACGCTTGCAGTTTAGCAGACGGACCACTACTGCAATTATTAGAGTTGTTTCCTGTGACATCGTGCCACGTTGGTTTCGAATACATCAAATCAAACGAGGCATGGATAAAAACCAGAAGGGACTGGAGGATCACTAAAAATCTCCCGGGGAAAGGATAAAGAATCTGTGCCCCCCTCCCCCCTCCCCATACTAACCAAGTTCAGTAACTGACATTGCTACAATTATATCTAACAACTTAAACTTAGCACTTTTACTTTCAACAGCTTAGACATGGACTGCTTGTGCTTGTACATGACATCCCACTGTTATGAAAGTTTTCAAATGTGTTTATTTCTGAATCTGATGGCATTAGAGCAAGAAAGACGAGCACATGTTAAAGAGGAGGAATGTACCCACACAAGACAGCACAGACTCAGAAGATTATGAGAAACCATCCACTCAGTCCCTCGAAACAATCGTTGCTAATGCCAACAGCTCAGAACCAGAAGTTCAGTTGAATGCAGTGCAGGCTGCCAGGTAAGTGGGGTGGGAGGTTGTTTCATTTATTATTTTTTTTTTTTAAAACTGTCAGTACTAGCTGTTCAGCATCAGTTTTTACTGTCACTACCAGCTGTTCAGTATCAGTTTTTACTGTCAGTACTAGCTGTTCAGCATCAGTTTTTACTGTCAGTACTAGCTGTTCAGTATCAGTTTTTACTGTCAGTACTAGCTGTTCAGCATCAGTTTTTACTGTCAGTACTAGCTGTTCAGTATCAGTTTTTACTGTCAGTACTAGCTGTTCAGTATCAGTTTTTACTGTCAGAACTAGCTGTTCGGTATCAGTTTTTACTGTCAGTACTAGCTGTTCAGCATCAGTTTTTACTGTCAGTACTAGCTGTTCAGTATCAGTTTTTACTGTCAGTACTAGCTGTTCAGTATCAGTTTTTACTGTCAGTACTAGCTGTTCAGCATCAGTTTTTACTGTCAGAACTAGCTGTTCGGTATCAGTTTTTACTGTCAGTACTAGCTGTTCAGTATCAGTTTTTACTGTCAGTACTAGTTGTTCAGTATCAGTTTTTACTGTCAGTACTAGTTGTTCAGTATCAGTTTTTACTGTCAGTACTAGTTGTTCAGTATCAGTTTTTACTGTCAGTACTAGTTGTTCAGTATCAGTTTTTACTGTCAGTACTAGCTGTTCAGTATCAGTTTTTACTGTCAGTACTAGCTGTTCAGTATCAGTTTTTACTGTCAGTACTAGTTGTTCAGTATCAGTTTTTACCATCAGTTATGGTCAAAAGGATAAGAGTGCTTGCTGTTAGAACTTCCGGTCGCTGATGGCGAGGTAGGAGGTTCAACCCCATCACTGGCATTAAGTTGGACTGAAACGTTAATTTCTCATTGAGGAAGTAATGGCAAACTACTTTTGACAGTGCGTGAGAAACGGGCAAAGTACAGTGCCAGGTGCAGGTGTGGGATCAAATAGGTTAAGCAAAATGGCCAGCAAACAAGACGTCTCAGGAGATCCAGTGATCGGACACAAGCGAGTGGTCACATAAATCGGGGAGGTGGGGGGACGAGGAGAATGTGCCAAAAAAAGACAGTTAAAGGCAAATCTGGAATGTAGTGTAGCAGAGAGCCATGGGAATCCTGGGTTAACTGGCCAAGGTTAACTGGAATCCCATGAGGGGGTAATTAGCTGGCCGGTTATATATGGAGAGAAGAGACTGGTTGGGGGATTCTTTTTCTTCTTCTTTTGTTCGCCTTAAATTTTATAACTGCAATGTTGTCTCTTGTATGAATCTAACAGTCTTTTTTAGTTCACTCAGTGGTCCATAGAGTTTATCTTCCACTGTTGTCTCTCTAAGGCCAGAAGGTTCGCCTGGATATGTTGTAGTTTGGGCAGTCCTGGAGTATGTGCTCTGCTGTCTGCGACGCCAAACCACATATGCACATGGCTGAGTCACCAATCTTGAATTTTGTATACATGTGGTTGTGTAATCTATTGTGTTCTGATCGGGGGATTATTATCAGGCAAGTTGGGGGAACTTGGCCAAGAGGATACTTAAGAGTTGGTTACGGTCGGACTACGGGAAGAGTCTGGCGTAACAAGTTTTCACAAAGGCTGGTAGAAGGCAGTGGTATATTTAGGATTTACATAGGAAGAAAGATTTATATGTTTCAATGATAATGCCTGGTAGTATATTATACATGCCATTGTGTTCTTTAATTAAATAAATAGACTCGTGTGCAAAACGGTGTTATCAAGTGACTAAAAACTGTTGTTCAGTAGTCCTGTCTATTTGGTGATATGTGATCTTTATAGCTGATCCACCCAGCACTTCCCACTTAAAAATATCAAAGAGACAAACCCTAGACACAGCCAATTTCTAGCTGTTCATATGCCTAGAAAATCAACCTGGGGTTGGTTGCAGTGTCCTGTAAAGGACATACGTGTTTTACTAACTCAGTTCAGCTCTTGAGAAAAGAATTTGACCTTGTTCAACCTGCTTCTGAAAAGAAACATTGGTTATATTAAGATCTCTGTGTTGCATGTTTTTTTAAGTATAAGTTTAAAGTCTTTATAGTTGTTTCTTTCCTTTGTTGTAGATAAATTACTGCCTCCTTTGGTCCGGTGGTTTTTTTTGTCAGTTTGTTTGTTGGTTTGTTTTTTTAGTTTTCTCTTCCTCTTCTCCCCCCCCCCCTCTTTTTCTCTTTTCTTCTCTTTCTCTTTCCTCCTCCTCCTCTCTCTCTCTCTCTCTCTCTCTCCCCCCCCCCAATGGGTCAGTGAGGGGTGCTGACACATCTTTTGAGTTTTTCATGTGTTAATTCTGGAAAGACCGAGAAGTTTTCAGGAAGGTTGTTACGGGGTCGAGGTTCTGGAAAAGACATGCTACTGAATGAATGAATGAATCCTGAACAAGGCTGGTCTTTCTGTTGTGTGCTTTTGCTTTCTGCATGTATGTTGTGCTTTACAAATGTTGTCAAGGACTAGTCCTAAAGAAGGCTCCTCTGTAGATTAAAAAAAAAGCCTTGTCGTATTCTTACAGTGGTTAGCTCCTTTTATACTAGGTGTTTATTAGTTTCTTTGAGAAGACGACGAACCTGTTCCACGTCTAGCTAGCCAAGATTTTGGCTTGGGTTCTGATTTGGTTTCTTCTGTGGCAGTCAAGGCACTTCTGCCCAGACACAAACTGTTGTGCAGGCTGGTAGGTAGTGGTGTGCAAGTTTGTATGTGGTGGGATGTGGACTGGTAAATGGTCATGTGAAGACCAGGTGATGTTGTATATACTGGCAGGTGATGATGTTATTCTTTTTGCATGTTTCTTACTGCTGACTAGCCATCTTATTCTCAAATTATTGTTATTTGTCTTTTATATTCTGAGTAATTTCTCCATCCAAGCCCCATCCAACTCAATTATTTTTTTTTAATGCTTTAATATCTTATAACATGTTGATCTATTTGTGGCAGTGTTGTTGGTTGTTGTTGGGCATTGCTGGTTTGCTTAACTGCCTGCAACTTGAGCATGTCTGATATCCGAATATTATTTTGGAAATGAGAGGTCACTAGTTGCTTGATGTAGTATTTTTATATGGGTGAAATAATCAAGATATTAATATATTACCACAGAGTACTTATTGCAAGTTTGATTGTCTTTCAGAAAATTGTTATCCAGCGATCGCAACCCTCCTATAGACGATCTGATAGCGTCTGGTATCCTTCCCATACTAGTCAATTGCTTATCCAAAGATGACAATCCCGCATTGCAGTTCGAAGCAGCGTGGGCCCTAACAAATATTGCCTCTGGCACTTCTGCCCAGACACAAGCTGTTGTGCATGCTGGTAGGTTGTGCAAGTTGGTATGTGGTGGGGTGTGGACTGGCAAATGGTCTTGTGTAGACCAATTGATGCTGTATAGACTGATGGTGGGTAGATTGTCAGGTGACTTTGTGCTGTGATGGAGGTTATGATGAGTTAACTTGGTGCTGTGCACTGTGATTGTAGATTACGAGTTGACTGGTGGGTGAAGCGGTGCACTGTGATGGTAGATTATGATTTGACTGGTAGGTGGTACTGTGCACTGTGATGGTACATTATGATTTGACTGGTGGGTGGTACTGTGCACTGTGATGGTAAATAATGATTTGACTGGTGGATGGTACTGTGATAGTAGATTATGATTTGACTGGTAGGTGGTACTGTGCACTGTGATGGTAGATTATGATTTGACTGGTAGGTGGTACTGTGCATTGTGATGGTAGATTATGATTTGACTGGTAGGTGGTACTGTGCACTGTGATGGTAGATTATGATTTGACTGATAGATGGTACTGTGCACTGTGATAGTAGATTATGATTGACTGGTGGGTGGTACTGTGCACTGTGATAGTAGATTATGATTTGACTGGTAGGTGGCACTATGATGGTAGATTATGATTTGCCTGGTAGGTGGTACTGTGCACTGTGATAGTATATTATGATTTGACTGGTAGGCGGTACTGTGCACTGTGATGGTAGATTATGAGTTGACTAGTAGGTTTAGTTTAGTTTAGTCGTTGGATCAACATCACGGCACACAGGTTTAACCCATAAGTGCTCCTGTTTTCCTCCTAACTCAAACCTCTGAGTCCGGAGAAACTCAGCTCAATGCACGAACTCCGTAGCATTGGCAAGGATCCTGAAATACTTTAGGTAGATTTTTAACTCAAAATTGTGCCTGGGCAGCGCCGTTAGGCTACTCTTTTTTGATTTCCAACTGCCAAGGGATTTTTTACGTGCGCAACAATATGCACGGGCGTCCGATCTCACTACCCCGAGACCAGGGGAAATTGTATTACTGGAAGTCCATGTGAAAAAATCTCGGTCCTCACCGGGGCTTTAACCCGGGACCTCCAGCACTCGAGGCGGACGCCATACCTCAAGACCACTACTGTGCACTGTGATAGTAGATTATGGTTTGACTGGTAGGTGGTACTGTGCACTGTGGTGGTAAATTGTGGGTTAACTGGTAGTTTAAGCTGTGCACTGTGATGTCATTATTGTGCAGTGTTGTTATTGAGCTAGGTGGCAGTGGTGATAATATTGCGCTGATGTGGAGGTGTTTTATTGTGTATGGAAATGCAGTGAAGTTAGTTGCTAGATGCTGATGTTGTACATCCACATTTTCAGTTTTGTTGTGGGCTTCAAGAAAAGTCTGACCTCTAAGATCAAGTTTCATTTTTGCAGGTGCTGTTCCCTTCTTTTTACAGCTGCTTCGGTCGCCACACCAGAATGTTTGTGAGCAGGCTGTGTGGGCACTTGGCAACATTATTGGTAAGTTTGTTTAGTTTATTTTGTACCCATTGTTTACTTAAATTTGTTTTGTTCCCATGTCATCTGTTCCCTATGTGTATAGATGTAGGAGCTTGCTTTAAGGGTCAGTTTATGTATATATAAAAAAGATTATGGTAGTCCCATGGCAAATATTGCCATAGATGTGTGAAACATTAGACCAAACATATAAAAGAATCATGGGATAGAAAGATGGAGGTTACTAATTCACTCCATTGCCAACTTCCCTCCTTGTTTCTAGAACATTCTGAACATGATGCGATATTGTTCATGGCTATTAGAACAAATGTCTTACCATTGATGGGAACTAAACGTGAACCATTGTGTTTGTAAATCAGCAGATAGTACATGCAGTTGTGAGTTAATTTTGAAAAGTGTTTATATTATATATTTTTTTTATTTATGAGAACAATTCTTAGTCCACGTGTGAATTACAGAAAATAATAGATCTGTAGTATGAGCTTTCTATAAGTTTGTGAATTATTAGATCACCACAATTTTGTTGGCACGAGTGAACAGAGGAAAAGTATAGAGAGCCAGTCCTTTCATTCCGCAGCAGATGACTAGAGCTGACATTGAATTCTCGGTGCTGTGCCATTGTCAGCTCATCATCCTAACAGTTACACCAACATTGTCTTATGTAAATTAACTCACAGTAATTAATCCTGCTAATAAAATAGGCAATTTTGTTACCAGGTGATGGTCCACAGTGCCGAAATTACGTCATCAACCTTGGGGCAGTACAGCACCTGTTGACATTTATCAATCCCAACATTCCCTTGCCGTTCCTGCGAAACGTAGCCTGGGTGATTGTCAACTTGTGTAGAAACAAAGACCCACCTCCTCCTGTGGAGACGATTGAAGAAATACTACCAGCTCTGTGCCAACTGATCCACCATGCAGATGTTAATGTAAGTCAACCGTCACGTCTTAGAATATGTTGATAAAAGCCAACCAACACATCTTAGAATATGTTGATGAAAGTCAACTATCATGTATTAGAATATGTTGATGAAAACTAACCATCACATCTTAGAATATGTTGATGAAAGTCAACTATCATGTCTTAGAATATGTTGATGAAAGCCAACCATCACATCTTAGAATATGTTGATGAAAGCCAACTGTCATGTCTTAGAATATGTTGATGAAAGCAAACCAACACGCCTTAAAATATTTTGATAAAAGCCAACCATCACATCTTAAAATACGTTGATGAAAGCCAACTGTCATGTCTTAAAATATGTTGATGAAAGCCAACCATCACATCTTAAAATATGTTGATGAAAGCCAACTGTCATGTCTTGAATATGTTGATGAAAGCCAACCATCATATCTTAAAATATGGTGATGAAAGCCAACTGTCATGTCTTAAAATATGTTGATGAAAGCCAACCATCACATCTTAAAATATGTTGATGAAAGCCAACCATCATATCTTAAAATATGGTGATGAAAGCCAACTGTCATGTCTTAAAATATGTTGATGAAAGCCAACTGTCATGTCTTAACATATGTTGATGAAAGCCAACTGTCATGTCTTAAAATATGTTGATGAAAGCCAACCATCACATCTTAAAATACGTTGATGAAAGCCAACTGTCATGTCTTAAAATATATTGATGAAAGCCAACCATCACATCTTAAAATACGTTGATGAAAGCCAACTGTCATGTCTTAAAATATGTTGATGAAAGCCAACCATCACATCTTAAAATATGTTGATGAAAGCCAACTGTCATGTCTTGAATATGTTGATGAAAGCCAACCATCATATCTTAAAATATGGTGATGAAAGCCAACTGTCATGTCTTAAAATATGTTGATGAAAGCCAACCATCACATCTTAAAATATGTTGATGAAAGCCAACCATCACACCTTAAAATATGTTGATGAAAGCCAACTGTCATGTCTTAAAATATGTTGATGAAAGCCAACCATCACATCTTAAAATATGTTGATGAAAGCCAACTGTCATGTCTTAAAATATGTTGATGAAAGCCAACTGTCATGTCTTAGAATATGGTGATGAAAGCCAACCATCACATCTTAAAATATGTTGATGAAAGCCAACTGTCATGTCTTAAAATATGTTGATGAAAGCCAACTGTCATGTCTTAAAATATGTTGATGAAAGCCAACTGTCATGTCTTAAAATATGTTGATGAAAGCCAACCATCACATCTTAAAATATGTTGATGAAAGCTAACTGTCATGTCTTAGAATATGTTGATGAAAGCCAACCATCACACCTTAAAATATGTTGATGAAAGCCAACTGTCATGTCTTAAAATATGTTGATGAAAGCCAACTGTCATGTCTTAAAATATATTGATGAAAGCCAACCATCACATCTTAGAATATGTTGATGAAAGCCAACTGTCATGTCTTAAAATATAATGATGAAAGCCAACTATCATGTCTCAGAATATGTTGATGAAAGCCAACCAACACGTCTTAAAATATGTTGATGAAAGCCAACCATCACATCTTAGAATATGTTGATGAAAGCCAACCAACACGTCTTAAAATATGTTGATGAAAGCCAACCATCACATCTTAAAATATGTTGATGAAAGCCAACTGTCATGTCTTAAAATATGTTGATGAAAGCCAACCATCACATCTTAAAATATGTTGATGAAAGCCAACCATCACATCTTAAAATACGTTGATGAAAGCCAACTGTCATGTCTTAAAATATATTGATGAAAGCCAACCATCACATCTTAAAATACGTTGATGAAAGCCAACTGTCATGTCTTAAAATATGTTGATGAAAGCCAACCATCACATCTTAAAATATGTTGATGAAAGCCAACTGTCATGTCTTGAATATGTTGATGAAAGCCAACCATCATATCTTAAAATATGGTGATGAAAGCCAACTGTCATGTCTTAAAATATGTTGATGAAAGCCAACCATCACATCTTAAAATATGTTGATGAAAGCCAACCATCATATCTTAAAATATGGTGATGAAAGCCAACTGTCATGTCTTAAAATATGTTGATGAAAGCCAACTGTCATGTCTTAGAATATGGTGATGAAAGCCAACCATCACATCTTAAAATATGTTGATGAAAGCCAACTGTCATGTCTTAAAATATGTTGATGAAAGCCAACTGTCATGTCTTAAAATATGTTGATGAAAGCCAACTGTCATGTCTTAAAATATGTTGATGAAAGCCAACCATCACATCTTAAAATATGTTGATGAAAGCCAACTGTCATGTCTTAAAATATGTTGATGAAAGCCAACTGTCATGTCTTAAAATATATTGATGAAAGCCAACCATCACATCTTAGAATATGTTGATGAAAGCCAACTGTCATGTCTTAAAATATAATGATGAAAGCCAACTATCATGTCTCAGAATATGTTGATGAAAGCCAACCAACACGTCTTAAAATATGTTGATGAAAGCCAACCATCACATCTTAGAATATGTTGATGAAAGCCAACCAACACGTCTTAAAATATGTTGATGAAAGCCAACCATCACATCTTAAAATATGTTGATGAAAGCCAACTGTCATGTCTTAAAATATGTTGATGAAAGCCAACCATCACATCTTAAAATATGTTGATGAAAGTCAACCATCACATCTTAAAATACGTTGATGAAAGCCAACTGTCATGTCTTAAAATATATTGATGAAAGCCAACCATCACATCTTAAAATACGTTGATGAAAGCCAACTGTCATGTCTTAAAATATGTTGATGAAAGCCAACCATCACATCTTAAAATATGTTGATGAAAGCCAACTGTCATGTCTTGAATATGTTGATGAAAGCCAACCATCATATCTTAAAATATGGTGATGAAAGCCAACTGTCATGTCTTAAAATATGTTGATGAAAGCCAACCATCACATCTTAAAATATGTTGATGAAAGCCAACCATCATATCTTAAAATATGGTGATGAAAGCCAACTGTCATGTCTTAAAATATGTTGATGAAAGCCAACTGTCATGTCTTAACATATGTTGATGAAAGCCAACTGTCATGTCTTAAAATATGTTGATGAAAGCCAACCATCACATCTTAAAATATGTTGATGAAAGCCAACTGTCATGTCTTAAAATATGTTGATGAAAGCCAACTGTCATGTCTTAGAATATGGTGATGAAAGCCAACCATCACATCTTAAAATATGTTGATGAAAGCCAACTGTCATGTCTTAAAATATGTTGATGAAAGCCAACTGTCATGTCTTAAAATATGTTGATGAAAGCCAACTGTCATGTCTTAAAATATGTTGATGAAAGCCAACCATCACATCTTAAAATATGTTGATGAAAGCTAACTGTCATGTCTTAGAATATGTTGATGAAAGCCAACCATCACACCTTAAAATATGTTGATGAAAGCCAACTGTCATGTCTTAAAATATGTTGATGAAAGCCAACTGTCATGTCTTAAAATATATTGATGAAAGCCAACCATCACATCTTAGAATATGTTGATGAAAGCCAACTGTCATGTCTTAAAATATATTGATGAAAGCCAACTATCATGTCGTAGAATATGTTGATGAAAGCCAACCAACACGTCTTAAAATATGTTGATGAAAGCCAACCATCACATCTTAGAATATGTTGATGAAAGCCAACCAACACGTCTTAAAATATGTTGATGAAAGCCAACCATCACATCTTAAAATATGTTGATGAAAGCCAACTGTCATGTCTTAAAATATGTTGATGAAAGCCAACCATCACATCTTAGAATATGTTGATGAAAGCCAACCAACACGTCTTAAAATATTTTGATGAAAGCCAACCATCACATCTTAGAATATGTTGATGAAAGCCAACCATCACATCTTAAAATATGTTGATGAAAGCCAACTGTCATGTCTTAAAATATGTTGATGAAAGCCAACCATAACATCTTAAAATATGTTGATGAAAGCCAACCATCACATCTTAAAATATGTTGATGAAAGCCAACTGTCATGTCTTAAAATATGTTGATGAAAGCCAACCATCACATCTTAAAATATGTTGATGAAAGCCAACCGTCATGTCTTAAAATATGTTGATGAAAGCCAACTGTCATGTCTTAAAATATGTTGATGAAAGCCAACTGTCATATCTTAAAATATGTTGATGAAAGCCAACCATCACATCTTAAAATATGTTGATGAAAGCCAACTGTCATGTCTTAAAATATGTTGATGAAAGCCAACTGTCATGTCTTAGAATATGGTGATGAAAGCCAACCATCACATCTTAAAATATGTTGATGAAAGCCAACTGTCATGTCTTAAAATATATTGATGAAAGCCAACCATCACATCTTAGAATATGTTGATGAAAGCCAACTGTCATGTCTTAAAATATAATGATGAAAGCCAACTATCATGTCTCAGAATATGTTGATGAAAGCCAACCAACACGTCTTAAAATATGTTGATGAAAGCCAACCATCACATCTTAGAATATGTTGATGAAAGCCAACTATCATGTCTTAGAATATGTTGATGAAAGCCAACCAACATGTCTTAAAATATGTTGATGAAAGCCAACCATTACATCTTAGAATATGTTGATGAAAGCCAACCATCACATCTTAAAATATGTTGATGAAAGCCAACCATCACATCTTAAAATATGTTGATGAAAGCCAACTGTCATGTCTTAGAATATGTTGATGAAAGCCAACCATCACATCTTAAAATATGTTGATGAAAGCCAACTGCCATGTCTTAAAATATGTTGATGAAAGCCAACCAACACATCTTAGAATATGTTGATGAAAGCCAACTGTCATGTCTTAGAATATGTTGATGAAAGCCAACTGTCATGTCTTAGAATATGTTGATGAAAGTCAACCTTCCTTTCTTAGAACTAACACTGTATACAATAGAAGTGTGTGGTCACTCATTCACCATCTGGATTTATGTTACCCTTCATATTTTAGAAAATGATTAAGTTAACCTTTCCATCATAAAATCAGTAGTGTAGGAAATAAGAAGACTGCCCAAAAATTTTGTAAACATGATGGCTAAATACATTTTCAGTCGCTTCTGTAAATCTCTGGATATGCAGTTTTAAACCATTAAAAGGCAGCCAGAAAGTTAATAGTCTTATTTGTATGTGTTTGGTAGAATTACATACACACATAGAATATTGTTCCTATTTAAGGCCATTGAGGTGCTTCATGAGGGATTAGACCAAACAAAAATATATTGTAAGTAGTAGCAACAATTGTGGTCTAGATTATAATTATCTGTATTGTTTGAGAATATTACAGAATGGGTCAAGTTTGCATTCGTGTTTACAGTGGTTTTAAATTTCCAGATTCTGGTGGACACTGTTTGGGCATTATCCTATCTGACAGATGGTGGTAATGAACAGATCCAGATGGTAATCGACAGCGGAGTTGTCCCTTTCCTTGTCCCATTACTAGCACATCAAGATGTTAAAGTGCAGGTGAGTTGCTACCACATGTTCATTTCTTTGCTTTTGCCTGTTAGCCTCTTATGGAGCATCACTATCTGCTGATGTACCCTCCTATATTATGCTGTCCTTCCATGTCTTTTCCACATTACTCAACTCTATCTTATACATGCATTATTATATGCACTATTTCACTAACTCTGTGAATTCCATGTGGCCTGTCTGGTTCTTTGCTTAACTGGGTTCCTGAATATATGTCCTGTCCAGTGCCTTGTCACTTCCTGCTCAACATGTTTAGTTTTTTTTCATGAGGTGCATGTTGAAGCCACTTTAGTAACAATTTCTAAATTGCTTTTTAATTATATAACCTGCATAGTTGCATACCTCTTGAAAAAACAAATCCAACGGTATCTTATTCAATCTGTAGGTCAATTCCAAGCGGAGATATTCTTTGTGGGTCAGTTTATCATTTAATATAAACAGAGGAAAATACGATTTTGACCCTTTCACAAAGTGTGACCTACCTACACTCTCACACCACTGTTGGTAACACTGACGCCAAGGGATATTACCACTGTCGATGTCTAACTCAAGGACAGATAACTACTGCCAGTTTAAATATATATACATGCACACACAGATATACACACCTCCACATCATGCTGTGATGACATCAGACCGTGCGCTTCTTGTCAGCGCGAGGCCACCAGCAGTAGATGTATTTTGACAAAAGAAGTCCCGTTGGAAAGTTGCAAAATTATCAATGATCTTGTCCTTGTAGAGTGATGAAAAATTACACATAAATACAATAATGGGTATTGAATGTACAAATACATTCATTATCATGTTAAGCACTCTGAATACTCAATAACAATATTAAATAATCATAGCTGGAGTGTGACAAGGAAAACTGCTATCTGCCGCCATTGAAATACCACATTACAGCATGCGATCTTCATAATATCAGTGTGAGGTTGACTACCAACTTAAATGGTCGAAAATTACAAAATACACGTAAAATTGGATGTTAAATATAATAATACATATTAGAACAATGTAATACGTCTTATAAAATGGTATTTACTGGTTTACTTACCACTTTGATAGGCAGCCTGGTTATCCGGTATAACAAGGATTCCCAGTGCGCCAGAAATGCAGAACGCAAAACAGGGTGGGAAAAACTATATCAAGTAATCAGTGTCCGTTTTAACTCGATCTTGAAATAATCGTGGAATTTAACATGAGTACGCTTACTGTTCCCATATTGGAGACACAAAAACAAATAACCGAAGGTAACCGTAGTGCCTACATATTGAGGTTTCTGTTGTATCTGATCCTATTCTTTGCAGACATGTTTATGAATGTTTATAATTTAATAGTGTTTGTCTTTTGTTTTTCCATATTTTATGTTCATTCAGCTGTATTGATTACTGATTTTATTTGTTAACTTGGCACTATTTTCAGTTGTTTTTTTTTAATATTTCCGCAAACATCCTTATGTATTGAAGACTTCTCAGGGGTCTTGTACACTTGTTTAAATGACCATGACTGTTTTATAACTTGGCCACGTGTTGCTAAACTATGTGTGTCACTTCCCACTTGAAACCATTACTGGTGTTTCAGTAAGGATATCTGACTGTCAGTGATCTTTGCTTGTTATAATCATCTTTGTCTTTCCTGTGGGTTGTCATGAAACTCACAAGGCCTCATTTAAATTATTCCCTGAGAAGGTTAACCCAGTCAAAAAACGTCTGAAGAAGTCGGATGTGTTGGCCAAAAGGTGCAAATATCGCAGCTCTGCTGTAAACAGGCACAACACTATTTCGTCCAAAACAAATATTCCAGACAAACAAAGAAGAATAATAATTTAAATTATTTAGCTTACTAGCTGTTAATTCTTACAAAATTACATTTGCACATTTTGGTGCTCATTTTTTAGGCTGAGATGCTGTGGTCTGGTGTCAGTTGATATCTTGCTGTACACATACAAGATTAAATAGAACACTTGTGTGTTAGATACTCCGAGTGATCTACGTAAGCTGCTGTTACAGCTGGCTGGGGAGTTAATTAACCAAGCTCAACATGAACAAATAAGGCAGCGTTTTGATTATCTATGTTAATAGCAATCAGCTGAAAACTTGCAGTGTTACTTCAGCAGTGCTGTAGATTACTTGTCCTGCAGCTCCCAGCATGTCTGTCTGTTAACAAGAAACTTAACTATACATCATTGACACAATTGAAGAGAGCTTGCACTTATGGCAGAGAGACAATAGACGTGCTCACAGTTACAGAGGTTATATTATCATCATTGTCTAAGTTAATAAGGACAGCAAAGATGACATTTACAGCAGTTTTTTAATACATAACTATCCTCCATTGGCTCGGCTACCATGATTTCATGGCTGTGACATGAGTGGTGGGTTTACAAACCTAGTCACATATTTACTGACACATCATCATTGGCACCTTTCTGTCTTGACAGACGATAGTTTGGTACATTGTGCTTCAAAAAGGCTTAATAACTACGACCCATGGCGGTGGCGAGTGTGGCTGGTAAGGCCAATTCTTGCTGCAAATGTTTGCCCACAGTAGATGCATGTGAAAACATGGTCATTTCCACCATTTTGCACCATCTTACGTCTCTCACGCTCTGTGTGTTCTTTATCTGCAATCATTTTCTCCTTTGTCTTTATTCCATTTCTGATAGTTGCCCTCCATGCAACACGTTCAGCGGCGACTTGCTCCCAATGTGCATTATTAATGCCTGTATCAATCATGTCCCACTTACACACATCTTTGTATCGTAGTAGAGGTCGACCCTGAGATCTCCTACCCGTCTGTAATTCACCAAAAAAGATGTCCTTTGGTATTCTACCATCATCCATCCTCCTGACATGTCCTATCCATCTAAGTCTACGAAGACTGAGCATGGAATACACCGTCACACAACCTGATCTTTCTAATACTTCAGTATTTGTGATTTTGTCTTGCCACTTAATACCAATTATAATTAATATCTGATATTACTGACCCACTTGGTAATGAAATCTGACACTTCTAAAAATAGGGAGTGGCTCACCTCCCATCATAGTGCTGTCACTTTTCTTTTAATGGTGTCACTGAAAACATTTGTTTGAGTTTTGGGTTATGAAAATAGCTTATAGGCTTCAATAAGTGCTTACTGAAACAGTAAAATTAATCCCTGTGAATAATCCTTATTAATCCCTATTTCATGAATATTTTGAATGTTATTTCCTTTGTGAATACCTGAAAACAAATATAACATTGGATGTTGATCTGTTCAGACAGCCGCTTTGAGGGCCGTGGGAAACATTGTCACTGGCACAGATGACCAGACACAAGCAGTACTCAACTGCAATGCCCTTCACTATTTCCCAGCTTTACTCACACACCCAAAGGAAAAGATTAATAAGGTAGGCCAGTTGCTGTGTTCCAACTTGTTTCTGAAAATACATCCTTTGGCATATTGTGTTTGTGTGTTAATTTTATGAAGTCTGATAAAGTGTAAGTACACAGTATTTTATTTATTAAATCAATATTTCCTATTAATTTTTTAAAAACATGAGAATAATTGTGTATACGTGTTGGCAAGGGGTGTAGAAAAAGAGCCTAATGAATATGGATAAGTATGTTATAGGTAATGAGAAGGTTAAAAAAGAAAGTTTGGTTGGGATAAAACAAAGATCCTCACAGTAATAGTGAGATGAATAGTTAGGACCTTTAGAGTCACACATAAATGAGATATCAGGCATCAATTCATGCTCAGAGAATGGTGAAAAGTAACACGAGTATTGTACAGCATGAAACTCAACAGAATGAGAATAAATTACAGGAGGCACTGTACAGTATAGATGGGGAAAAGATCATGGAGACATTGTACGACATGAGGTCAAGCTCAAGAATTTGGTGGTGTGTGTTATTACAGGTGGCATCTACATAAGATAAAACACATTGAATGGGAAAATAGTTCAAGCGGTCATTAGACAAGATTAGGAGTCAAAGTCATTGACATCAAAGAATGGTGTTAGTCATCTACCACATAAAACAAGGCTACTGTGTCAATTTCTTAGCAGAACAGACCCTTATGAATGAATATATATAGTAAATTACAGTACAGCTCTTTAAGGAGTGGGGGGGGGGGGGGGGGGGGGGGGTAATAATTGTAATTGATTCTTTATCAGAAAGCCATTGTCCCTAGCAGTGGTTTTTAACAGCTTCAATGGCAGTTACTGCCATTTAATTATGATGTCTCCATCCCTGTCACGGTTGCAGGATTAATATTACCTACTTCTCCCTATAATTTGATTTGTTGTTGAACAGCTCACTATTGTCGCCATGTAATCTTTTGTGTATATTTGTTGAATACTGCACTTGTGTTTTACATGTCTAGTTGTTGCCATATAACTCTATGCACTTATTGTTGATCAGTTGTTCTTATGTAACTTATAGCTATGCAGTTCTCCTTAACCATTGTCATGTAATGTGTGTTATATAATGCTTATGCATTTGTCACTTCATTACTTAGACATGATGAAAGGTTCAAGATGTGTTCTTGGCTCTGGGTTGAGTGCTTTGTTTCGTGGTTTGATAGGAGTGTGTATGATGATTTCACTTACCCTAAAGAAGTCTGTTAAAAGATGCTGTTGTGTTTGTGAGAATGGATGGGTAAATGAAACAGATAAGACATCTGCCTAAGATAATTATCCTTGATTATACAGTAGTGTATATGAGATGAAAACAGTTCAGTCAAGGATTCAAACCAAAAATGCCTGTCTCTTGGTCTGTGAGAATCTGGTACCAACAATGGTCTTGGTATTACCTGGGCTGCTCCAAAGAACCCAATTGACTGATCATATGAACTACTCTCTTTTTTTTTGGTGTTGGTTGGAATGTATTTGTGTTGTGTTGCATGATTGCTTTGAGTGCTGTGCACATTTTGATCCATAGCAGCTTTTTGTTAAATTATATGTGTAGTGTATATTTTATGTGATCTTTAGCATCCTTTTGTTTTGTCACGTATACTTTATTTTTTGTTTAATCCATGGTAGCTTTTTGCTGCATTCATTGTATTCTGTAAATGTTAATTTGGTCCACAGTTGTTTCTTGTTACATTTTGTACTGTGTTTTGTGAGGGGTCTGTTGTTTTAGTTATGTTACACCAATATTCTCTACTTGTATACTATGAACTTTATGTATGATCAATGACATCACAGTGGCTGCAGTTGAATTCATGTTTAATCCTTGTTAGCCTGCCATCAGACAACTGTTTCTAATATATGTTAGCCTAACATCAGACAACTGTTTCTAATATATGTTAGCCTAACATCAGACAACTGTTTCTAATATATGTTAGCCTAACATCAGACAACTGTTTCTAATATATGTTAGCCTAACATCAGACAACTGTTTCTAATATATGTTAGCCTAACATCAGACAACTGTTTCTAATATATGTTAGCCTAACATCAGACAACTGTTTCTAATATATGTTAGCCTAACATCAGACAACTGTTTCTACTATATGTTGGCCATGCTATGGTATATGTTGACTGTCACGTCACACACCAGTGATTCCTGTAAGTATCAATTGTCAGGTTACTTTGGAATCTTAATTCGTGCTTTAAAAGGTCATTTCTCTTTGTGTTGTTACAGGAAGCAGTGTGGTTTCTGTCCAACATTACAGCTGGCAACCAAGTCCAGGTTCAAGCTGTCATCGATGCTGGCCTTATTCCTCTGATTATCCATCACCTCAACAGGGTAAGTTAGGTTTACAGTCGTGGCAACAGTGTGTTAGCCAGGATGACTGTGCTCTGCTGCATCTAGAGACATGCATGCCAAGAATCCATTGAAACGCTCGATAAAACTGCAAAATATATTAAGTAGACATAAGCAAAATAAATATTTTAATACTATTCTTTGTATAACTTTACTCCTCTCACCCATATACTCAATTGCACGCACACACACACATACAGTAATATTCTCTCTCTCTCTCTCTCTCTCTCTCTCTCTCTCTCTCTCTCTCTCTCTCTCTCTCTCTCTCTCTCTCTCTCTCTCTCTCTCTCTCTCTCTCTCTCTCTGTGTGTGTCATTAGAGAACATTAGTTCTTATTAAAATTCCTAGCTTCATGCTGAGATTTGAACAAGAGGTGGACACCAAAACTTCTCAGCCAAGATTCCTCCAAGTTTTAAGTTTTTAAGTCTGCCCTGACTTCACCAGATTGATTCTGGTCCCTGGAAGTAACCCCTGGAGGCAGGTGAAGTCCACAAGCCAACCGTCATGTTTGTAACCCATGCTGCTTTAGACCTATAACAAATGTTGATCACTAAAGAAGAATACAGTTTAAGATCTTACAAATGTTTTCCCCCTTGAAGTAGATTGTACTGTATTGCATGCTAGTATTGACCAATAAAAAGATGTCAATTGCAATGGGGGAAAAAGAAGAATGTTGAAGTGCTACATAGAACCTGTACTTATGGATGTGAAACATGGACAATGAGCAGACAAGCTGAAAAATATATGGCAGTGGAAATGTGGTTTCTGAGGAAATAAAAGAATATCATGGACAGACAGAAAAACCATGAGTGCAGGTCCTGCAAGAGGCAAATGAAAACCATAAACTGATTATAAAAATGTGACAGCCAACATTTTTTGGGCACGTTATGAGAAGATATAAACTAGAGAACTTGGTGACAACTAGCAAAATTGATTGAGAAAGAACAAGGGGAAGGCAGAGAAGTAAATATTTGAAAGGCTTGACCACATGGCATCGTTGAAGCAAGAACACAGAGCTGATCCATGACTGGTGATTGTATAAGATGGTGAAGCATGATTGTCCATGCTTTTCAGCATTGTACATGATGATGATGAACTGTTCTTTTATATTTGACTTGTTGCACTGATTTAGATGAGCATTCTCTCATGTTTGATCACATTATGAACTTTGGCCCTTAAAATGTTCATTCACAGGGAGATTTCCAAACCCAGAAAGAAGCAGCCTGGGCAATCAGTAACCTCACCATCAGCGGCAAGAAGGAGCAGGTGGCATACGTTGTTGAGAGCGGAGTTCTGCCTCCCTTCTGCCAACTTTTGTCTGTCAAGGATGCACAGGTGGTGAACGTTGTTCTCGATGGTATTAACAACATCCTCAAGATGGCTGGCGATGATGTAGATCAGATTTGCCAGATTATTGAGGAGTGTGGAGGTAAGTTTATGTCCCTCCACATATCATTAGCTGGTTGTAGCTGTGATATCATAAGATATCATTAGCTGGTTGTAGCTGTGATATAAGATATCATTAGCTGGTTGTAGCTTTGCATCTTTAGGGCTGCATGGAGTTGGTGATACTGTTGCAGCAGGTATATCAGAGGGATGACTAGTTTACCATGATGTAAATGAGAATATAATCTAAAGCACATGTGTCAAACTCAAGGCCTGCGGGCCACATCAGGCCCAGCGTACAATCATATTCGGCCAGAGAGAATTTTAGGCAAAAATATTTTTAATGGCCGCAATATAAAGTACAAATCAAATTCACTAATAGCAACCTTGGTGAATGATAGGCTACCTGAGAGCGTTCTCGCTTCAATCAGAATAAGTGAAAATAAAAGTTGTATAGTGAGTGGATGTTCGTCGTTATAATGACCTAAAGTTGTGCGTTTTGGATTGGCACATCAGAAATGAACGTAGTGTAGTGCCCGGATATTGCATCACATTTTCCCGCTACGGCTAACCTGATATCAATCAAGCGTCTGTCGGCAGATGCGCACTCTTTTTAAAATCAAAGATAGCCTTTAAAGTGACCAAGAGAAAAGTCGATTCTGAAAGCAGAGCCTTTCAACGCCGCTGAATATAATTTTACTGATATTGGCGGTAAACCTGTGTGTCTAATTTGTGGGGATAATGTGGCTGTGATCAAAGAATATAATCTGAGACGGCACTACAAGACATAGCAAGTTTTATTGTGGCGGAGGAGATCACAAAATCAGGCTGACCATTTACATGAGAGGAGTTTCTGAGGCACTGCATAATGAAAGTGTGACGTCTTATGTTCAGACAAAAAGCAGATGTTTGCAAAGGTAAGCCTTAGAAATACGGTTGTTAATCGGGTTTGTGAGATGGCCACTGATGCGAAAACACAGCTGATCGAAAAAGGCAAAGACTTTGTTGCATTCTTCCTTGCTGTCGATGAAAGTAATGACACGACTGACACTACACAGCTGGCCATCTTCATCCGTGGAGTGGACTTCAGTTTGAATGTTACAGAAGAAATATTTTTGACAACGTATGTCAAAGTTTAACACTTGGGTCAAACTCGTTGGACTGACAACAGATGGAGCACCGGCAATGTGTTGCAAACAAACGTGGACCTGTTGGAAGGATGCGGTTAAAGCTGCAGGAAAACTATACTGGTGAATTGATAGCATATCACTGTATCATACATCAAGGATCGCTGTGTGGTAAAGTCCTCAACATGGAAGATGTAATGAGCACTGTAATACAAACCTTCAACTTTATCAGAGCCAAAGTTTTAAATCACCGCCAATTTTAGTCTTTTTTGCAGGAAATAGAGTCGCGTTCGGCAACATGCCGTATCATACAGAGATGCTAAGTCGGGGAAAAGTTCTCAGTAGATTTTTTCCAGCTGATCGAGGAAACCTGTCCGTTCATGGACAGTAAAGGAAAAGATTCCACAGTTTTTTGGGATAAAAAGTGGAAATGTGAGTTGGTGTTTCTGTCTGATATAACCACCTTATCTCAACGACTTGAACCTGCAGCTCCAGGGACGGGATCACTTTATCACTGATATGCATGATGCAGTGAACGCATTTCAAGTGAAGCTGCACTTATGGGAGACACAAATGCACCAATGCAACTTGTCTCACTTTTCTTGTTGCCAAGCAATGTTAAACCAAGTCATCGCTATGGTGTTTCCCAATACACACTTTGCTGAAAAACATAGCTTACTTCACGCCGAGTTTGCAAGGTGCTTAAGTGACTTTGAAGCACAGAAAAGTAATTTTGAACTGTTTCATAATCCATTTGCCATAGATGTGGAAACTGCACCTGTAAATTTGCAGATGGAGTTAATAGAGCTGCAGTGTAATGGGACACTAAAAGCAAAGTATGACACTGTGGAGCCTGCACAGTTCGCTAATTTCATTCCTGAAGAGATGCCCCGGCTTTGTCTGCATTGGCTCAACCTTGAGCATGTTTGGTAGCACATATCTCTGTGAGCAGCTGTTTTCTGTGATGAAGATTAACAAAACATCACACAGGAGTCGCCTCACTGATGAACATTTGCAGCCCATTCATGAGAATCTCAATGACACAGAACATTACTCCAAACATAAACAAACTTGCAGCCAAGAAAAGATGCCAAACATTGTGCTCTGTTGTGTCATTAGAGAACATTATTTCTTTTTAAAAATTCCTAGCTTCATGCGAGATTTAAACAAGAGGTGGACACCAAAACCTCTCAGCCAAGATTTTTAAGTTTTAAAGGTTTTTTTAAAGCCCTGCCCTAAAAAATTTTTTTTAATACCAGATTGATTCTGGTCCCTGGAAGTGACCCCTGGAGGCAGGTGAAGTCCACAAGCAACCGTCATGTTTGTAACCCATGCTGCTTTAGACCTATAACAAATGTTGATCACTAAAGAAGAATACAGTTTAAGATCTTACAAATGTTTTCCCCCTTGAAGTAGATTGTACTGTATTGCTTTGCCAGTACTGACCAATAAAAAAAATGTCATTTGCAACGGGGGAAAAGAAGAATGTTGAAGTGCTACATAGAACCTGTACTTCTGTATGGATGTGAAACATGGACAATGAGTAGACAAGCTGAAAAATATATGGCAGTGGAAATGTGGTTTCTGAGGAAATAAAAGAATATCATGGACATACAGAAAAACCATAGAGTGCAGGTCCTGCAAGAGGCAAATGAAAACCGTAAACTGATTATAAATATGTGACAGCCAACATTTTTTGGGCACGTTATGAGAAGATATAAACTAGAGAACTTGGTGACAACTAGCAAAATTGAGGGAGAAAGAACAAGGGGAAGGCAGAGAAGTAAATATTTGAAAGGCTTGACCACATGGCATCGTTGAAGCAAGAACACAGCAGAGCTGATCCATGACTGGTGATTGTATAAGATAGCGAAACATGACTGTCCTTGCTTATCAGCATGGTACATGATGATGATGAACTGTTCTTTTATATTTGACTTGTTGCACTGATTTAGATGAGCATTCTCTCATGTTTGATCACATTATGAACTTTGACCCTTAAAATGTTCAATCACAGGGAGATTTCCAAACCCAGAAAGAAGCAGCCTGGGCAATCAGTAACCTCACCATCAGCGGCAAGAAGGAGCAGGTGGCATACGTTGTTGAGAGCGGAGTTCTGCCTCCCTTCTGCCAACTTTTGTCTGTCAAGGATGCACAGGTGGTGAACGTTGTTCTCGATGGTATTAACAACATCCTCAAGATGGCTGGCGATGATGTAGATCAGATTTGCCAGATTATTGAGGAGTGTGGAGGTAAGTTTATATCCCTCCACATATCATTAGCTGGTTGTAGCTGTGATATCATAAGATCGTTAATAATAATATCATTCGTCGTTATAATGACCTAAAGTTGTGCGTTTTGGATTGGCACATCAGAAATGAACGTAGTGTAGTGCTCGGATATTGCATCACATTTTCCCGCTACGGCTAACCTGATATCAATCAAGCGTCTGTCGGCAGATGCGCACTCTTTTTAAAATCAAAGCTAGCCTTTAAAGTGACCAAGAGAAAAGTCGATTCTGAAAGCAGAGCCTTTCAACGCCGCTGGGAGGCTGAATATAATTTTACTGATATTGGCGGTAAACCTGTGTGTCTAATTTGTGGGGATAATGTGGCTGTGATCAAAGAATATAATCTGAGACGGCACTACAAGACATAGCAAGTTTTATTGTGGCGGAGGAGATCACAAAATCAGGCTGACCATTTACATGAGAGGAGTTTCTGAGGCACTGCATAATGAAAGTGTGACGTCTTATGTTCAGACAAAAAGCAGATGTTTGCAAAGGTAAGCCTTAGAAATACGGTTGTTAATCGGGTTTGTGAGATGGCCACTGATGCGAAAACACAGCTGATCGAAAAAGGCAAAGACTTCGTTGCATTCTTCCTTGCTGTCGATGAAAGTAATGACACGACTGACACTACACAGCTGGCCATCTTCATCCGTGGAGTGGACTTCAGTTTGAATGTTACAGAAGAAATATTTTTGACAACGTATGTCAAAGTTTAACACTTGGGTCAAACTCGTTGGACTGACAACAGATGGAGCACCGGCAATGTGTTGCAAACAAACGTGGACCTGTTGGAAGGGTGCGGTTAAAGCTGCAGGAGAACTATACTGGTGAATTGATAGCATATCACTGTATCATACATCAAGGATCGCTGTGTGGTAAAGTCCTCAACATGGAAGATGTAATGAGCACTGTAACACAAACCTTCAACTTTATCAGAGCCAAAGGTTTAAATCACCGCCAATTTTAGTCTTTTTTTGCAGGAAATAGTCGCGTTCGGCAACATGCCGTATCATACAGAGATGCTAAGTCGGGGAAAAGTTCTCAGTAGATTTTTTTCCAGCTGATCGAGGAAACCTGTCAGTTCATGGACAGTAAAGGAAAAGATTCCACAGTTTTTTGGGATAAAAAGTGGAAATGTGAGTTGGTGTTTCTGTCTGATATAACCACCTTATCTCAACGACCTGAACCTGCAGCTCCAGGGACGGGATCACTTTATCACTGATATGCATGATGCAGTGAACGCATTTCAAGTGAAGCTGCACTTATGGGAGACACAAATGCACCAATGCAACTTGTCTCATTTTTCTTGTTGCCAAGCAATGTTAAACCAAGTCATCGCTATGGTGTTTCCCAATACTTTGCTGAAAAACATAGCTTACTTCACGCCGAGTTCGCAAGGTGCTTAAGTGACTTTGAAGCACAGAAAAGTAATTTTGAACTGTTTCATAATCCATTTGCCATAGATGTGGAAACTGCACCTGTAAATTTGCAGATGGAGTTAATAGAGCTGCAGTGTAATGGGACACTAAAAGCAAAGTATGACACTGTGGAGCCTGCACAGTTCGCTAATTTCATTCCTGAAGAGATGCCCCGGCTTTGTCTGCATGTGGCTCAAACCTTGAGCATGTTTGGTAGCACATATCTCTGTGAGCAGCTGTTTTCTGTGATGAAGATTAACAAAACATCACACAGGAGTCGCCTCACTGATGAACATTTGCAGTCCATCATGAGAATCTCAATGACACAGAACATTACTCCAAACATAAACAAACTTGCAGCCAAGAAAAGATGCCAAACATTGTGCTCTGACAAATTGACATGAGTGAAAATGTGTATACCAAAGATTTTATTTATAGTAATGTTTAAAAACGGTTTTATTTTCGGCTTCTTGAATGTTTATCCTGTTCTGCCCACAACCTTATGTGTGATTTGAATTTTGGCCCCGCTGAGCGATTAAGTTTGACACTCCTGATCTAAAGGTACGGGCCATCAAATACATATCAGCAGATAGTTAAGTTTATCATGATACTCACTTTAATGTATCTTTTACATTAGTCTAAAGTTTATCAGATTTCAGGATATAGGATACTAGGAAATTGTTATATTAAAAAAGTTGCCAAAATGCTTTTTTTTAAAATATATATACTTTGTACAACAAACTTTGAGGCAGTGAGTTTTATTTCTTTGCATTGTTGAATGTGGTGATAGCTTGTGAGTAATAAATAAATTATTTTCAGGCCTGGACAGAATTGAGGGGCTGCAGAATCATGAAAATGAAGAAATCTACAAACTGTCATATGAAATTATCGACACTTACTTCAATGATGAGGTGAGTTCATTGTGTTTTAATTCCACGGTCCATCACCCACCCGGAAGTGCCACATTAGGGCAGCTGCTAGATGGCTGGATATCATAACTATGTGTATTTTAAATCTAGTTGTGAGACTGCCCCAACACACCTGGTCATGTAAATATGAGCTGATGGGAAGAAAGATAAGTCACTGTAACCTGCTAAAACTGCTACCAGTTATCTACCAATGGAGCATCATTCATCTCTATCTCTAATTATCTTCTCCATATGCTTGCAGTCTCCATTTTCTGTGGGTTCCAGGAGAAAGATGTTCTAGCTGTACTATCAACAGATGTTCTCAATGTTTCCAATCCAGTGCCAGCGTCTTTTTCTGTTTCATTGACTGGGATTTGTTTAGCTTTTACCATGAGCTTCACATTAGTAATAGTAATTCTGTCACACCACCTTAGTCTTTCTATTTTGCACAGCACAAATTAAAGTTTTGTAGTTTATTAGTAACGCAGAAGAACAGATAGACTATCATGGTCTTGAGGGAATGTGGCAGCAAGAGGTATTCAGAGGATTTGGTCGACTGTTGCCATTCAGAGGTAAAGCAAGACGGACATAAAATCAGATTGCAACGGACACAATTATTGGAGCTCCTCACTGGCTGTTGGCGATGAGGATTGAGTGCTTATAGGAATGCCCCGAGTGCAGTGATGCCAGTTTTGGACTCAACACAACTCAATAACTAGTAATTGGTTTAGTTGTTCTCCATTTTTCTTATCCATATAACAGTCAGATTTGATGTTGAAGTTAAATATTTTGAATTTGGTCTCTAGATCGTTATGCTCGAATGAAGGATAGGCTTTGTGCTAGATTACAAATTTTTTACTTCCTTAATTTACATTGTGCTATTGAAACTCTTGCGTTCTCAATTCTTATTTTAATATCTTTGTATTTGCAGCTTTGTCTACATTCTTCTTCATCTTCTTGTCTTGTATTCCTTCAGTGTAGTAAAAGCCCTCAACCAGCTTCCACCAGCTTCTTGTCTTACACCATCTTCTCCAGCTCCCCCCATATCCACACCATTTTGTTCACCCATTGTCTTGAATTCTCTTCTCCATGTACTTTAGGTCTCCCTCTGTCTATTTTACTCTGTGGGTTCCAGAAAAAGGATTTTCTCGTTCTACTAACAGGTTTTCTCAGTTTGTGTCCTATCCACGAGTCGTTTACTCACCCATGATTTGCTATTTATCTAGTTCTTCCCTTCATTAGCGATTCTGTCATACCATGTTAGTCCTTGGATTCTGCACAAGTAGCATTTAAATTGTCATATTTGGATGTAATGCAGGTCTTGATTTGCTGAATCCTGTACAGCAGTCTGTAAACAGCAAAAGTCAAGTCCACTTGGCTGTTTTATGTGCAGTACAAATGTGCACTATGAGCACACAATAGATTTATTGTGTAAGAAACATGAGAGACTTGTGATTTGCAATGGTTATTTTAACTCTGTAATGTCGACAGCTGAGATTTCTGTTGCCCATTTGGAATTATTTCTGAAACTGTCAGAAGCACAACTCCATGTGAGGACTAATCATAACACCGCTAGTGGCATTACATAAGTTGTAGGAGAGCCAGGAATGGTGCAATAGCAACCTTGAGAAAATGACATGAATTTAAACTGTATTAAACAGCAATGGCTATATTTAAACATGTATGCAAGAAACGTCTAGATGAGAAACTGGAAAAGTGTCCGAATATTGACATTTATGAAAAGTGAATGTAAAGAATGAAAGTTATCACATAATAACATGAATGCATTGTTGCTCTTTCAGGCTGATGAAGACTCACTCTTGCCACAAGCTTCCCAGGAAGGTTACCAATTTGACCCAAATGCCCAGATTCCACAGGAAGGCTTTAAGTTTTGACACTTGCCGCCTGAAGTTAACTCGTGACATTGTATAAAGTAGTGACCTTCAAAACTGGACGTACACAAAAACAGAGACTGTTGGTAAACTTACTCGACGACACAAATCACCTGACTTGCTTCAAGCATGACATCATCGATGAACATAAGGGAAGCTGGGCCTCGGCATCATCCCGTCTTCACAAGCTTCGATTGCTGATTTTCATCTTAGCTGCTTCGAGCTCACCCGTTCCCGATGAACCCTACTTTTGTGTGCATCGATGGCCTACTGGCCCAGTGAGCACCTGCTGGGAGGATATCTGTAACAGCGGAATGATAATAATAATGTTTGCAAGTTCACACAGACGAATTTGGGTTCCTGTGTCTTTGTGTGTTCTGTGTGTACGTTTCCTACATGTGTTTACAGAATGTGACTGTGGCATTCTTTTCCAGTATGCTTGTGTATGTGTGTTATTATACATCTGTCAGGTGTGCTGGGAGATCAGCCTGCCCAAGAGCTGACGGTGGGGTAGTGGGTTTATTCCACACACACGGGTCGGTTAGATTCTTGTTCAGAGAGAAAGCAATGGCAAATTACTGAATGTAAAATTGCCTAATAAATCAGTCAGTGTAGGCTGGAAGTGATTACAGCGCCCTGCAAAGAACAATTTTTTTGGTTTGTAAGGTGTGCTAATAGAAAAGTTTTTTTTTTGCCACGGTCTTCCTTATGGGTGGTACCATTTTAATCCATGAAAATGTATTGTCTTGCCCAGAAAGACTTTCCTACACTGGTTTTTGATAACACAAGTGTAGTCTACTCCTGTGTATCACATTAGTAAGTGGTTACAGAGCCCACCGTTTGAGCATCAGTGGTGTGTGTGTGTGTGCCGTAGCCTGGCTGTTTGTGGAATCCCTCTATGGCCATGCTCTCAAACAACACTGCCCATTGTCTGCTTCCACCACTTGTATCCACAGCTAGCTGACATGACATGCGTTTTGCCATTAGACTTGCCCAAGGCCAGAGACCTTTGTTGGGTTTAGCTGCAATGTGCAGCAAATTGGTAGTCCAATCCCTGGATTTCCATGAAGGTGTAATTATTAGCATCAGGCTGGTATGTTACAGGTTCTTTGATTCTGTGGCCATTGTCTTGTTACAGAAAACCAGTTTCTGCAATAGCTATTACTGTTCACACATTATAGGTGCTTTAGTGCAGGCATCCAGAAATTAAAACTCCAGAAAATCCCTTGCTCCAGAAGGTGCCTAAAAGGAAACAGCCTTGATGGATTCTTATTTGTTAGGTTTGTACTATCCTCATGTAAGATTTTGTGGGTGAATTACCTCTGGTGCATTGATTTCATGGTTGTAGAAAGTGATGGTGTTGTTGATTGATGTCTCTATTTTTCTGCTGTGGGATGTAGGGAAATATATAGAACCCTGCAGGGAGTATTCTTGTTTTTTTGTGTATGATCCCTGTCTGGTCCTGTGGCTGATGTTTTCTTTCCTATGAAGCCAACATTTTACAGCTTTGGCAATCTAGGATTTGAATGGAAACTTCAATATGATTGGTTGGGTTTTGTAATGTGAAATATTTGGTAATTTCTGTCTATATTGGTTTCCTCTGCTCATTGGATTTACTTTCTGTGGTCGGACCAGATTGCCGTTCTCAGGGTGGAGTATAGATTCCAAGAAGCCCTATTGTGCTTACCAAGGGTCGTTCTTGTGTTGAGAAGTCATGGGTGAAACAATTAACAACAGTTTTCTCCAGTTGTGTTGTTTCACGTCTTTGCCATGTTTGGTTGTGTTTCAGGTCTTTGCCATGTTTGGTTGTGTTTCAGGTCTTTGCCATGTTTGGTTGTAACTTTATCTGATCTTGTTGCCTTCAACTTTTCCCCATGGCCACATTTCTAGTCTGAAGTTGGCTTTCCTGACAGTGGGAGGGTGGGGTTGAGGGTGGAGAGTTAAGTTAATCATTGCTCATAATTACGTAACATGCCTGGATTGTAGGTGTAAAACGAATTAATAATACACACTCGGAATATGAACAATTTGTACATTTCAATGAATTACTGGACATAAGAAAGAAACATTTTTACAAATTTACTGTATAGGTCAAAGTCAGCTGACAAGCTGGTGTGAAACCGTGCATTGAACCGCATGATACAGCACAGCTGCTCCAATATTTGATTCGTTTGCATCGCTTCTGTCCGACATGTTCGAACTCATGCCTGTAGTCATGGGATGCTACTGATCGCTACTTCACGGACACAGACTGTACAAGAAGTACTAGGTGCACTGTTATTTTCAATTGACTGTGAATGTATTGGTAATGTTTTCACTGTGATAGTACCCACTGCTTGTCAGTTTTATCCACGGTTTCTCATAGACATGAATAAACGAAAGTATGAAAAAATAGTTGCGTAATCATTTTTCTTTGTTATTTCTACAGCAAGTCTTTACTCTTCCTTTTGTCTCGGGAATGAAGAGTAGAGTTTGGGGTTACATTAACAGTTGTTTTATGTTATTTTTATATCACTTGCTTGTGTAGGTCCACTTTTGCACTAAGCGTGGATGATGCATGAATGACATATCCGAACTGTTGTTCGTCCATCAAGAATGATGATGACCATTCATTTCATCCAGTGGGGTTGAAGGTGTGGAGCCGTGGGTTCTAAGATGGCTGATAAGGCCTATTTTGGCTCGAAATGTTCTTTGACAATGTGGGCAAAGAATGCTTGGCGTCTCTGGAGGAGGATTTCCTGCAGTGGTTTTTCTGTCCTGCCTTTTCTTCACAGCTCTTGCAGTCCTGGTTGCCTCACATATGACTGCACCTTTGCGTAATGATACATGCCACGAATTTCGGTCTCTGGCTGCAGCCTCCCAGGTGTCATGATGAATTCCAAAAGCATTCAGTGAAATTTTCAGAGTGTCTTTAAAGCGTTTCCTCTGGCCACCTTGGGAGCGTTTACCACAACACAGTTCGCTGTAAAAAATTCGTTTAGGGAGCCTGTGATCTGGCATGCAAGTCAAGTGACCGGCCCAACAATCTGATTCTTCATCAGTATAGTGTGGATACTGGGCATGGATGCTCTTTCTAGGACTTCAGTGTCTGGAATCTTGTCTTGCTATTTAATCTTCAGTAGCTTCCTTAGGCAGACTGTGTGAAAGTGGTTTAATTTCCTAGCGTGTCGCTGATAAACAGTCCAGGTTTCACAAGCATATAGCAGTGTGACTTTTAGCTTTGTTTGCAGGCTTATTCCAGTTCTGTCCCATACATTCTTGTACAGTCTGCCAAAGGCCGCACTGGCCTTGGAGATTCTTGCATTCACTTCGTCATCAATTGTGGCAGCTTGTGACACAGTGCTGCCAAGATAGGTGAATTTGTCCACAACACTTAGACTATGATCATGACATATCCACATAGTAACAGGCTTGCATGCTGGGTGAGCTCCTTGTCACTGTTGTGTAGTTTGTCCAATTGCCTTGCTACCATTAGCCATCTCTTTATTGTATAGTTGCTGGCCTCTCAGAACCAGGTTATCATTTCTTCTCTTGTATTTTAGGTCCAAATGAAGTTTAGTCCCTCATCCAGCTCACACCAAGCCATTTGTTGACTAGTTCATGATTAGTTGGATTTTGCGCCTAGTTTTCTATGGGGTGAGGTAGCCAGTCGCATGCCACCATGTCTCAGTCACCTCCAGGACATGTATGGTAGGTTAGTGTTGCTATTGTGTGCTTGCTGCACGGGTCGCTGTAACACACAGACTTATATAAGCGAGGTCAATGTGTGTGATTGTAGACACAGTTAAGTGTTGAGACTACCACTTCTTCTGGGCACGAAGGCATCAATCAATCAATCAGTCATGTGCCATGCTGGAAAGCGTGGGCGGTCATGACTCGCCATTTCACTCGATCATCAGAGATCGTGGATCAGCTCAGTGTTCCTGTCTTGACCATGCCATGTAGTCAAGTCATCCAGGTATTTACTTCTCGGTCTTCCCCTTGGTCTGTTCCCTTCGATCTTGCCAGTTGTCCTTAAGTTCTCCAATCCATTTCTTCTCATAACATGTCCAAAAAATTGTGACTGTCCTACTGTCTAATTTCTCTAATCAATTTACGATGTTCATTTGTCTCCTGTAGTACTTGGTCATTGGTTTTTCTGTCTGTCCATGGTACTCTTTGCATTTTCCTCAGAAACCACATTTCTGCAGCCATCAGGATGTTTTTCAGCTTGACTGCTCATTGTCCAAGTTTCACATCCATACAAAAGAACAGGCTCTATGTAGCACCTCAACACTCTTTTTCTCATTTCAATTGACATCTTTTTATTGGTCAGTATGTTTTTCATCTGGCTAAAGGCTACTTTTGCCAAGGCGATTCTTGTTCTAATCTCTACAAGGCATCTCCCATCAGATGTTATGACTGTTCCGACATAATTGTACCGATTCACTTGTTGAAGAATATTCCCATTGACTTGTATATTACATTGTGGTATTTCGTTCTTTCCTAGTGACGACCATAATCTGTGTCTTTTTACTATTTAATTCTAACCCTAGTTGTTCACTGTGTGCAACAACAGCTTCTACTAATTGTTGCAGATCCTGCTCATTGTCTGCAATCAATACTGTATCATCTGCATATCTAATGTTATTGATATTTCGTCCTCCAATGCTGATTCCATTTATATCTTTTACATATCTGAAAATATTTTCACTGTATAGGGAAAAAAGAACGGAAACATACAAATACCTAGGTACAATCTTCAACTCTTCTTCTTCAGCGTTCCGAGCCATTGAGGTTCTTTGCTGCAAATACAATCCGTCTCCATTCGTCTCTCTGGTGGGCCTTCTCTTGCCAGTCGTTAATTCCAAGTGCTTGTAGGTCTGTACATGTATTATCTCTCCACCACCTTCTTGGTCTACCTCGGGGTCTACTGTCATTTATTTCCTGAGTGTAAGCGAGTTTTGTTTCCCTATTATCTTCCATTCTTTCTATATGCCCCAGCCATTGTAGTCTATTAGCCTTCATGATACCAGTGATTACAATCTTCAACTGCTCCAACATAATAAGGGATGAAATAAAAGCTAGAATCAACTCTGGAAATAAGATATACTATGCACTACAACATCTGCTAAAATCAAATGTGCTATCTCGTAACACCAAGATCACAATTTACAAAACACTGATCAGACCAGTTGCCAGCTTTCATATGTTTAAGAACATTCTGAACCTCCGTCTTCAAAATTAGCGGTCCTTCATTATTAAATTGAATATCATACTGTTCCTCTCTGTTATCATCATCAAGGTTTTTCACATAGTCTGACCATACATGTAGAAACTGATCTTTTTCTATTATGATTTTGCCATCATTAGTTTTTAGACAGCCTGCTGATGTACTTGTTCTTTTATTAGTAAGTACCTGAATTCCTTTGTGCACTAATTTGGTATTTTGACTGTTGAAGCTGAACAAATATCACCAAGAGTCATGGTAGAGTATTCTAGGGGGAGGGTTGGTTTCATTTGTTCTGGATCATGGTAAATGAATCAAAACCAGCTATTGGTTAACCGTCTACTGCAGGGGCGGGGAACGTATAAGGCCCTCGAAGTCATTTGGTCTGGCTCTGCAAGACAACCGCAGGCGGGACTCGAAATTCAATGAATTTATGAGCATTTTTTACAGCAACGTAAATGGGTATAACAATAACATACGTTGTGAAGGACAAGCCAGGAACGTCCATTACGAAATAGCAAAGACAAATAACTGAACAGGCACACTTTGCCTGTGACTAGAGGGGCAGGCTGGGGGAGTACACTTCGCCAGATTGTTAAGACACTTAGAACTGCCATCAAAGTAAAATAATTGCGTCGCTGGCGACACACAAACACTCCGTGGTTATAAAAATAATTAAGCGGTGTGACATCCTAGAAATCGCGTATACAAAGTAAAGAAAACTAAGTCAAAGGTGTGCCTTGTTTGTTGCTGTGTTAGCATCCCCAGTCTGGAAGGACATATTCCCTTTACTACGCTTGAATGTGAGAGATTGATTGATTGATTGATTTAGAAATCGACATCACAGCATTCGGGGCATTCCCATAAGTGCTCCGTCCCCATCCTCAGCAGGCAGCGAAGAGTTCCAACACTAATAGTACCAGTAGCAATCTGATTATAAGTCCGTCTCGCCTTTCCTCTGAACGTTGAGCGTCGGCCAGATCCCTTCGTCACTCCTCGTTGTCTCATTCTTGCCAGACCATGGTAATCCATTTGCTCCTCCGAGGTGTGCACGTGCTCCCAAAGGCCGCAACCACGTCTGCCTTGTCATGTATCAATACTCCACCAAGTTCTGCAGAGCCAGCCAACCTGTCCGCCTGTTCATTTCCCAGCACACCGGCATGCCCCGGAGAAAAGATCCAGGCGATGCTTGTCACCCGTGACCTCCGAAGCGAAGCAAGCCACTCCGCACGAAGTCAGCCCGTCCTCACCCTCGTCAGCATGCTTTCTGAGTCAGATTAAATGCGGCACTTAATGAAACATTCAAGGACACGTCAAGTTAACAAATGGGGTTGAAGGTCATAGCTAAACAGTTCAATGTGGAAACATCTGATATTCTTGTTTGGGGCTTTCGCGCGCTTTAAACTCCTTTTTAACACCATAAACGTGCTACTACTTCTAGTGCCTAGAATGATGTTTGCGTGTGGTTTAGCTTTCCCTATTACCAGTGTTGAACTCACTCCGACTTCTGAGGTACTTGTAATTTACGTCCTTAAGTCAAGGACGAGAAGTCATTTTTATTCCAACTGACCAATGTAGGGGTTGAACCCGCTACCCCGCCATTAGCACACCGGAAGTTTAAGAGCGAGCGCTCTGATCCATTCGGCCATGCTGATACTGATACCTACAATAGGAAATCATTAAGCTGCAGCGCGACGGTGAGCTGAAAACTAGGCACAACATGCCACTGCTGGAGTTCTATCAACGTTACATTAATCAATCAAACAATCATTCTCCACAATGAAGGCTGGCTGCAATGGATCTCCAACACTGTCTCTTGCCCTGACTGTACATTCTGTCAGACTGATTGTTCGTTCATCTCTTGATGTTATCTTCCCAGTTGTATCGTTGTCTGCCTTTTGCTCGCTTGCCCTCAACCTTGCCCTCTAATATGGTTTTTAAAAGAGTGTTAAGTCTTTTAACATGGCCGACACGTTTCGCTTGCCTCTTTCTTATGTCTTTCATCAACTCTTATTATTCCCAGTTTTTCTAGAACTTCTGTATTTTATTGTCTTTTTTTCCATGAAATACAACATATTCGTCTGCATATCCACATCTTCAGGGTCCCTATTCGGCTTTCTAGTTGCTTGTTCAATGTCCAGGCTTCTGCGCCATAAAGTAGTGTTGAATATACCTAACATTTGACAATTCTCAATTTTAATGCGTTGTTAATCTCTCTAGATGTTAATACTGACTTCATTTGTTGAGCTGCATTTTTAGCCATTCCTATTCTCTTTTTGACTTCTACTTTACTTCTGCCACCGTCTGTTATTACATGTAAAGACAGGAGACGCTTGTTACTTGTTTTAGTATCTCCCAGTTTACAGTGATGTTCATTGATGACCTTTCAGCGTAACATAATCAGTCATGAAATCCCCACTCTGAGACGCGTTCAAATATGCGTCAGTGTTCGGAACAACTAGCTGCTGCCAGCAGTTCTCAAAACTTAGATCGCAAAGAGTCGACTGCCCTCCAGGCTGACCGAAGCAAACCTGGAAAAGCAGTTGCCATTAGCAACATCATCAATACCAGCTAACATCACCCGCCTCACCAAATAGAAGCAGTTCTAGTTATCACATTAAGGGTGAGCTAATTAAATGTTTCACAAAATACAGCAAGTTTATTTTTAAGCTGATAATTGTGTTTGGCTGGCGATTGCTATTATAAATCTACAAATTACCTTGGCAGAAAAAAAAAAAAGGTTCCCCGCTTCTGGTGTACTGCAAAGAGTAGAACAAAGTCAGGTAAAATATAACATTTATTTCTGAGTTTCCAGAATTCCGAGTGAAAGTAACCACATAATTAAGTCGTGCTTTAGTTATAAGTTAACTCATAGAGGCGAGAATTTACAGTATTAGGAGTAGATGGTGTTAGAAATATACACAATCTAATGTTTGAATAAGCCGGGTTCCTTGGGCTAGAGGTTAAACGGCTTTCTCCGTAATCCCGTTTATCAACGTAGGGTAACGCAGCGCGCGAGAATTGGCAGCGGTTCTCGCCGCGTTGGTGACTTATGGGATAAGTGCCGGCCGCTCAGAAAGCAATGGCAAATTACTGAGCGTAATCTTGCCAAGAAATCACCGACAGCGGTTACATGCTGGGTGATTGCATGACAGCAATATGTAGTTAGTTAATCTCTGGTTTTTTTCTGCACCGTAGCTCCGCCGTCTCGCGATTTGGCAGCAGACCGACCGCGTTGCGTTGGTTTTTAACGAATTGGTATGGGTGCCGGTCGCTCAGAAAGCAATGGCAAACTACTGAACGTAAACTTGCCAAGAGACCACAAGAGCAAAAAAAATGCTGGTGTTAAATGCAGCGTCCTATATAGAATAACCGGTCTCTGTGGCTAAGGGCTCTGCGAACGCGGTTTGTGAACCCGTATACCCGGGTTCGAAACACCGCGGTGCTGGTTTTTTCGAAAAAGGTATAGGGGCCGGTCGTTCAGAAAGCCATGGCAAACTACTGAACGTAACACTTGCCTAGTACATCAACAGCAGCTGGAAAATGCTGGTGTTGACTGCAACGTCCCGTAAGGGATACGCAAAAAAAAAATATATATATATAGGATATGCAACTAACTTGTAAAAACTCTCTTGTTTGACACGGGAGAGAATGAGATAGATCTAACATCTGAAAACATAAAAATAAAAGCTGCAATGGTTGTCACAATTCCCAGTCTGTCTGTGCAAACACGTCGTCACGATCGTCATTGTGTTTGCTTCATTTCATAAATGTGTGGATTTTGTCTGACCTGGGGCATTCCCTCCGTCTTCCGTATAGCGTGCGATTTAATCTATAGCTAAAACAATAACTTATATATACACACAAAAACACATGGGAACCGCGGAAATGTAGTTGTTGGACATTTATCTGCTGGTCCGGTGACCATGGGTTAGAATCCTAATCGGGGCAAATTTGAAAAATTGACCTGGGCATACCAGGAAATGGCGTGGGAAGAAAGTGTGTGTGTGTGTGTGGGGGGGGGGGGGGGGGGGGATGTGTGTGCGTGTGCGTGCGTGCGTGTGTGTGTGTGTTGTGTGTGTATGTACTGACAACATCACCAACCCAGTGCTGCTGTGTATATGAAAGTATGGGACTTACACTCAACGAGCCTTAAGACGTGTACATGAGGTTTTTGTTTTGTTTTGGTTTTTACTTACTTATACACACAAGGCATGTGATTCTGGTGTACTGCACATTAACACGCTCCGCAGGCTCATGTTTAAAGGCGAGGGGATCGATTTCATTGCACCCAGTTTTATATCATTTGGCTCGGTTCCTTTCTTAGGGCGCCCTGTCAGAAGCCTCTCACAAAGCACACACTCCGTAGTTCCCGTGTACAATTTTCAAGCCACCGACAAGCTGGAAATTAGCAAGAGTATTCTGAGATAGGCTACTGTCCTGACATGATTCTACAAATTGGATATGCTGCCCGCAGTTGGATGATTATAGCGTCCTCGTCTGGTTGGTCCAAAGACTGGTTATTCCGAAGACTGGTTATTCCGGAGACTGGTTATTCCGAAGACTGGCGTTGAAGTTGTTTGATCACGTCACTACACTGCCTCTTTGATTTCATCATCATCATCATCTTTGTCGCCATCACCAAGAATGCCAGTTCAGCGAATAATGTTGAAGTAATCTGATATTTCATTCCACTCGGTTCTCACTCTATATTAAAATAAAAGAAGAATGTGTATGTCAATTGCAGGACGTTGCGACCAACCCCAGTTTGGAAGACTTGAAAAGGTACAAAACGAAGCCATGCGCATCATTTTGGGCTGCACGAAAGACACCAGCTGTGTAGCAATGAGATACCTCCTTGACTTCCCGACAATGGAACACAGGATCAAGATCTGGAGAGCTCGTGCATACTTAAAAACAAGTGCAGGTGAGCAGCACCCTCTGCATGACGCTATATTCAGAGAAAAGGGTGACAGGCTAAAGAGGGGCAAATCATGGATGGGTCGGGCGGAAGATGTCGTCAGACAGGTCTGCAGTCTTACCAGTATCAACCCCGGCAAGGAATGGGTGCCGGTGCCTCCAGCTTTTAAGTGCACTTTCTCCTGCATTATCACACTCGACAGACGGCGCAGAGAGCAGAACCCTGTCGCTGTCAATGCAGAAGTCAACGCGCTCATCTATGAACACTCAGATAGCCCCGAAGTGCTCATCTATACAGATAGATCTGTTGTAAAGCAGCAGAGAAGTGCGTGGGCATTTACAGCCCGTTCAGCGGGCCGAACCGTTCAAGAATCCAGTGGTGCCCACTCTATGACCACGAGCAGCATGACGATGGAGGTGATGGCAGTTACACAGGCTTTCATATGGCTGGAATCACATCATCATACCAACGTGTGTGTACTAAGTGACTCAATGAGCATGATTCAAAAGATCGAAGCTGGATCTGTACGTAGACAGTGGACTGAGTCGCTGCGGAAGTCTGTTGTTCGTAAAGTCACCTTCATCTTCGTCCCGGGACATGCGGGAGTCGAGGGAAATTAACGAGCTGATAAACTGGCTGGCTCTGCACCCCCTGTAGATGGCCAGCCCATGGATCGTGCCGATGTTATTAACATCCTTAAAGATATGGCGAGAACAGAGGATTTTGACGTCAGTGAATCTACATCGCTGTCCAGGATGAAAGACCTGGGAGTAAGAATCGTCACAGCCAGACGCGAGAGGTACATCGGGAAAACAAGGCGCCTCGTCAACCAACACAGAACTGGCACTATTAGCCACCGGACGCTGTTGCATATGCTGGGGGTAGGATCTGAGCACCCATGGACCTGTCCGAAGTGCAATGAAGATACCCCAACTGATAACTGATAACTGATAACTGATCTTCCTTCCGTTCTGCTTTTTCATGTGTGGCGGCTGTTGCGTTTGCTCCATACATTAGCCTTAGGTAATGCCATTCCTCCTTATTATTGTTGAAATGTCTAACAAGTTATGCCGCAGATGATAAGAATATCAAGTTGGTTGATCAAATATGTCTTTTATTTATCACGTCGCGACTGAATATTAGATTATGACTATTACACTTTATTATATAAGTACTTATTTTTTCTTATTGTCCATGCTGTATGGCGCTGGTCATCATGTCTATTCACAGTCGTCTGTCTCGTGTACTGTCAATCATTTCTAATATAGATGTTCCTCCATGCCATGATGCCAAATTGTCTAGAATCTTCTCTCTTGGTCTTTCCTCTTCTCTTTCCGCCATCTTTCCCGTTGTCACAACGTACTCCAGTTTCCCCCTTCTCTTGATGTGTCCAGATAATGTCGATTGTCTTCTGATGCGAGGTGAGTTAATCACTTTTAAGATATCTACATTACGCTTTTTATATGTCTGTGGTTGATGGTGGTTGAGTTGAGTTGAGCTAAGAACTGACATCACTGCACTCAGGATATTCCCATACACGTTCTGTCCTCTCCTTCAACAGCCAGTGTGGACTCAAATTACTAATCGTTCCTACCGCTATCTGATTGAAAGTTCTCCTGGTCTTCGCTCTCTGTTTTGAGATTATACCAGAAACACTGCCAATCCATAGCAATCTCATCCTTTCCACACACGGGTTCTCAGTCTGTTTCCCCACCTGGTCCCACTGGCGCACGACCACCTCCCCTTTGTTCTTATGTAATCCACCACCAAGACGTGCATTCCCTGCCAGCCTATCAGCCTGTTGATTTCCCCTTGTACTCCCCCATGGCCAGGGCAAACAAAGGCTTGCATACGGATTAAAATTATGCATAAAGCCTAAACACATCAACCGTGTTGAGTCGCAAGCACAGTTTGAAATGTTGTTTGATCAAGTCTCCAAGTTATCACCTACTTCTGCTGAGTCGGTCGGGTGGCTGAAGGCCAAACTGGTAGATTTAGAACACCAGTATCGCACAACACCCTCTAAACAGACATGTCCTCTGACCAACGAACACCTTACTGCCTTAAAAGCGTTAAAGGCTAACAAAACCCTTGTCATACTGAAACCTGACAAAGGGAGCGGTGCAGTACTGATGGACATGTCAGACTACCAGAGAAAAATGAATGTAATATTGTCAGATAAATCCAAATTCAGGATAGATCAAAAAGTAAACAAGTCGGAGGACCTGGATGCTATAATGAGGAAAGAGATCCAGTCACCTGTGAATGCGGGACTCATCAGTGAGGCCACTGCAAAAACGCTCACACCACGTGGCTCGCACACTCCTCAGATGTACGGTCTACCCAAACTTCACAAGCCCGGCATCCAGCTAAGACCTATCCTGTCCATGGTTAACTCTGCATAACACTGAATGGCGAGATGGCTAGCCGAAATGTTAAAGCCAGTACGACAGTCCTTCCATCCAAAAATACTCAGAGATACATTCCAACTGGTGGAATTATTAGATACTATGGACATAAGTAAGAAACACATGGCATCCATGGATATAGCCTACCTATTCACTAACGTTCCATTAGAGGAGACAGTGAAAATAATAAGGGAACGCATTGAAGACAAACAACTAAAATTAGGCATACCAACACCTATTCCGGAGAGGCTACTACTACTATGTACCGCCAACATACAATTCAATTTTCTAACTAAGTCATACCGCCAAATTGACGGAGTGGCCATGGGGAGTCCTCTTGGTCTTATTCTAGCGGACATCTTCATGGCACATTTAGAAGAAAAGAGATCCTCAGACATCAACAACTTGGCCTTTTACCGTCGTTATGTGGACGATATACTAATTATCACCACAGACGAGCTACAAGCAACATCGTTTCTGGCCACAATGAACAAGACGCATAAAAACATCTCTCTATCTATGGAACACGAACACAACGAAGCGTTACCGTTCCTAGATATTCTAATGAGACGTAGAGCAGACGGCACAATTCAAAGATCGGTGTATCGCAAAGGAACATGGACTGGCCAATACCTAAATTTTCAGAGCTTCACACCTGTCCAGTACAAACGGGGCTTAGTACGGACCTTGTTTGACCGTGCTAGAAAGATATGCACCCAGGACACACTGACAGAGGAATTTGAAACTCTGAAGAATGTCTTAAACCTGAATGGGTACTCCACAGGATTTATAAAGCGCCACTGCCAACAGCCCAAACCCAAAGCAGACGTAACTACAGTCCCTAAACTCAAGGTATTCATCCAGCTAACCTTTCGAGGGGATGACGTAATGCAACGTCTACAAGACCGGCTTACTACAGCAGTAGGCCGAACATTCTGTGCGGCAACTCCAGTCATTAGATATAAAACCGTACCGATTCCTACACCAGCAGTCAAAGAGCCTGTTCCTCTGTACGCCACAAACAATTGTATTTACCAATTCACATGTAGATGCCAGGCCGTTTACATTGGTAGAACAGAGAGACAGCTTAACAAACGGGTGTCAGAACACATACCTCAATGGGTCAACAAGATACAACACACAGGAGATGCTAGCCTCGTGGGGCCGACACACCGGAAGCTCCCGGCGTCTTCAATCTGGAGGCACATTGTCGAAAGTGGCCATGTTGTGGACAGAGACACTGCATTTCGCGTGTTGTTTAACACACAAAATACTCGCTTGTTAAAATTTGCAGAAGCAATTATGATCTATCAACGCAAGCCAGAATTGTGCAAACAGAAAGACATGTTAGTCAGCTTAAAATTACCGTGGTAGATAAGTGACATTACTGTGCGAATATGTGTATATTTCAACTTGAAGGATTTATCTAGTTAATTCACGTAAGTTGTGTGATTTCTGCAGTATGTACCTGACGAGATGCAGCGAAATATGCCAGGCAATAAGTCGTGCAATCTATTGTTTGTGTCTTCGTTATTCAGAATCGTATTGTGTTTACTTAGAATACCATTTGTTGTTGTTTATCATCGCTTTCATTGTCTTCCTCTGGCTCGATATCTTTATTGTTGTGTGCTCTTATCTGTAGTTAGTTGCGGACAGTTCTCATGAGATATCGAAACAGTTTTTTTTTTTTTCGAGGGATTTGAAGCGTTCAGTTAACGCATATCACATTTCTCATGTCGCGTCGTTTCGCATTGGTTCTTCCGGTAATACCCGAACCCCTTTTCAGGCATTACGTCTCATATGTGACGGATTTTCTATGGTGGGATGTTGATAAGAACACATTGATAGAAAAGTGCTTATAAAAATACTGTTTATCATTTCTTGCATGATTTCCTTTGTAATCTTCGGGCGTTTGAGCAAATGTGACGGCAGATAAAACACAGTGTTTGCTTTTGGCATCTTTGTTTCAATCCTACTGGCAGTAGTACTGGCGTTGGTTATGTTGATAATGACAATATATTTTCACACAGAGTTGTATGTTTAGCCGGATTCCGAGTTTAAACAAAGCTCATTCTTTGACTGGTAATTTTGTTCTCTGGACGTAGCAGACATCGGTATCAATAGCTCGTGTCAAATACTTTAAGCAAAGATCAGAAGGGCGAAACATCCCTCAATAAATAGAGTCATCATCATCATCATCATCTTCATCTTGTTCTTATATTCGTCTTCTCCTCTTCCCCATTCACCTCATCCATATTTTGCCACCTCCTGCTGTTCCTTCGTTGTCCCCCACCCCTATTATTAATCTAGTCTCTAATCCAGTGGTTCTCAACCTTTTTTTGGCCCGTGCCCCTCTTCACTATATTTTCAGAACGTCATTCCCTCCCCCCTCCCCTTTCGTATTTCCTATCTAAAAGTTTGGCCCGTGCCCCCCCCCCCTTTTTCACCATATTTTCAGAACGTCATTCCCCTTTCGTATTTCCTACCTACAATTCCCCCCTCCCGCCCCTACACAGTATACGTAATAATGGAAGCACATACTAAAACAAGTCTAGACGTCCACATAAAACGTGATTTGAGGGTCTACTTACTTTATAAAATGAATTTTAGAAGGGGTGAGACGTACAGAACCATAAAGTATGAAGGGAATAACAAGATCAAGTAACCGGTTCTTGTATAAACGCGATCTTGAAATAATCTTCATTACCCCCTCCCTTTAACCCCGGAGACCCTAAAATCCCCCCCCCCCCCTTTGGGAGGGGGGGGATTCCCCACCGGTTGAGAACCACTGCTCTAATCCTTTTGTCAACAACTCATGTGGCAGGCATCATCGGATTCTTCTCCCACACCATACAAGAAACTTGCAAGTCGTGTGCGAGGAAAATACATGGTACATTTTATTGCCGTTGGCTCGTTACAGTTATATGACAGTCGCTATTAAACCCACACACAAAGCCACAGAATTGCCTATCACTAGTTTCCTAAAGCCTATGCTAATTCTCTATCTATTTGGTTACACAAAATTCCTATCGACTACTCTACGATGTGAACACTACAAGTCCCGTCTCCCGTCTCCCGTCTACCGTCTCCCCATTCTCCTCGCGTGGTTACACACCACGCGGAGGGACCTTGAATCGTCCTTTGCCTTTTGCGTGTCAGGCCACTCGCCACGCTTACCTTAGCTTCTCCTGTTGAGTGGCGTTCGTGGCTATCATGTAGGCGGGATGCTGTCGTGACCAGAGTGCTAACCCTCTGGTCAACGCCTCCGTGTCTCATGAGAGAACCAGTTACCCATCTCCCATTTCACCATATCCCCTGCCCTTACCTCGGGGCACCGTATCACCTCTTGGTCTCCTCGAGGTTGACTGCTCTTCCCGGTGGAGGGGTTACGTTCCAGTCTTTGACACACACCCTCCCCTCCTGCGTTGCGTCATCAACTTTCACTCACTGGTTGTGACGCAAGAGGTTTCTAAAAAATTAGTGTCTCTAATTTTTGTCAAAGACTTAGATAACCTGGCTTTGGGTACTCTAATAGACTTCTACTGACTATTGTCACAATGTAGTAACACTTTACTTGGCTACTGGCAATCGCCACAAACTTGTCTGGTTGGCGTGAGCCCTCTTCTCACATGCAATATTATATTTATTAGAGGTATGTCTGAACCGGACCGTTGTCTTATAAGACCTGCCCTCACATAGTAAATTAATTTACTACCCATACAAAGTTGACTTTCTTAGGGTCAACACATGAATTGCTTCATGTCCCCTATATAATATTTAACAACCATTACACAAGGTGTGTGCGACAGGCTTTACCTATTTCGCTTCCGCGTGTAAAGTTATATTTCACTGTTAAGTTAGTGTTTCGTTGTCTATTATGTCCCCTGACCCGAAGTTATCTCCCTTTGATCAATTAAATATGTATGTAATTTATGTGTTTGTTTTTCTGGTTGTTTGCGTGTTTGGATGTAATTAATATTCTAATCTAACTTCTAACCTGTGTATCTAACTATCATGTGTATGTATGTTAGTTTTTAAGTGCCATAATTCGGTTAAATGTGGCCACAAACAAGTGTATAACACTAATTCGTGACTACGTTCCCTTATTATGAACCTTAAAATACTTAATGTAAAATCTAAACTAAATTACACAGAACATATTTACAACAGCACATTTTCATCAACGAAAACAAACATTTAACGCAGCCCACAATTAATAGTCGCGATGAGCAGCAGAAAAACTCGCTGACCAATATCACTCTCTCCAGTATATTAGACATTCGCTCTCATTTTCACACTTCTGTTCCACGTCTTTCACCCTTCCAATTATTTAAAAACCTTGGAGTGACACTGTACAAATTTGGCTCAATTTGAGAAAGTTGAGCTCAATGACTGTGCGACAATCGCTGCACGAGTCATATATTTACATTATATTTACATGCAAGAGAAAGGGTTGATGGTTTGTCCCCTTGGTCCTATCAACCACTATGTTTTACTAAAATAAAACTCTAAATACTAATATACTAATACTAATTCTATAAATATGTATTTAATGTGTTAACTACTTTAATATATTTTGTAACATTAATGCTAAGATATGCTTTCATTTTGACAATGCAGAAATTAATAATGCATCTTTGACATCTAATTTTACAGATGCTTTTAACACGCTGGAAAATACACTTGTAATTTCCGCTAAATTTGGTATAAATTTACTATAGTAGTTTACTAATCCCAAAAGGCTTCTGACCTGTTTCTTTGTGGTAGGCATGGTCAGATTCATAATTTTCGTAATAATCCTATTGTCAGTCTTTAGTTGGCCTTGAGAAATGACATGACCCAAAAAATCAATTTCTTTTAGGCCTAATTCAACTTTGCTCGGTTTGACAGTGAGACCGAAGAGTCGCAACCTATCAAAGACATGTCTCAGTTTCAGTACGTGTGTTGTCCAGTCATCAGTATGGACACATATATCATCTATATAGGTCACAGTATTCGTCACTCCATGCAATAGATCTCTAGTTAAGCGTACGAAAGTGGCAGGAGCATTTCGTACAGTCCTAAAGGTGTTGAAAAAGCAGTAAGATGCATGGATTGAGTTTTCATAGGGACCTGCCAATATCCCTTAGTAAGATCTAGTTTAGAAAAGATTTTGGAGGTGGACATGTCAAGAATAAGATCTTCGCAGGAAGGAATTGGCTCTGCGTCGATCTTGGTGACGTTGTTGAGTTTTCGATAGTCCACACACAGACGAATTGTGGAATCTTTTTTCTTAACTAGGACAATTGGAAAAGAGTACTCAGAAGTGGATTTTTGGATGATCCCACTAGCTTCTAAATTCAGAATTTCTTTATTTAGATTTTCCCTATAGCTTAGTGGGATTGAGTACGGCCTGCATTTAATAGGCTTAGAGTCCGAAAGAAGAATGGAGTGTTCGATTCTGTCCGTCCTACCTGGAATGTCAGAAAATATGTCGTTGTATTCTGTCACTAATTCTACTAATTGTCGTCGTTTACTGTCTGTTAGTCCCTGTTCTATCTGTATGCTATCTAATGTAGCAGTCTTGTCTACAATAGGAACTGGTAGTTCCATTCCGTCGTCGTCTACCTGATTCAGTACGGTGGTGGTGCTAAGTGTGTATTCTGTATTCTCGCTAAGTGTATGCTTGTCGGATATGCCAGTCTCGCTAACTAGTGTAGTTGCAGTGTGTATGTCTGTCGTCTGATTACTAGGTGTGGTTGCACTGTGTTCGTCTGTCTCTACTTCTGTCTCTTGTCGTGAATAGTAAGGTTTCAACATGTTGACATGGAATATCTTTAAGTGTCCGTTTATTGATATTTCATAGTCAACATCTGAAATTTTACGTACCACCTTGAATGGCCCTTGCCATGAAGTCAATAATAAATTTCGTTTGTCAGGAAGCAAGAGAAGTATGTCTTGATCTGGTTCAAGTTCAAATGTTCTCGCACCTTTGTTGGCATATTGGCGGTAGATTTGACCCTTCCTCTCCAAAGCTGCCTTAGCTATAATACACGATTTCATGATTTTATCTCGTGTTTCAGTCACCATTTCATAAGGTGTTTTTGATTCTGGAATTTGAATGGAATTAGTTATTACCTGATGGTAAATGGTTAGGGGTCCACGTGGGTTAGCCCCGTATACTAATTCAAACGGTGAGAAACCCGTGCTTGAATGGGGAATCTCCCGATAGGCGAACAGCACTGTTGGTAACAGTGTATCCCAATCAGCTGGGTTTTCTGCTGTCACCTTAGCCAGCATATGCTTCAGATCACCGTTAATTTTTACTACTATTCCATTGCTGGCTGGATGGTATGCTGTAGTGAAATGTTGTTTAATCCCTAACATTTTTGTAAGGGCTTGCGTTGCAGCCGATATGAATTGAGTTCCACGATCGGATAAAATGGTCCGTGGGAATCCGAATCGTGAGAACAGGTGTAGAAATACATTGGCAACGTCTTTGGAGGTGATGTATTTCAAAGCTACTGCCTCAACCCACCTTGAACATAGGTCGACCATTGTTAATATGAAGCGATTTCCTTTGCCGGACACCTGATTCAGGGGTCCAACAATATCTACCGCCACACTCTCAAATGGCCTAGAAGCCAGTGTAGAAGGTTGTACTTCAGCTGTAGGATGTTTACCCTTACGTACTAATTGTTGACAGACATTACAAGAACGACAAAATAATTTTATATCATTGCAAAAACCTGGCCAATAGAAATGAGCCTGAATTCTGGCCCTTGTTTTGTCGTATGCAAGATGACCAGCAAACGGTGACTCATGTGCAATCTTTAGCACAGTAAGACGGTGTTGTTCAGGTAACACCGTTTGCTGAATCTCATGGTTACCAGTAGTATAATATCTAGTTAAAATGCCATTATTGAGTCTAAAGAACCAGGATGGATTTTTGGTCACTTTGGCCCTTTCTTTCAATAATTTTAAATATGGAGACACACTAGGATCAGCTTTCTGCTGTTCTATAAATTTTTGTCTGTTGGTGTCATCTGCGCTAGTTGGAGAAAGCAACAGTAGTCTCTCATCTTGTAGTGTGTCTTGATGTTTCAAAGTGTCTGCTCTGGTTGTTGCATTAGCTGCATTTAATTTCTCCCATGCAACTATTTCATCACTAGTACAATGTTTCAGTTGGGGTAAGCAACCCAAAATTAAATCAGTACAAGGGTTGTCAAGTATTGCACAAGTAAAGGTACCCGAAAGAAAAGGTGTATTGATACGGCTTTGGCCAAAGGGTAAATCTCAATGTTACCCGAAAAAGTTCGGCATTTGACAGTGTCACCTGTATAATCACCCGGACTCACCAGTTCCTTTCGAAGACCAATAAGGGTGCTGCCGCTGTCCAGCAAACATTGGCATGGTCTATCATTGACCATTGCATTGTGGAACACCAAATTGCCTCTGGAGGCTAATGCTGCATTCACACTCTCGGATGAGAATGGTACTGTATGTCCACATTCTAGTTTTCCGTCTGCATGAAATTGGTGACATCGTTCACAACTGTCAAAGCTTAACATATCGTTTACACAACACACATCTTCAGCTTGGTTAACAGGTAAGTCATTTTCAACCTCACACTCATTCTCACTACCACTATCAGAAGATGTATCATCAAATTAGCATTGTTGGCTTTCATACGTTGGCGGCCAAGGCACTTATTTGAATAATGGCCATAGCTGGAACAAAAAAAAACATTTGATTGCACGCCTGTATGCAGATCTTTTACTTTGTTGCTTCTTAATAACATTTTCAAGATGCGCCGGATATTTAGGGCGATTTGTCACACCATAGAATAAGTGTCATGCAAAGTTGACAGTAAATACATTTTGACACTTTCCTATCTTTGTTGTCGTGTTTCTGAAGGGTTTTCTGTTACTCTGATAGTTTTTTGGTTGGTCTTTCACAAAGGAAACTATTTCAGAGTCATTTGAAGTCTTAAAAATATCTCTATTAGAAGAAAAATATGCTGAGCCTTTCTTTTCAAACTGCTCGATGTTCTCAATGTCCGACTGTTGCAAAAATTTAGCAAAAGGAGATGGTATAGTGGATATGACTTTATCCATGGCTATTAAATTTTTCAGTCTATCAAAGTCTTTTCCTATGTTAGCTGCTTTAGCCATCTATCTAGTACACTCTGAACATTTGAGACGTAATCAATGAAAGTCTCACTAGGTTTAGGTTTTAAATTTGAGAACTGAACCTGATACCCAGGGGCATCAAGTAAAAAGTGTTGCATTATCCTATCATGGATGTATTGACAGTTGGATCTAAGATCCGTTGGTATAGATTCTATCACTTTAAGGGGCTCACCACTCAGGTTCTTCATATAAATCATAGCCCACATCTCTATTGGCACTTAGTGATATTTAAACTGGTACTCTACATTTTCTGTCCAGGCTGATATGGAATCATCTTTACAATATGGTTTGATAATGTTTTTGTATTTATTGAACTTATTTTCCTCTTGTTGACTTTTTAGTTTAGTGGCAGAGATCTCTGCGTGTGAGTCTACATCCATACCTTTCATCTTTAACTGTGTCTCTGATTCTACCTGAATTATTTTTCCTTAACTCTTGCCATTTCATCTATCTCTTTTTGCTTTAGGTTCTCTCTCTTGATCTAATGTCTTTTGTTTAGTTCTTTCTCCTGATCTAGTTGCTTTTGCTTTAATTCTAGTTCTTTCTGTTTAATCTCTCTATCATGTTCTAACTGTTGTTGTTTAACCTCTAATTCTTTTTGTTTAATCTGTTGTCATCTTCTAGCTGTTTTTGTTTGTTATCTCAGCTAGTTGTGCCATCTCTTTTTGATGCTGTCTTTCTTGTTCTCTTTCCCGTGCGCGTTTGTCTCTTTCTGCATCTTTTGCTTCTTTAAATTTCCTATCAGCATATTCTTCTAGCTCTTTACCTGTATATTGCATTTCTTTCCCTGCTTTTACGAAATCAGCTAACGTAGCCATGATGGTGAGTAATGCTTGAGTTGACCTACACTGCACTGTTTATTCACTTATATATCTTTGATATGTTATGTTTGTTAGTCGCTGAGCACTACCAATTGTACTCTCAGTATATTTGCTGAAAAATGTTTTCCCTGCAAAATCAGAGTACAAAAATATGCTAGTGTCTCACAAGCTGAAAAAGAGATGCACTATTAATCACATTGCATGCCAAAAATATTGGGTATACTCAACTTAATGTTCCCGAGAATCAGGGAACAGCAATCCGGCAACACAGGTCACCTTGTTTGGCACTTTGGCATAGACACACGTTTAGTAATCAGGACAACTTGTTTGGTACACCCACATATACATGTGTTATCTGCTCAGCTGTTGTTCACCCTGATTTACAGAGCAGCAATAATTAACAACTGGTAAACGAAATGATCTTCTAGACAAATTGGGACAATGACAATCACAAGCCCACGAACAAACAAGAATTTAGGTTAATTAATACTTAATGTCAATGTCTTGTCTTCGTTCTAACCGTATATGCCTTTCGTCACTATCCTAGTTTAGTTTATGCAAGTGTTGTGCAAACCAAGTCTAATTTGCATAGTAAACGAAGAAAAAGTACGAACAAAACTATCCATAATTGCTTTTAAATAAATGAAAATACCATAACAATGTTTAAATAAATAAATATATTCAATTACTAACTTAAATCAACAAATAATAAATAGTATAATGTACAGATTCAGGCGGGCAGCAGCTTGGCGATTTTGTAAACACTTGAATGCTGAATACAAATGGCGTAGGAAAACTGCTTGTCAATTATCCTACGTCAGACGCGCAGCGCTATTTTTAGCTTGCAAAAATCGATAATGTCGGCTGGCTGTGTATCGCTCCGCCATGAATCATCTTGGTACTTATTCATAAATAAATAGGTAAATACATAAATAAATGGAAAGAAATAAGAATACCAATACTTACAATCTTGAAGAACACATGATTTAACTAAACCATAATTTAATAACACAATTACACAATATATTTCGTCACGATAGCACAATCTTAGCCCGCAACTTGTTCTTGTTTGCACAAATTATCGTCACTGACACAAATTAAAACCCTAGTCTGGAGCCGTGGAAGAGTGGATTAGCTTGACTTTTCGTCTAAGCACCACTTCTGACACCACATTAATCCTTGCCTGTCAACAACTCATGTGCCAGGCATCATCGATTCTTCTCCCACACCATACAAGAAACTTGCAAGTCGTGTGCGAGGAAAATACATGGTACATTTTATTGCCGTTTGGCTCGTTACAGTTATATGACAGTCGCTATTAAACCCACACACAAAGCCACAGAATTGCCTATCACTAGTTTCCTAAAGCCTATGCTAATTCTCTATCTATTTGGTTACACAAAATTCCTATCGACTACTCTACGATGTGAACACTACAAGTCCCGTCTCCCGTCTCCCGTCTCCCGTCTCCCCATTCTCCTCGCGTGGTTACACACCACGCGGAGGGACCTTGAATCGTCCTTTGCCTTTTGCGTGTCAGGCCACTCGCCACGCTTACCTTAGCTTCTCCTGTTGAGTGGCGTTCGTGGCTATCATGTAGGCGGGATGCTGTCGTGACCAGAGTGCTAACCCTCTGGTCAACGCCTCCGTGTCTCATGAGAGAACCAGTTACCCATCTCCCATTTCACCATATCCCCTGCCCTTACCTCGGGGCACCGTATCACCTCTTGGTCTCCTCGAGGTTGACTGCTCTTCCCGGTGGAGGGGTTACGTTCCAGTCTTTGACACCTTTTCTCTGCGTGTTTTATGACTCTCTCAGTGTTATTTGCCCAATATGCTCCAGAGAAAGGAATGTCTAATTATAATACGTATCAAAAGGTTTTCTCAATATGTGTCCTATCTTCATCTTCTTCTTGCCTTCGTTCTTTAATGTTTACACAGACAAGCAAGTTCTTTTGATGTTGTGAAAATTTTTTGTTTGTTTGTTCTGGGAGCTCCTCTTTTGTTCCATACAGTTTTGAATGCGGCGCTGTCTCACTAGGCCAGTATTCCCATCATAGCTTGCTGTACTGGGGAAAATACTGAAGAACATGATCTGCGGTTTGATTACACGGCCCGCGTGAGCATAGTGGCGAGTTACTCAGATCAAGCCTGTACATACGTTAGGTTAGTATGTTATGCCCTCAAAACGATGACCTGTCCCTGCCGGTCAAGAGAATGATAGTCGTCATTGGTCTGGTTCTGTTCTTTTCTGATGATCCGGATAAGTAACTATTTTTTTTAAATAGTAAGTTCGTTCTCTTCATGTTCACATTTAGTTCATCTGCCTTCACATCTCCTGGTACACCACGTTGGGACAGTGCCCATTGAATTAGAGTCGTTTTTTTGTTTGTTTAAGCAGTCCCCTTGCTAAGTCCACTTTTATGGGAGCTTGCCATTCTTGAGGGCCTGTAGCACTAAAAAAAAAAAAAGCCGTCTGGTGACAGTCAGAGCTGGTGTCTTTAATCATTTTGGCAGCCCGTTCCAGGGCTTTCATCTTTGCTGTATAGTTGAAACAGAATGTACCCGTGAGTATGCATATATTGTTTCTTAGAGGGTGTCTGCAAATGAGATATGCGTCCTATCGAGCGATTCACCTGTATTATTTTAATTCTCTCTTAAGCTTCGCATTAGTGATTCTGGCAAACTACTTTAGTTCTTCTATCCCGTCACATCACTTGCTTATTTAGATCCTCTTTTGCCTTCAAGTGTGGATGAGTCATAAGTGAGTGATAGACTTGCGTGCCAGCTGATGTCTCAGTGAGCTTCTTGCATGTCACTATGCAGGACCGTGCGGTAGATTTTCTCAGTGTGATGCAAGTCTTCGAATGCCACCCCTTATATGTTTTTTTGTTTACAAATGACGCCCCCTTATGAATCCCCCTTGCGGTGCCTTCTGATGCGACATCCTCTCTGTATCATAGCTCGGCACGGTTCAGTCACTGTGTTGTAGTTTGGCTTATTGCTTTGCAAGTTAGCCAACATCTATTTATGATATTGCTGACAGATTCACATAGCTCAGTCTTTTATAAACGAGGTAATTTGTTTTACTGTAGACCCAGACACAACCAAGTGATGAGAGGACAGTACCGAATACATGGAAATATATAGAAACACAAATCTCCAAAGGTCACGACCGAGTCTGCTAGCGAGTTGTGGCCTGCCTAGTGATCTAGGACAGCCGCTAGAAGCGACCTGGATGAGAAACAGCTGGGGTTGGCGTCTGCTGCAAGGAGTGGAACTCAGGACAGAGACCTCAGGTAGAATATATACATTTTCTGTGAATATTTAGAATACCAGGTGAACTAATCGTGTAATTAAGTGGTCGATTAGTTAAACGTAAAGTTAAGCAGCAATGTCGAGAAATGTTAGATTGAATAATTCAAAGTATTGGAATAGTGGTGCCAAGAAAATATACATCATAACATAAAATAAATAACAAATTAAAAAAAAAAAACTGTCAGTATGACGTGGTTATTGGTGTTCGCGTTTGAACTAGAGCCAAACAAACCTACACACTTTAGGAAGCACATTCATGATATGATGACGTCAAGGCGATTTGACTTGGGGAAAGTAGAATTACACATTGAGTGACAGAAACGGGGTTAGCTGAGGACTGAAAAGATCCACCCCCATTAGAAATGTCTCTGTAACCACTCTCGTCCTGTTGATATTCTTCTTCTATAGTCCATGCCGTGAGATTCTGCTGATCATGTATTTCCACAGTCCGCTGTCTCTTGTGCTGCCAGTCATTTCCAAGACCGACTTTCCTCCATGCCATGATGTCCAGCGTCTTCTCTGTTGGTCTCCCCTGCCTCTCTTCCCGTCCAGCCTTCCCCGTCGTGACTACATATTCTAGTTTTTCTCTTCTCATGACATGTCAAAAGAATATGGAGTACCTTCTTCTGATGTGAGTAATCTTTTTATGAGCTAATTTCGTTCAAGGTATCTCCAGTGATCTTACTATCCGTCCACGGTTTTATCATCATTCTTCTAAAAAACCACATCTCCAGTAATTCGCCATGATTCACTTCCGTACATTTAGTTAGTCTTCCTCTTGAGCCCAAAGCGGCGCCTAGGGCAGAAGTCATGGCTCTCCATGTCTGGCGGTTCGCTGCCAACTGTTGCAGATCTTGGATGTTTATTAGGCCGTTGAATGAGCCCTCTCTGATGATGGTTCTACGCAGGTTCTCTCTTGGTCTTCCCCGTTTCTTCCGTTCATAAGGATTGCTTTTTTATATTAATTATGTTTTTAAAAACAGCTCGGTAGCGGGAACCTGCTGAGGGTACATGAAGTGTTAGAAGCTCGTTAGCGGGAACCTGCTGAGGGTACATGAAGTGTTAGAAGCTGGGTAGCGGGAACCTGCTGAGGGTACATGAAGTGTTAGAACCGTCCTATTTTGTAGGACTCAGGACACGGGGGAACAGGTGGTCCATCTTTCCCTCCCTTGGTGAAAGACGAGAGCTGACATCGAACCCTCGATCGGCCGTGCTCATGAGATTGTCAATGTAACGTTCTAACAGTTACACCACCGCACACGCAAACACCACTGTGCATCTCAGACGTAGAACAATCTTGGACAGATAAAAAGGACAGCAGCGCGGAGATTGTCGCCAGGTTTGAGTGGAAGAAAACACAGGTTATAGAGTTCGTGCACCACATGTGCAAAGAGTTTGAAATATGAATATTTCATGGGTGAGACTGAGGGAGATAAGGCACTTGGCAAGTTCTAGAAACTGCATGGGCATATGAGTACACAGGGGCCACAAAGCAGCATTTTTTGAGGTTGTAAACTTGGCAAGTTTACGTTCAGTAGTTGGCCATTGCTTTCAGAACGACGGGCACCAATACCATAGCGTAAAAAACCAGCGCAACGCGGTCTGCTGCCAAATCGCGCGCAGCTGTGTTTCTAACGTGGGTAACGGATTACGAACCGCGCGCGTAACACCTTCGCCACCGAGACCGGCGCAAGTATTGAACAGAATGAGTATGCGGCCCGCGCTCGTCATTTTGTTAGTTATTGCTCTGAAAAAAGTTTGGTGACCTCTGGACCAGATGAAAGAAGATGCATTCTGGAGTTTGCTCAACTGCAGTAAATAATAAACACAGCGATTACGTCTGAGCATTTGGTCAGTCAACTAAATCCATACATAAAGGTATTTAATCAAATTAAGCATATGGATAACGAAGACACAAATAATAGATTGCACAATTTAGTGCCTGGCATATTTCGCTGCATCTCGTCAGGTACATACTGCAGAATTCGCACAACATACAGTAAAATGTCTAGACAAATTCTTCAAGCTAAAATATACACATGTTCGCACAGTACTGTCAATTGTCCACAACGGTAATTTTAAACATGTCTTTCAGTTTGCACAAGGCTGGCTTATGTAGGTTAATCATTATGGCTTCTGCAAACTTTAACAAGCGACTGTTTTGTGTGTTGAACAACACACGAAAGACACTTTCTCTCTCAATCACATGGCCGCTTTCCGGAACATGCCTAGCGATCGATGAAGCTGGAATGTTCCGGTGTGTCGGCCTACCTAGGCTCACATCGCCTGTGTGTAGTATCTTGTCAATCCAGTTAGGAATGTGTTCAGCAACCCTGCTGTGTAACTGCCGCTCTGTTCTGCCGATGTAGGTAGACTCGTACCTGCATGTAAATTGGTAAATACAATTGGATTTGGCGTACAAATGGACAGGTTCTTTTACTGCTGGGGTGGGAATAGGCGTGGTTCTGTACCTAATGACTAGAGTTGCAGCACAGAATGTTCGGCCGACTGCTGTAATGAGCCGGTCCTGTAGACGTTGCATTACGTCATCCCCTCGAAAAGTTAGCTGGATGTATACCTTGAGTGTAGGGACTGTAGTTTCGTCTGGTTTAGGTTTGGGCTGCTTGGCAGTGGCGCTTTATAAATCATGTGGAGTACCCATTCAGGTTTAAGGCATTTTTCAGAGTTTCAAATTCCTCTGTTAGTGTGTCCTGGGTGCATATCTTAGTGTTGTCAAACAAGATCTGTACTAAGCCCTGTTTGTACTGGACAGGTGTGAAGCTCTGAAAATTTGAGTATTGGCCAGTCCATGTTTCTTTGCCGTACACCGATCTTTGAATTGTGCCGTCTGCTATACGCCTCATTAGAATATCTAGGAACGGCAACGCTTCATTGTGTTCGTGTTCCATAGATAGAGAGATGTTTTTATGTGTCGTGTTCATTATGGCCTGGAACTACGTTGCTTGCAGTTCGTCTGTGGTGATAATTAGTATATCGTCCACATACCAACGGTAAAAGACATAGTTTTTAATGTCTAAGGATCTCTGTTCTTCTAAATGTGCAATGAAGATGTCCGCTAGAATAGGAGGACTCCCCATGGCCACTTCCGTCAATTTGGCGGTATGACTTTTTCAGAAAATTGAATTGTATGTAGGCGGTACATAGTAATAATAGCCTCTCCAGAACAGAAGTTGGTATGCCTTGTTTTAGTTGTTTGTCTTTAATGTGTTCACTTATTATTGGCTGTCAAGAAGAAATGTAACTGCACGAGTATATGAGCTGAGAGACGAGCTCAAATTATTTTTTGAAGTTCAGGGTAAGATGGACGTTTTCTCCTGGCTGGATGATGATGAATGGATCAAGCGCCTTGTCTATTTAGTTGATATTTTGAGCAGTTGAATAAACTCAATCTTCAGATGCAAGGAAGGAATACAAATATCATACAATTTGTGGATGCCTAGAGAGCTTTTATGAGCAAGCTGGAAAACTGGAAAAGAAAGGTCAGTATGACAAATGTTGCAATGTTTGAGAAGCTGTCATCCGTTCTCGTTGTTGATGGTAAAGACCAAGTACTTCTACAATTTGCAAAAAAAAAATGAAATTTCGCAGCATTTGACAGCGCTAGAAAATGAATTTGAGCGATATTTTCCTGAACTTAGTGATGATGAGCTGGATTTGGTGCGAAACCCATTCAAATCATCAGTTGAAAAAATTTCTGATGATTGTCAAGATGAATTTCTTGAGCTGAAAAATGATTCAGGAGCAAGAGATGTGTTCGATGAAAAACCAGTCACGGAATTTTGGCCTTTGATGTGCGATTCCTACCCAAAAGTGGCAGAAAAAGCAATCCGTGCATTGCTTCCATTTGCGAGATCATATCTTTGTGAGTCAGGCTTTTGAGCTGTGTTAGAAATTAAGACGAAACGACGTAATAGATTTAAAAACAAAAATGTTTGCATATCCTTTACAGGACATCGCTGTCAATCATCAGCATCTTTCAGCTGATTGTTGATTTCTTGGCTCAGTAGTTTGCCATTGATTTCTGAGCGGCCGGCTCACATACCCCGTAAGTTACCGACGCTGATTCTCACCGTCGTCGCGTTACTTACGAGAGTATACGAGATTACGGAGAAAAGTCGCTAACCTCTAGGCCAGGAAGCCGGCACGTAATAGATTAGATGTTGAAAATTATCTCCAATATGCCCTTTCAAGCACTCCTCCGCGTATTTCAGAATTGCCGCGGGAAAAACAACCACAGTGTTCTCATTGATTACAATCTTCATTTAAGTGAAGTTAATTACGAATCTACAATATCCTGGTTTTGTAATGAGCGTTTTGTTTGATGAAGCACAATTTTCTGACATTCTGGTGTCGTATATTAAGCTACAATTCTTTGACGTTTTAATTGTTTGTTTATTGTAGTATGATTAATGTGGTGTTTTATTAAAATATTGTGAATATAAAAATGCTTTTATTTAGGATTTAATATCCATCAGCATATTCATATGCCATTAACTGTATAAAACTACACTATAAAATGTATCTTTGCATGTAAAGGTTATGTACAACCATGGAAGAAAATACAGACTTTCAGTATTATATGCATGTTATTTTTAATGCACTTTTTGAGGCTGACAATTTTGGAAAGGTGGGGTGAGGGGATGTCGTAATAAGTGTCGTCCCTGGGGTGAGGGGAATCAACACCCACATTCTTTTAATTCCATATCATTATCTTGAGGTTCTCCTGGATCTCTGTCCACAAAACCCCACCAGTCTTTGGATCTCTCTCTCTCTCTCTCTCTCTCTCTCTCTCTCTCTCTCTCTCTCTCTCTCTCTCTCTCTCTCTCTCTCTCTCTCTCTCTCTCTCTTCTTCTTCTTCTTCTTCTTACCACTGGACCATGCCCCCTCTCATTCTTTTCCAAAACATACTACACAACTCTAGCTTCTAACAAAATGACAAATTAATTTAATATAGAAAAGTGTCAGGTATGTGCAAAGTGTGTGTGTAGAATGTCTGTCGCTATAATCTAGGGTGTATGCAGAATCAGACCCAACAGCTCAGGATCAAAGTCTGCTTTCATCACAGTACCGGCCACACAACAGCACCATAGATCAAGTACTGAAGGACCTCACCAAATGATGTGTCTCTCCGGCCAGGTGTCGACTTCCTCCAGTGACTCTTGGATAGTCCGGATGCCTGGTCACCAATTGTGGATGTAGTCCAATACTGATCATGAATCCGACACACACAGTGTAACTAATATGTCACTAAAAGTTCTGTGATCTGATAACCCTTTTACAGTAAAATAAATGTTTACTGTCACTTTGAAACAAAATGTTAATTGTTAATTTCTCACAGGAATTCACCATTTGGAAAACACAATGTTAATTGTTAATTTCTCACAGGAATTCACCATTTGGAAAACGCAATGTTAATTGTTAATTTCTCTATATAAATACTATTGTCCCTGTTACTGGTGGTATTGTAAGTATCTTCACTCTAATATGATGAGAACTACCACGGAGGAATCACTCTTAGATGATCGTCGGTTCCTGCTCAGCAGAGGCCAGGTTCTTGCAGACCCTCTGGGTTATGGGCCCAGTGCAAAGGCCGCTGAGTAAAATCTGTCTTCAGTGATCGAGCCATAATCTTCTTCTATGACTTGTCTGCTAGCTTTTTTGGAAAACATAGTGGAACCATATATTTATTCCCGTCTGAAATCGAGACCACTAAATCACACAATGGACAAATGTTCGCCGATGTAAATCAACATAAGACACCGTGGTCTCTTTCAATAATCAGAACAGGAACATCAGACACGTCCTTGTTGCCTCACAACATTTGGTCGACTCCCGCCAAAGGTGTTTGTCCAGACTGTTTTAAAACTGTGTCTGAATGACGTCACAAATCTGAATAGACACTAAGGCGTCGATAAACTATTTTTTTCTCTCCTTTTCCGACTCGATGTAAACAACCGGCCGGCTGTCCCGCTTTGATCTGGGGAATTGTTCCCGGTACTCCAAAAAGTCTTGCCGGCTTGTGATCTGGAGAACTTGTTCCACCACAACAAAAGATCTTGCCGACTATCATCAGGACAGTCTGTCCCCAACATCAAAGAATGGCGGCTGCCTGTAGACGAATGGCACGACAGTCTTTCATCGATCGACAACTCCAAGAATTCCGCGACAGGGGGGGGGGGGGAGAGAGAGAGAGAGAGAGAGAGAGAGAGAGAGAGAGAGAGAGAGAGAGAGAGAGAGAGAGAGAGAGAGAGAGAGAGAGAGAATGACAGTCTGAACATATGGTGAAGGGGGCACGGGCCAAAAAAGGTTGAGAACCACTGAGCTAACCTTTCGAGGGGATAACGTAATGAAACGTCTAAAGGACCTGCTCATCACAGCAGTCGGCCGAACATTCTTTTCTACAACTCCAGTCATTAGGTACAGAACCACACCTATTCCCAACCCAGCAGTAAAAGAACCTGTCTCTTTGTACGCCAAATCCAATTGTATTTACCAATTTATATGCAGGTGCGAGTCTACCTACATCGGCAGAACAGAGCGGCAGTTACACAGCAGGGTTTCTGAACACATTCCTAACTGGATTGACAAGATACTACACACAGGCGATGTGAGCCTAGGTAGGCTGACACAGCGGAACATTTACCGCTTCATCGATCGCTAGGCATGTTCTGGAAAGCGGTCATGTAATTGAGAGAGACAGTGTCTTTTGTGTGTTGTTCAACACATAAAACAGTCGCTTGTTAAAGTTTGCAGAAGCCATAATGATTAACCTACATAAGCTAGCCGTGTGCAAACAGAAAGACATGTTACTCAGTTTAAAATTACCGTGGCAGATAATTGACATTACTGTGCGAACCTGTGTACATGTCACCTTGAAGGATTTATCACCTCATTTTACTTTATGTTGTGCGAATTATGCAGTATGTACCTGAGCCAAAATAGGCCTTATCAGCCAGCTTAGAACTAACGGCTCCATACCTTCAACCCCACTGAATGAAATGAATGGTCATCATCATTCTTGATGGACAAACAACAACAATAACAATATGTACCTGACGAGATGCAGTAAAATATGCCAGGCACTAAATCGTGCAATCTATTGTTTGTGTCTTCGTTATTCAAATTCACTACGGGGAAATATTGTTTTGAAATTATGCATAGTTCATATTTTTTTTTGTCGATAACAACCAATGGCGTTCGGTGTTTAGCTGTATCTTCATTATCATGTGCCGTGCCAAACGCAGGCGTTCATGTATCACTACAGGTCAGAGTCGCTGGTATTCTGGGTAAAGTTAATTGTTCATGTTCCACCAAATCACCGTATGAGACCATCCAGCATCATGATATTCTGGGTAAAGGTAATTGTTCATGTTCCACCATATCACCGTCAGAGACCATCCAACATCATAGTATTCTGAGTAAAGTTAAATGTTCATGTTCCACCAAATCACCGTATGAGACCATCCAGCATCATGATATTCAGGGTAAAGTTAATTGTTCATGTTCCACCATATCACCGTCTGAGACCATCCAGCATCATGGTATTCTGGGTAAAGTTAATTGTTCATGTTCCACCATATCACCGTCTGAGACCAGCCAGCATCATGGTATTCTGGGTAAAGTTAATTGTTCGTGTTCCACCAAATCACCGTATGAGACCATCCAGCATCATGGTATTCTGGGTAAAGTTAATTGTTCATGTTCCACCATATCGTCGTCTGAGACCATCCAGCATCATGGTATTCTGGGTAAAGTTAATTGTTCATGTTCCACCATATCGCCGTCTGAGACCATCCAGCATCATGGTATTCTGGGTAAAGTTAATTGTTCATGTTCCACCATATCACCGTCTGAGACCATCCAGCATCATGGTATTCTGGGTAAAGTTAATTGTTCATGTTCCACCATATCACCGTCAGAGACCATCCAGCATCATGGTATTCTGGGTAAAGTTAATTGTTCATGTTCCACCATATCGCCGTCTGAGACCATCCAGCATCATGGTATTCTAGGTAAAGTTAATTGTTCATGTTCCACCATATCACCGTATGAGACCATCCAGCATCATGGTATTCTGGGTAAAGTTAATTGTTCATGTTCCACCATATCACCGTCTGAGACCATCCAGCATCATGGTATTCTGGGTAAAGTTAATTGTTCATGTTCCACCATTTCACCGTCTGAGACCATCCAGCATCATGGTATTCTGGGTAAAGTTAAATGTTCATGTTCCACCATATCACCGTCTGAGACCATCCAGCATCATGGTATTCTGGGTAAAGTTAATTGTTCGTGTTCCACCATATCACCGCCTGAGACCATCCAGCATCATGGTATTCTGGGTAAATTTAAATGTTCATGTTCCACCATATCACCGTCTGAGACCATCCAGCATCATGGTATTCTGGGTAAAGTTAATTGTTCATGTTCCACCATATCACCGTATGAGACCATCCAGCATCATGGTATTCTGGGTAAAGTTAATTGTTCATGTTCCACCATATCACCGTCTGAGACCATCCAGCATCATGGTATTCTGGGTAAAGTTAATTGTTCATGTTCCACCATATCACCGTCTGAGACCATCCAGCATCATGGTATTCTGGGTAAAGTTAATTGTTCATGTTCCACCACATCGCCGTCTGAGACCATCCAGCATCATGGCTTTTGGTCTACCCCTGCCTCGTCTACCGCTGACCTCTCCAGTCAGAACGATGTTCTCGAATGCCTCTCTTCTCATTATATGACCCAAGAACTTTGTCTCTCCCGTGTAGTTGTGCATAATGTTGTGATTTTATTAGCTGCTTCCAGTCAAACGTTGTTAGTTGCTTTGGAGTCCTAAGGTATTCGCAGCGTTCGTCCCAGAAACCACATCTAAGCCACTATTCCTAGTTTGTTCACTCCAAGACTCATTGCCACAGAACAGTTCGATATAATCAAGGCGTGAAATTGACTCCATCACGCACTCATTACCGAATGTTCTGTAAAATGTGGGACAAACGCCATTATACTCAATACGCTAAAGTGTACTTTAATTTTTACATAATCAATTTAATTGAATACTTTGATATCAGAGGTTTTCTATGCGCATAGTCGTCTCTCTCATTTCTTATCTTTAAACCATAGTCACCAACCACATCTTCCATTCTCTCCTTTCACACGTTTGCGTTGGAATCTGCAAATAGTATTTTGGCTTCCTATAATTTGATCTGAGGCATAACCATTTCTTTTTCATCATAATATCATTGTATGTTTTCATCACATCTGTTTGTTGTTGGTGCATACTTATATAATATTTATATGTATTGGTTTGCCTTTTATTGTAAACATATTAATCCTGCCTGAAATACTCCAATAACCCCTAACTGATTTAACAGTTTCCTCGCCAAAACTTAGTCTGAATCTATTTTCGTGTTTATTACTTTATGAATACATTATTGTTTGTTTTTCCGTTGTTATTTTACCAGACCCTTCCACCTCATTTCGATCCTTCTTAGGATATTAATGTTCATCTTTTTCATTTCTTGGCGACATACCAACGAATAACACAGCCTTTCAAAACATACAATGTGAAAATATTCTCATACAGAATATAGGTAGTGTCTTTAATTATTTCGCTAATATTTAAACACACTGGCAGGACCGGTTGAAAAGCTTCAGCCAGCTGAATACGCGGACTATTTCAATTTGGGGGTTCTCAGTTTTCACACTTCATAGAGCACACGGTTCAACGTGTTTCAACACAGATGTAGAAGGTCTGAGTCATGTATCTAGATAGAGTTAATTATGACTGAAAGGCAGGGCGTAGCAAGATTAAGACAGTTACAATGGTAAAAACTCCGCCAGGGAGCAAACACACCAGGAGGCTTCTGATGATCAGAAGCTCCCCCACCCCCTCGCCGAATGTTAAGGCCCCTTTATTTTCTTTACAGGGAGTAAAGAGTTAAAGGCAAACACAATAATTCAACTAAAACAGACTATAGCGAGTCATAAATATGAACAGAAGGCCAGTCAGTCAGTAAGTTCTAGTGACAAAAACTTGGGTTAGCACTAGTTAGTTGCCCATTCTTTACAGGACATAGCAGTCAACCCCAGCATTTTTTGGTTGTTCGTGATTTCTGGGCAAGAGTACGTTCAGTAGTTTGCTTTTGCTTTTTGAACGACCGGCACCCATATTATATCATTAAAAACATACTTACGTAAGGCGATCTGCTGCCAAATAGCCCACAGATGTGTTTCGAACACGGTATGCAGGATTACGAACTGAGCCTGAAACCCCTTCGCCACGGCGCTGGCTGACCTATTGAGCTGTACCTTGTAGCAACAAAGCGAGAGTACAGCGCAATTAGTTGCTACGGTTGGACTATGTTGGCATTATTGAGGGCCATCAAGTGTACTACCCACGATCGAAAGGTGAATATGAACGACTGTCTATTGTAATTAAAAGTATCTTAGACTGTTGTGGGAGCATAAGCTATGCACGTCCTCTGGAAATAAATATTATACCAGCTACCGTCGTGAGTCTATCTTGATCCTTTCATCTGAGCATCTGCCAGATTCCGGTGTCTGCGAGCCGTTGTTTCAAGTAATCATTGTCAGCAGATTCATCCTTAAGTCTTCTTTAGTTCTTAACTGCTGATCTTTCTCTTGGACCGGAGACTGTAGTAACTAAGCATTCTATTCAAAGACTCAAGGCGGATTCTGAAATGTTATATTATGGTTTAGATTATTATATATTAATAATCATAATATTAATAATAATAAAATACACTAAGGATATATATAAGGGTGCACGAGGCGCGTGAAATGGCAAGAGATCGAAAGGATTGTCGATGGGTCGTGATGGAAACGACTTTCTGCAAAAGATTTGCTACATTATGATGAAACCTGAGTTCGTTGTAAGATATGCACATATGTATGTGCTTGTTGCTTCTCCGCAGGATCTTCACATAACCTACGTGTTTAATTTTACGTTGTCGTATCCAGCTGCTGTCGCAGTCTATCTGATTGTGTGTCATGCATGTTCACTTATGAGATTTAAAATAGCACTGTTGTAGTGTTTGATATACAGTCACTTATAAAGTTACATATCCTGTTATGAATCGTAACCATGTCTGAAAGCCCACTCACATATTTTGAAATCCCCCCAGAGGTACAACTGTCACCCGCTGAGAAACATTCATTCGAATAATGTAAACAGAATGTACTTTAATAGCACACCTTGAAGTCTGCTGTTTCAGTTTTCTGTATTTACTGAGCGGTGTATTCAGTTGAGTGCACACAGACTACAGACTTATAAGTTACCTCGCAGGTTAGTTCTGCTTTAGATTTAAGGCATTCAAGCAGAATTAAATCGGCAACGTGTTGCGTTGAGAGTTTCACTTCCACAGACCAGCTTACTTCCGAGATGTTCTATGTGTAGTTTCATTTCCACAAGGCAGTTTGCATCCGGAATGTTCTGTGTATAGTTTGACTTCCACAAGACATGTTTTTCCCCGGGATGTTCTATGTGTAATTTCGCTTCAACAAGACAGATTATTTATGGAATGTACCAAGTGTCAACGGGAACTACAACTTTAACAGTGAGTTACAGATTGACAACCTTGTAGGTACTGCCAGTTAGGACATGTTCAAACAAAAATCCAGCAATATACAATAATTTTATCATGAACTTCCGAGAAGCTGGTGGCCAAGTGGTTAGATGTGTTTTCTCACACCCGGAGACATAGGTTCTAAACCCTGTAAGATTGTTCTCTATCAGAGATTAATTTTTTTTTTTTTAAACCTAGTCTGAAAATACGTGGTGATTAAGTTAGCAAGTGGCCTTCAACAGCTCTCTCAACAATGTCTCTCTCTGTCAGGCACCAGCAATGGTTAGTTAGTTAGTCGCGGTTCCAATTTTACGGCAACGGGTTGTCCCCATTATGCTCCGTTCCTGTGCCAGTGAATATCACACGAAATGCTCCTCACAGCCCTGTGTGAAAAGTGGAATAGACAGGAGTCTCGACAGGTCAACAGTCCGCACAGGTAAACTGTGCATAATGCCGCCGTCAGAATGCCAACACAAAAGTCCTCCACGGAAAATACAGTTCATCGTCGATGGAAGCGGCAGTCATTAGAAAACCAGCAGCCACACATTACTGCATTAAAAGTCGAGAGAATCGACTTCATTGCCCCGGGATTTATCCCATATGGCTCGGTCCCTTTCGGCAGGGTGGCCCGCTGAAAGCATCGCACAAAGCACAAACACAGTAGCTCCAGCGACGTCCCCCAGGAGTCTCCGAGAAAATGCACTCGTTAAACGAAAAGGCAATCCAGTCAATTCCTGTTGAATTGGAAATGACCAGCATAGGTGTCCAATGCCATGATTATTATGACAAGAGGTGGAATTGACCAGCATAGGTATCCAGTGCCATGATTATTATGACAAGAGGCCGCGTTTGTTGAGAACAGATGCGACAGTCGCTACTTGTCAGGAGACAGAATCACATTAATTAGCTTCTGTGGCTAAGGGGTTAGTGAAACGCAGTTTCACAATTCCCCGACATACCGAGGCGAGGGTTCGAAATCAGCCTCATGCGATTTGGAAGCAGATCGCTTTGCGTTGATTTCGATGTCATTACGCGTCGACCGTTCATAAAGCAATGACAAACTGCTGAACGTAAAATAACCTATTAAATCACATTCAATAACATTCAGTATATCTTGGGGTTAACTGCAATATCTTGTAAATGACATACAACTAAGTTTTAACAGCACTAATGATCTGTATCAGTGCTGTCTTCATTGATTTATTTGTAACGTAAAGTTCAAGTTGAAACTGTCTGTGGTGAGATGGTCAGTTTCCTTCTTCGTTATCGTTCCCTTTCCCAAAAGAAAATATTTCAATCGGCTAGTCAGAATCATCCCGCGACTTGATCTCCGACCCACTGCTCAGGTGACATCCGGGACAATCCATCCGTTGTTATCGGATGAAATTAAAAGACAAATGTCTATTGCTCTTCAAAAACTAAAACAACTGAATAAATTGTTGAGTGGGACAGATAGAACTACAAAAATTATATTTTTAAGAGCATGCATCTTTCCCATGGCAACATACACCTGTGAGACCTGGACAATGACTAACTAAATAAGCTGAACAGCGCAAATGCCTTTGAATACAAATGTTATAGACGAGTTCTAAGAATATCTTGGATAAAGAAAAGAACAAATGCATCCATACTTCAAGAGCTGAATATAGAAGACGGTTGGCTATTAAAGACGATAAAACAAAGAAAATTGAAATATTTTGGTCACTTGAAACGTCACGAAAGTTTGGAGAGAACAATAATGGAGGGTTATATACCTGGGAAGATGGGAAGAGGAAGGCCAAAGAGAAGATGGGTGCAGGTTGTGGTGGATAATCTTCAGATGGGTGTACCGGAAGCGGGGCATCTTGCTTATGATCGAGAGGTTTTCCGGAATGTTGTTATGGGAGCGAGGTTCTGCAAAGGACATGCTACTGAATGAATGAATGTTATCCGACGCTATCATTAAAACAATTACGTTGTCTTGTCTCGTCAGTCCCATGGCCCAAGGCATCTCATTTGGACATGTATATCATTAGGGTTGACAGTCCCTCTGTCTCAAGCGCGATTTTCTTAGCTTGGTTTTTACCAGTATATCTAATATACGCCTTTGATTTTTATGAGGGGTTCCAGAGTAGACAGGAAACGATGGCGGCAGCGCTTGATCTCGAGGATGCGTACATTAGAGTTCGTTATGATATTTTGATGCCGCACTGATGGAAAAGGGAGACAATCCCTGGTTGGTGAATTGGATAGCGGCCGTCCTGCACTCTCGTCGTGTTGCTCTCCGTCTTGGTGCATAGACCTCAGAGCCACACATTTTAACCCCGGGACTGAGACAGGGATCCCCAATCTCACCGATGCTCTTTAACGTGTATACGAGCAAGATTGCAAACCTAGAAGCACCAGGTGTTGGAAGGATACTAACATTTGCAGATGATATTCTTGCATATAGGCAGGGGAGAGATAGGGAGCAAACAGCCCAGGAGTTACAGGCGACAGTAGACAAAGTGACTGACTGATGCAGTGAAATGAGTGCTGTCATCCACCCGGAAAAGGCGGCTGTTTTGTGGTGCTCTCTGGGCAACAGGATTCTGAGAGCTGATGTCCCAAGCCTCGCGATAGATGGTAGAAGCATCAACAGAGAGAACAAACTGAAGTATCTGGGAATCACATTTGACAGGAGCCTGTCCTTCAAGGACCATGTGGAGACGGCTGTGACAAGATCTTAAAAGGGATTCAATACTCGTAAGACTATGGCTGCAATGGACACAGAGCAGAGAATGCTTTTCACACTATACCAGCACTTGATCCTCTCAGTGATTGATTATCGACTAAGACTGCTCACTGTCTCAAAGAGTCAGCTGGTGAAATTAGAGCGCATACAGAACTAAGCTATGCGGGTCATTCTGGGATGCACCAGAAACACCCCAGTAGTGTGTATGCGTTACATCCTTGGTCTGCCGACTGTTGCTGGTAGGCTCAATGTGATGCAGGCGAAGGCATACCTCAGAGTAGCTGCAGACACAGATCACCCGTTGCATGAGGCGCTGGACACAGTTAAGGGTCAACGACTGATAAGAGGGAAATCATGGATGGCTCAGGCAACGATCAGACAGGTGTGCATCTTGGAGAACATTAGGCGAGGAGGGAAATGGGTCAGAGTGCCAGCGGGGCAGTCAGACTTGTGCAAAGTTATAATCACATTGAGCCGGGAGTGCAGGGAGTGGCCAGCAGGGGCCACGGAAGTGGAAATCCAGCAACTAATTCAGGATAATGCTCGCTCTGGTGATGTGATTATCGACACAGATGGGTCGGTGTTGAGAGGTAGGAGAAGTGCCTGGGAGTTCTTAGCACAAGCTAATGGTTGACGTTTGGCGCAGGAGAGCCTGGTATATGATACCACAACATCTAGCTTAAGAATGTAGGTGGAGGCGGTCAGTACAGCTTTCCGCTGGGTGGAGAATACGACACACACACACACACACACACACACACACACACACACACACACATCGTGATTGTAACTGACTCAGAAAGCATGCTGAGGAAGGTGAGGACAAGCAAGCTTCGGGCACAGTGGCTTGATTCGCTTATGAGGTCACGGGTGGCAAGCATCGTCTGGATCTTTTCTCGGAGTATGCCAGTGTGCTGGGGAATGAACAGGCGGACAGAGTGGTTGGCTCTGCAGAACTTGGTGGAGTATTGATACATGACAAGGCAGACGTGGTTGCGGCCTTGTGGGAGCACGTGTACACCTCGGAGGAGTAAATGTATCACCATAGTCTGGCAAGAATGAGGCAGCGAGGGGTGACGGGGGAATCTGGCCGACGATCGACGCTCAGAGGGAAGGCGAGACGGACATATAATCAGATTGCTACTGGTACTACTGGTGTTGGAACTCTTCGCTGGCTGCTGAGAATGGGGACGGAGCGCTTATGGGAATGCCCCGAATGCTGTGATGTCGGTTCCTAAATCAATCAATCAATCAATTAATCAATAAATCAATCTAATATACTTGAACAACCCTGCTCGTAGCTGCGCTTCTGTCAACAATGCTCTTGACCTCAAGGGGATGTTTACACAAGTAAGATGCTCGCACTGACAATGGCTTGATGCGGTCGGCGAGGGGTCAGTGTCAGGTCTCGTCGTTCATTACGGGAGGGAAAGACTGTCCACACATTCCTCCATGGACCCAGACCTGTACATCCGTGATGGTCCTCACACGCATAAACCCATAGCAGATTTCTGTTATGGGACTTGTTGCGGTAAGATAGAGACGTGGGAATACAGGTTCATAAATTCTAATATATAATGGAATGAAGTAGCCTTGAAGTTATATACGAACTCTCTGTCAATGTTCTGTTTATGAGACGAAGACAATCTATATTCTTTAGGCAAATCATAATAAGCCTGAAGGGGAAGAGGAGCGCAAAGAGACCAAGAGAAAAGATGCTGGACGGTTTGGCATCTTGGCACTGCAGCAACATAGGCGCCAAAAATCTGTGGCAGTACACGGGGGCAGACGTGATGACTAACGCTAGATGGCATGGACTATAAAAAGAATATCTTCTTGCGTTCTCTCTCAGATTTCACTTCCAGTTTCGGAAGATTGATTTAGATGCTGTTTTGAGCACACAGAGATTTCCCATATTGTTTATCGTTAACTGAAGATATAAGGGAGCAAGAGCTGTGTAGGAAGAGCTCTAAGTAGATAACACATCAGTAAAATACATTAAACCACAAACTGATATTGCTTACACACGTTCAAGGCCTGATGATTCCTCGCCGTGCAAGCAGATACTCTTCGATTTCGGAACAGCGATCCTATTACTTTAGCCAAGACCCCGAAGGGACCTGTTGCCCAGGACTCACGACTAGGACGTGTTAGTAGGTCTTGGCCAGTATGGAACCTGGCCCTGGTGCCTTGAAAGTACCTCTGCGTCCCATGGCAGTGAACTATGAAGGGTGAACGAACAAATTAGGTAGATGTGACATATGGGAGATGTTCAAGTCAAGCATTTTAAATACTGCAAAAATAACATGTGGAACCACAAAAAAACGCAAAACACGGATAAAGAAAATAACAAGTTGGTGGAATGCAGAAGTAAAGAAAGCTGTAAAAGACAAAAAGGAAAAAAATATAAAAAGTGGTCGAAGAGCAAACAGGAATGCGATTACACAGAATATAGAATAGCGAGAAGACATGTGAATAGAATAGTAAAGAGAGAAAAACAAAAAGACTGAGGAGTATGGAAAAACCTTAAATAAAAACTACAAGGAGGCAATTAGGATCTTCTACAAAAAGATACGTGCAATGAGAACCAGGAGATAATTCTTTGACCCATCTGAAATAATCAACAGCGAAAATGGAGAACCAGTATGTGAACAAAATTAAATCATAATAAGATGGAAACGGTACTTCGAACAACTTCTCAACACCCATCAGATGTCACAGGAATTCAGGAAACCGACACAGATACCACCGAAGAACTAGAACCAGACATACTGAAAGAAACAATTATAGAAGCCGTCAGATTAGCCCCATTGAACAAATCACCAGGACAAGATGAAATACCAAATGAACTAATTAAAACAGGTGTAGAAGTAGAAACAGCATGAGTTGCATGAACCCAAAGCCATTTGGTGGGAACGTAGTGGTGGTGATTTTAAAAAAAGAAATCACTGAAAACTTCTACCGGGGCTTTCTATTGCAAGGAATATTCAGGCTCTCGCTTGGAATGAAACACAATAATAGTAGTTTTACAGTAATTTTCTTCCCTTGCGTGCTTTAGTAAAGTTGTAATGGAATACTCCTTTTATTCCAACCCGGTTGAGTCAATATTTGAAATGTGTGAATTCTTTGCCGAGCTGCATCGTTTTTTAAATGCAATATTGCCGTAGACACAATATCTTGTTTGCACGTGTTCAACAGACGACTGAATGTAACAACTTCTTGTTTATTATTTCAACTCTTTCTTTCATTCTTACTTTTCTCTGTGTAGCTTACTATCTATCTATCTATCTATTTATCTATCTATCTATCTATCTATCTATCTATCTATCTATCTATCTATCTATCTATCTATCTATCTATCTATCTATCTATCTATCTATCTATCTATCTATGTATCTATCTATCTATCTATCTATCTATCTATCTATCTATCTATCTATCTATCTATCTATCTATCTATCTATCCATCCATCCATCCATCCGTCCGTCCGTCCGCCCGCCCGCCCGCCCGCCTGCCTGTCTGTCTGTCTGTCTGTCTGTCTGTCTGTCTGTCTGTCTGTCTGTCTGTCTGTCTGCCTGCCTGCCTGCCTGCCTGACTGCCTGCCTGCCTGCCTGCCGCAGAACCATCACCAATTACAAGAGGTTTGCGTCAAGTACTCGTATGTTTGCTATCCCTGAACTTGTTCATGCAAACTCCATAAGGATTATGACAAAACCAATTGAAAGATACAAAAAGGGTACAAGGCAAACGGACTGACTTCTTTGTATCGGGTTCTATCCCATATAGATCGGGTATCTTTCCACAGAACAGCGTGCCGAAAGCCTCTCACAGAGCACTGTAGCTCCAGCGACGACCTTTTGGGCTCTCCCAGACATTATAACTCCAACTCGCACTCCTAGTCTATCTTACAATTGTAATTATTTTTTTTTTCTAGAGAGATAAGAAACCGATGACAAAACACATCCTTGTCTTTCTCCTTACTTAATCTTGCCCACTTTCTCCTTACTTAATCTTGCCCACTTTATTTCTCAGTGCAATTTCTGCTCCTTGTTTTCAGTAAATATTTTGTATTATTCTGAGATCTATCCCGTTAGTCTTAATATGCTCCAATGTTTTGCTATTATTCATCGTGTAGCACTGTATCAAATACTGTGTGATATATAAAGCACAAATATAATCTGTCTATGTCTAAATTTGATTCGACTGTTAGTGTCCGGAATTTTTTTATTTTTTGTTGTCGCTAGCTTTGAACTCAAGAGTAGTCCAAACACCTGCTGCTACTTTAGTGCACTTCACTGATTTTTGCGAGTGGATTAGCTTTCCCTGTTACCAATATCATCAGGCGAACCCACTCCGACTTCAGAGTTACTTGTAATTTACGTCCCCAAGTCAAGGACGAGAAGTCAACATTTCAGCCCAGCTGACCGTTGTAGGGGTTGAACCCGTTACCTCGGCATCTACACACAGGTTTACGTGAATGTTGCATTATTTGTTCCTTTCCCTTTCACAAATCTATACTGTTCTTCACTAATGTCTATCTGTATTTTCTTTCTTGTTCTTTACATGATAATTTTGTAAAGAAGTTTGGTGACAAACTTCGTATGAGATTGTTTGTACTAAATTGTTCGCATTAGGTTGCTCCTAATCTCTTGGGCAAAGTCATAGATACAGATTTCAACACATCATATTTCTATTCTATATTTTCCCAATATTCCTAATATTTTTTCCTAACAATTATTGCATCATCACAATTTGATCTTTTTTCCCCACATGTTTGATAGCAACAGTGACATCTAAGATTAGTATACGTGAAACGTCTAAGTTACTTTCTTCTGTTAATACTGTTCCATCTTCACCATATAACTCTCTCATGTATTAATTCCATCCCTTTACCATAGCATCTTCTGTCATTATTTCCGTTTTTGATTTCAAACATCCTGAGTTTACTCTTCCTTTTCTGCCTCTCAAATCGGTAATTTGCGAGTGCATACGTGCTATATCTCAAACATTCAGTTTTGTTACACTGCTCGTTTAACCATATTAATCGTATCATATTCTACTTTTTTATTTTTTACTTTCTTGTATTTCCTTTGAGTCAACATTAAGCTTTACGCAGTCAACCATTTCTTCTTAACTGTTTGTTTTCTTTCCGGTAATAGAGGTATACTGTAGAAAAGAGGAAGGGGCAGAAAAAAGAGCAACATGAGTTAAATAGGTGGCGTGAATGCAGACATGCCTGGAATTAAACAGAGCGGCACAAACAGACGACCGTGGAATGGAATGATTAGGAAGTTTCATGACCACCTACCGCCCGTATATGTCTCTCTAGCTATCATATTATATATATAACAACATTAACTAACATTTGGTGGCGAGGACAGAATATTTTTTTTTAAAAGTTGCATATCCCTTACATGACGTTGCAGTCAACGCCAGCATTTTCAGCTGTTGTTGATGTTCTTGGCAAGATTACGCTCAGTAGTTTGCCATTGCTTTCTGAGCGACCGGCTCAGATACCCCATAAGTAACCGACGCGACGCGATCCGCTGCCGAATCTCGCGCAGCTGTGTTCCTCACGTGGATATATGGGATTATAGAGAAAGTCGTTAACGCCTTCGCCAGGGAGACGCGGACAGAATATACACGCATTAAATACAGAACATACTGTGGCTAAAACAGTAAAAAAAAAAAAAATACACGAAAGAAAGCAGCACATATTATTCATAACTTAGAAGCTATTAATACAAACCGGTTTTCAGAATGTTAATCCTAGCCTATTTAATACTACAGGGTCTTTTGAGATTGAAAAAAAAAAAAAACGTTCAAGAATCGTATAAATGTTGTCAAGTTGGCCGAGCCTTGAGAAGTGAGGAATGTGACTGGTTCATATATAACCGCGGGAAACCACGTTCGTTAGACAGCATTAGTAGTTGCTACAAGTTGTCAGATGAGTCGTTCTGTGTTCACACGGAAACGAAGCGAATGTAAGACGATAATAAAACAATCAACAACACATTTTCCACAACAATGCATGTCAGCTGCATTTATTTATTAGATCAGTCAGTTGGAAGACTGACTTTGATGTCGTCCCGTCATGTCCCCTCGCCTGTCTTCAAGGGACAATTTGTATAAAATATAATGCACAAAGCTGTCAACTCAGATATGCATGTAGATAAAGAGGGCAGCAGGCAACAGGCATCTATGGAATGGAAATGTCAGGAAACTTCACAACCAAATCAAGAGCTGAAATAATTGATGAGTTAGTTAGTTAGTCGACAGATCATCCTCATTGCACATCGAACCATTCAGTCCATAAGTGCTCGGATCCCCTCCTCAGCAAATCCCGCAGCGTGTACCGGCTGTTGACACCAGTTCTGTGTTGGATTATCAATCTTCTTTGGCTTCCTACTGTTTGGCCACCCCTCTTTTAATTTGCTGTTCTCGCAGTCTGGCCATGGTTGTAGATTCACAGTCATCACTTGGTTTACGCAAAAGTCTTACTTCTCATAGAGCATTCAGAATGTCGGCCTGGTCCATGGCGCGTCCGCCCTCCACAGTAGCCTCACCTGCGAGCTTGTCAGCCCGCTCATTTCCTTGTACTCCCGCATGCCTGGCACGAAGATGAAACTAATCTTTGCCAGCCGAGACCGCTCCAGAGGCAGCAACCATTCTCTTCGGATCCACCCCACCTCTATCCTCTTGATCATGTTCATTGAGTCGCTAAGGAAACATGCCCTAGTGAATGTCTGTGTCTCGAGCCATGTCATTTGCTTTACTTACTGCCATGACTTCCATAGTCAGGCTACTTGTGGTTTCAGTGAAAGCACCAGAGTCCTCCTTCACAATTCTCCCTCCGGCCCGAGCCGTAAAGGCCCATGAGCTTCTCACATGTCGGATGTAGTCACCTATTTCCCCGCTTATATACAAGGCAGCAGTTCTGTATCTCACACTGGCCCGATTCTTATCCATTGATCTACCCGACATGGGAGACCCCACAAGTGGCTATGATATAGCCGTCATATCTTTGGGGGTCTTTGTAACGTGCAAGCCCCACTGCCAATTCAATGTGGAGACACGAGAGAGAGAGAGAGAGAGAGAGAGAGAGAGAGAGAGAGAGAGAGAGAGAGAGAGAGAGAGAGAGAGAGAGAGAGAGAGAGAGAGAGAGCGAGAGAGCAGGAAGGGGGGAATATTGTTTAATGCTTATTTATTGTCTCTAGTATCTGTAAGCATTTGTTCATGTTATCTCTGTTCTAACCAGCTTATTGTTTTATTTCTTCTTCTTCTTCTTCTTCTTCTTCTTCTTCTTCTTCTTCTTCTTCTTCTTCTTCTTCTTCTTCTTCTTCTTCTTCTTCTTCTTCTTCTTCTTCTTCTTCTTCTTCTTCTTCTTCTTCTTCTTCTTCTTCTTCTTCTTCTTCTTCTTCTTTTTCTTCGTTCATCTGGTGAGTTTTTTTTGTTCGAAAGTGATTACGTTGTGCCTGTTTACAGCAGAGCTGCGTTTTTGCACCGTTAGGCCGACACATCCGACTTCTGCGGGCATTTGTTGACCGGTTTAACCTTCCCGGGGGTTGTTTTATTGAAAACAACAATATGACCAAGCCTTTTGTATCTATGTTATTTAGAATCTGCCATGACCTGGTCTGTGAATATTGAATATGCCTATAACTCAGACATCATCTCATCCATCGGCAACACAGAATATCTCAGTGGCAGCAGAATCGCCAAGTCATAACCCATTTCGCTCATTGCAGACTCCAAGTTTCAGAGCCGTATAATGTTATAGGCCAGATATCTGTCGTGATTATTCCTTTCTGCAGTTCACAGTGGATGTCATTGTAAAAACAAATCGTCACCAGCACCATCATGTGCTCTGCCAACATGCGTAGACGTTAATACATGTGCACAGATATTGTCCCTGGACTTCTGGATCATGTCCACCGATGATGTTTCTCCATACCACCCTTCCAGCACAATTTCTCTCGGTCTATCCCTGACTCTTCTACGGCTGATATTTTCAGTCATCACGATGTTTTCAAATGCCCCTCTTTTCATTACATGACCTTCTTATATGTGTATTGAATGTTCTACTTTCATTATCCTTTTCCATACAATCGCTGTTAGTAACTCATGCAATCCGTGGCAACATAAAATGACGACTACAAAATGTTACCTCTGAAGTCGGAGTGGGTTCGCCTGATGGCGAAGGACGCTGGTAACAGGGAAAGCTAAACTACACGGAAAAACCAGTACATTGCACTAGAAGTATTAGCACATGTTTGGACTATGCTTGAGTTCAAAGCGGGAAGCAGAGGTGTTTCCAAGGCATCAGGGCCGGGTTATATACTGGCCAAGACCTATTGACGCGTCCTCGTCGAGCATCCTGGGCAGCAGGTCCCTTCGGGGTCCTGGCTAAAGTCAGTAGGATCGTTGATTCCTCCGAAGTCGGAGAGTGTCTGCCTGTACGGCGAGGAACCACCAGTCTGCACACCAATAAGCCAAACATGGGACAACGGAAACTCACGGACCAAGATTAAAGCCACTAGATCAATCTCTCTGACCTAGATGCAAGCCCTTTGCGGGGCTCAAACTATTTGAATACCAGTACATCGGACTTAAGAGTTACATCTAAGTTTACCAGAGGATATACCAAACCAACCAACCATCCAACCAACCAACCAACCAACCAACAAGCCAATTAATCAATCAATCACTAAATCAACCAACCAACCAGCCAGCCAGTCAGCCAACCAATCAACCAACCAACCAACGACCAACCAATCAACCAATCAACCAACCTATCAGCTAAACAATCAATCAAACAAGCAAACAATCAATCAATCAATCAATCAATCAATCAATCAATCAATCAATCAACCAACCAATCAGTCAGCCGATCCTATAACTAACAAACCAATCAACCAAGTCAACCAATAAACCAATCAATCCCGCGCTTGAAACTTGGTTTAAAATTAATTAAGCAGACTTTACGAGAGGTCACAATAACCAGCTCTAAAAATTAATTTGGGAAAAGACAAAGATAGTGAGAATACACCAGGCAAAAGTTAACCTGAATACCTTTGATGACACCGCACTTCTATATATAAAAGCACACACTTTCGCACGCGCGAGCGCGCGCACACACACACACACACACACACACACACACACACACACATATATATATATATATATATATATATATATATATATATATATATATATATAAACGGAATAAAATATATTTATATATATATATATATATATATATATATATATATATATATATATATATATATATATATATATATATATATATATATATATATATATATAAACGGAACAACAACATTCAGAATTATCTGCACGTATGGCGGCTGGTGTGTCACAGAAGCGACCGGTTTTCTTGTCTTATGCAGAAATGTGTGGTTGCTGGTTTTGCTAGAGACTGCCGTTTCCATCGATGATGAACTGTGTTTTCGAGGAAACATTTTGTGTTGATATTCTGGCGGCGGCATTATGTACAGTGAAATGTTTCTTTACAGCTGTTAGATGCTGTTTTATTGCGTGATCTACATTTCTGAGAAAAAATGGCGTGGTGGGTAGAAAACAACTCGAAACGGAACAACAATATCTAGAGACATCGAACCTTTGTAGGTGAACATCTGGTTGGGGAAGTGACTGCCAGTTCCATCAGGAGTTAACTTTGCTGTTGGTAGAGAACTTTTGTGGTGACATTCTGGCGGTGGCATTTTGCAGTGTGTCTGAGCTGGCCGTTTTGTGTCGAGACTCGTGTCTTTTCTACTTTTCACATGGTGCAGTGAGGAACATTTTATGTGATATTCACTGGCACGGGAACGGAGCATAATGGGGACGACCCTTTGCTGTGATGTTGCAACCGCGACTAATGACTAATTAATGGCTAATATATATGTGTATATGTATATGTAAAAAGAGTGTTTAGTTGCTACATAGAGCCTGTTCTTTTGTATGGATGTGAAACTTGGACAATGAGCAGTCAAGCTGAAAAGCATCTGATGGCTGCAGAAATGTGGTTTCTGAGGAAAATGCAAAGAATACCATGGACAGACAGAAAAACCAATGACCAAGTACTGCAGGAGACAAATGAACATTGTAAACTGATTAGAGAAATTAGACGTAGACAGTCAAAATTTTTTGACATGTTATGAGAAGAAATGGATTGGAGAACTTAGTGACAACTGGCAAGATCGAAGGGAACAGACCAAGAGGCAGACCGAGAGGAAAATACCTGTATGGCTTGGCCACATGGCATTGACGAGACTGGAACACTGAGCTGATCCACGACACTGGTGATCGAGTGAAATGGCGAGTCATGACCGCCCACGCTTTCCGGCATGGCACATGATATATATATATATATATATATATATATATATATATATATATATATATATATATATATATATATATATATCTTATATATAAATTGCGATCTCCGTCTGTCTGTCTGTCTGTCTGTCTGTCTGTCTGTCTGTCTGTCTGTCTGTCTGTCTGTCTGTCTGTCTGTCTGTCTGTCTGTCTGTATGTCCGTATGTCCTTTATTTGTTCGCGAACGGCCCATCCGATTGAGATGAAATTTTCTACACGTCTTCCTTTCATTCCAGCGCAGCCCACTGTCATATTTTTTTAGTGTGAAATCGGCTGCTTACCCAATATTATTTCATTTTTCACTTTTCATTATAATTTAATATATCTCAGGGGACTTAACTCTGTAAAAGTTATTTCAAGGGGCATAACTTTTCTGTATAACTTATAGTCATATTGTGGCATCGTTTTCAAAGATTTATAAACTCTTTGTCCATAGTTATGTACCGGCATATGAGTTATAATAAATAATGATACAATCTGTAAGGCATTTTCAAATTTTTCATAAAAATAATGCACAATGCATAACATTGTAACTCATCTTTTTATGCTTAAGAAGTTACTGTAGTCATGCAGGTGATTAGAAAGAGTTTTCATTAAAAATAATGGATGGTGTGTGGAAGGACATTCTTTTAAGTTACTTTTTTTTGTTGTATGAATTTAATGAGACGCTACCCTAAAGGAGCTGGGCAAAGCCACGCCGGGTCAGATAGATAGACAGACCCACCTTTTCGCTGCAGTTGTCTACAGGCATATTCGTTAAAATCCTCCTCCTCCTCTCCCCTCCTCCTCCTCCTACCCTCTTCCTCTCCCCCTCCTCCCTCTCCCTCCTCCTCCTCCCTCTTTCTCCTCCTCCTCCTTCCTCCCTCCTCCTCCCTCTTCCTCCTACCCTCCTCGCCCTCCTCCCTCCTCCTAATCACTCCCCTTCCTTCCTCCTCCCTTCTCCTCCTCTCTCCTCCCAATCCCTCCTCCTCCCTCCTTCTAATTCTACGTCCTCCCCCTTATCCCTCCTCCCCCTTCTCCTCCCTCCCCCTCCTACCTCCTCCCCCTCCTCCCTCTCCTCCTCCCTTCTCCTCCTCCCTCCTCATCCTCTCTCCTCTTCCCTCCTCCTACCTCTACCTCCTCCCTCCACATCCCTCCTCCTACCTCCTCCTCCTACCTCCTCCTCCTCCCTCCTCCTCCTCCCTCCTCCTCCTTCTCCGTCCTCCTTCTCCCTCTTCCTCCTCCCTCCTCCTAATCACTCCTCTTCCTTCCTCCTCCATTCTCCTCCTCTCTCCTCCTACTCCCTCCTCCTCCCTCCTCGTCCTCTTACGTCCTCCCCCTCATCCCTCCTCCTCCTACCTCCTCCTACCTCCTCCTCCCTCCTCCTTCTCATCCCTCTTCCTCCTCCTCCCTCCTCATCCTTCCCCTCCTTCTCCTCCCTCATCCTTCTCCCTCTTCCTCCTCCCTCCTCCTCCCTCCGCCTCCTCCCTCCGCCTCCTCCCTCCACCTCCTCCCTCCGCCTCCTCCCTCCTCCTCCTCTCTCCTCCTCCTCCCTCCTCCTCCATCTCCCTCCTCCTCCTCCCCCTGCGTTCTTCTCCTCCCTCCTCCTTCCTCCTCCCTTCTCCTCCCCCTCCCTCTTCCTCCTCCTACCCTCCTCCTCCTCCTCCTCGCTCCTCCTGCCTCCTCCTCCTGCCTCCTCCTTCCTCCTCCCTCCTCCTCCCTTCTCCTACCTCCTCTCTCCTCCTCCTAATCACTCCTCCTCCCTCCTATTCCTCCCTACTCCTCCTCCTCCTTCCTCCTCCCTCCTCCTCCTCTCTTCGCCTATCTCTTCCTCCCTCCTAACTCCTCCCTCCTCCACCTCCCTCTTCCTCCTCCCAGCTCCTACTCCTCCTTTTCCTTCTTCTGCTGATGCTGCTGCCGCTGCTCCATTTACCCAAGTTAATTGTTGGGGAAGATGTAAAGACCTTTCAAGTGCTCTTTCTAATGCTTTTTGTAAGTTGGTCTTCGTTTATCTAAGGTTGTTCTAACTGCAACCAATAAATGATTAGACAGACAGGCAGACAGACAGACAGACAGAGAGGGAGGGACGGACAGACAGACAGACAGACAGACAGACAGACAGACAGATAGACAGACAGACAGACAGACAGACAGACAGACAGACAGACAGACAGACAGACAGACAGACAGACAGAGTCGGGAACGGGAACTTATATGACTACTTATATGAATTAAATTAGATGCTCGCCATCAGGGGCTGGGCGAAGCCGGGCCGGATCAGACAGACAGACAGACACATAGACAGACAGACAGACAGATAGATAGTCGGGAACGGGAACGGGAGCTTATATGACTACTTATATGAATTAAATGAGATGCTCCACACCAGGAGTTGGGCGATGCCGGGCCGGGTCAGACAGACAGACAGACAGACAGAAAGACAGACAGACAGACAGACAGACAGACAGACAGACAGACAGACAGACAGACAGACAGACAGACAGACAGACAGTCGGTAACGGGAACGAGAACTTATATGACTACTTATATGAATTAAATTAGATGCTCCCCACCAGGGACTGGGCGAAGCCGGGCCGGGTCAGCTAGTGTATATATATATATATATATATATATATATATATATATATATATATATATATATATATATATATATATATATATAGGGGAGACTGGGGAGAAATGGACATAGGGGAGAAATGGACCACCCCCTCTCTGGCCCCTGGCTGTTATGCAATGAAAGTGAAACCATAATAAGTTTGTTTTCCACATCAAACATAGTCCGAATTTTTCATTTGCCATCGACTTCCCGCACAGGTCGTTCCCACGCAAAGTTTGAAAAATTTTCTGCACTAAAGTTTCTTTTTCCAGTTCCAGACACCATCGTAAAGCAGACGCATTGTCAGGAATCAGGACAAGGTAATTACGTTAATATCTTTATTTACTTGTTATTTAAGAGTTCATATAAAAAATATAGCATATAATATTAGATTTAAGAGACTTTATGGCTGAATAGTTTAATACATTGATGGGGAGAAATGGACCGGTTCATTTCTCCCCATGGTTCATTTCTCCCCATAGAAGAAATTGTCAAGACAGTCTGTTGTTATTAAAAGTGTTGAAGATTGCATTCGAATATCAGCATTATTGATTCTTTTTAATACTGGGGTCTAAATCTAGACCAATAAAACTGTTCACAAATTTGATTTCAGTGATTAATTAAAGATGCACGCCATTCGTGCTATGATCAGTATTTCTTTGCAAATGATAGGCCTACCATTCTAAATGTTATATAATTCTGTCACTCTTTTGTTTCAGATGCCAAGATTGTACATCAGAACACCAACAAGGGTCTCGTTACGGAGGAACGTATGAGAGAAGCTGTTAATGCTGTGGACAATGGAATGAAAGCGAGGAAAGCTGCAAGGGAGTACGGCATTGCTCGCTCTACCCTCAGTAACAATCTTACAAAAGACAGAGAAGGAAATGGTCTGCCTACTAGACTCGTACCAAATATAGGCATAGCCTTGTTTTCACAGCTAAGCAAGAAGCTGATTTTGCTAGTTACTTGAAAGATTGTGCAAGAATGTTCCATGGACTCACAACTAAAAACGTTCGTATTTTGGCGTACGAGATGGCGAAAGTCAATAACATTGCACATCCTTTAACCTGGGATGAGCAAATGATGGCAGGGAATGACTGGCTTTGTGGATTTTTGCCACGGAATCCCGAGCTGACCATAAGGCAACCTGAGGCAACATCTCTGGCTAGAGCTACAGCTTTCAACAAACATAATATTTGCACCTTCTTCAACATTGTGAAGGAAACCATTACAAAACCTAAATGTGAGTGGAGCTCAAATCTACAATTTGGATGAGTCAGGTCTTACCACTGTACAGAAAGTGCCAAAAGTAATTGCCCCACGAGGAGTAAAGCAAATAGGCCAGGTGACATCCAGAGAAAGAGGAGAAATGGTCACAATCTGTTGCATTGTGTCAGCTGCGGGTCACATTATCCCTCCAGTTTTTGTGTTTCCCAGAAAAAATTTTAAGAATTTTATGCTTGCTGGAGCACCTGAATGTTCCCTTGGCCTTGTGAATGAATCAGGTTGGATGACCCGTGATAATTTTGTCAAAGTTATAAATCACTTCATTAAGCATTCAAGACCTTCCAAAGACTTCCCTTTGATTTTGATCTTGGACAATCACGATTCCCCACATTTCATTTGAATCACTTGAACTGTGCAAGAAAAACAACATTCATGTGATCACGTTGCCACCACACACCTCATCTAAAACTCAGCCCTTGGACCGTTCAGTTTTTGGACCCATGAAGTCGGTCTACAACAATGCGTGTGATTCATGGATGATGAAAAATGTTGGGACACCACTGACAATCTATCAAGTTGCAAATCTAGGAGGCCACGCTTTTCTTAAAGCGGCAACACCCATTAACATTCAATCAGGCTTTGCAGTGTCGGGTATTTTGCCCTTTAACGAAGATGTTTTTACAGAAGATGATTTTATGCCTTCAGCAAGGACAGTGAAAATGCCACTTTAGAAAGCAATGAACAGACAGGATCAGCATCTCCACATTGTGGTACCAGCACAGATCAAACTGCACAAGAATTTCATGAAAATCAGAAAGAGTGTAATGTTGAGAACCTTGTAGATGACTTGCAGGAAATATCAGGGAGTCTTCAACATAAAGCTACTTCTTCCTTTACTTCGCCTCATGTTTTCAGAGGACTACCAAACGCTGGTCCGCGAAAAGATTCACATAATATGAGGAAAAGAGGAAAAACTATGCTGGCTACTTCTACACCAGAAATGAATCGAATTAGGGAAAGAGCTGTGATGAAAGAAAAGGCAGCAAAGTTCCACCCAAAAAGGCAAAGAGACAGCTGCTGAAAGAACTTGATGTTGATTTAGATCCAGAAACTGACATTTCGTTTTGTGATGACACAGATTCTGATGTTTCATTTGGTGAAAATGAGGAGTGTACGGTTAGCTTGACTGGTGTGCGTGAGGTTTTTGAAGGCCAGTGTGTGCTATGTGAATATGGAACAAAGAAGACTTGTGTTTACTATGTAGGAATTGTAAGGGGAGACATTGATGATGATGGTGATGTTGAGGTAGAGTTCTTGCGCAAGAGTGAGAAGGTTGCTGGTAAATTTGTTAAGCCTAAGATAGAAGATGTCGCCAGTGTCTCAATTACATGTATTAAAGCACAGCTTACTAGATCTACAATCACTGGAACCACTTCTAGGACCAAAGATGGCTATGTCTTCAAAGAAAGTCTTGCAGGCATAAATGTTCGATAAAACTTTATATTAGATTAATATATCATATTAAACTTTTTTTACTGTCGCTTAAAATAATAAAAAAAAAACTGCAAATATCCTTTTAATGATTATTTATTTCTTATAGCAATATGGATGAGTTGTTGCTGCTTCTTTTTAAAAAAGGTCCATTTCTCCCCACTATGGTCCATTGCTCCCCACGTGCTGGTCCATTTCACCCCAATGGTGGTCCATTTCTCCCCATGTTCATATACATTTTTTAAATGCATTTTGTAAAGAAACATATAGAAATAGATTGCTAAATGTTTTCCCCTTTTAAAATAAATGAATGTACAACATTTTAGTCATGGTTTTGTTATGTTTCGATAAAATCTGTTCCGGTGATGAGCAAAAATTGAAAACTACAAAATTGCTGGTCCATTTCTCCCCAGTCTCCCCTATATATATATATATATATAAACATGGTGCTACGTAACTTTCGATTTCAGTTGGAAAGCTAGGTTGCTCTGCCCAAAGCAACATGAAAACTCGCTATACTTGCTCTTAACTGAAACAATGCGATAATTCCCTAGTTTTCGTTCTTAGCTGCAAGTTGCGTATGTGTTGTCACAGGCCTTTCAACGTCGGCAAGGTTGATGTATTGTTGCCTCTGTCATTCTACTAAGTATTGCTCTGTTGTGTAAAGAAAGGCAAAGATATTGTATGCTTTAAGCCGCTGCATCATTTCCGCGTCTTTTAATTAAATTGTTTAACCCGCGTTTGTGTAGTCACAGCAGCGGTAGGCACCTGACAAAAATAAGACCCACTCTACAGTGTTGGACGTAATAGAAATTTACATCTTTTAACTTTGTGTTTTGTGTGCTAACAATACATCTGTGAAATTTATGTTTCATGTAGTAAAATGTATCTGTTAACTGTAAGTTTCATGTGGTAAAAATACATCGCCGTGTTACGGTTTCGCAAATAATAACCAACAAGCTATCCGTGGAACATAACATAACTAGAGAACATTTATATTTGCACTTTGCTGAAAAGGCGCCATGAATAAATGAGCGCCATTTTTTCTTAGAGATGGCTATAGAGTATACCGTATCGTAAACTATATGTGAAAAATACTTCTTCATGTATAATCGAAGCGTGTTTACTTTCCCAGGCGAGGAATAAACAGGAAAAATGTATTTGTAAAGCCGAAGGGGTGACCAAGTTTCATTTCCTCTGTTCATATACGTGGAGGATGAGAGATGGTGAAGTGTAGTTGTATTATACAAACGTCAATGATCTTACACTACTGTAATATTTATTGTGGTTATTGTGCTTTATGTAGCAAACTATGTGCCGAAATTAATGTATTATCATTCCTGCAGCTGTTCGTGGCATATATCAGTATTCACGCTTTAATTTAGCATTTCTTTTATTGTATGTGTCAACTGTAATTTCTTTAGCTTGAAAACACTGGGAGAGGAGAGGAATGGGTCAGAGTGCAAGAAGCAATGTCAAATATGTGCAGGTTCATTCTCTTGCTGAATCGAGAGTGTAGGAATTGTCCCACAGGCAGCGCTAAAAGGGAGATGCAACAACTGATATACGACAATTCATGCCTACGGTAAAGATGCTTGCAGATCTACAAATTTATGAGAAAGGCAAATCGATTTTAAAAGACATATATTGGAAACAACAAGGTGCCATAAGAATTGATAATGAAGTAGATCAATATCAGCTTATTAAAAGAGGTGTGAGACAGGAATGTGTAATGTCTCCAGATCCTTTTTTTGTCCCTGTACAATGAAAATATTTTCAAAAATATAAAAGATATGAAAGGAATCATTACCGGGGGACGAAACATCAACAACATTAGATATGCAGATGATAAAGTATCTATTGCAGATAATGAGCAGGATCTGCAACATTTAGAAGATACAGTTGTTGCACACAATGAAAAATTAGGGTTAGAATTGAATTGCAAGAAGACACAGATTATTGTCATCACTAGGACGAAGGAAATACCACAATGTAATATTGTAATTTACAAGTAAATGGGGATTTTCTTAAACAAGTGAATCAGTACAATTATCTCGGAACAGTCATAACATCTTATGAGAGATGCCTTGAAGAGATTAGAACAAGAATCGCCATGGCGAAGGTTGCCTTTTGCAAGATGAAAACCATATTGACCAATGAAAAGATGTCAACTGAAACGAGAAAAAGAGTGTTGAGGTGCTACATAGAACCTGTACTTTTCTATGGATGTGAAGCGTGGACAATGAGCAGACAAGCTGAAAAACATCTGATGGCGGTGGAAATGTGGTTTCTGAGGAGAATGCAACGAATACCATGGACAGACAGAAAAAGCAATGACAAAGTCCTACAAGAAACAAATGAAAATCGTAAGATGATTAGAGAAATTAGACGTAGACAGTCAACATGTTTTGGGCATGTTATGAGAAGAAATAAATTGGAGAACTTGGTGACAACTGGCAAGATCGAGGGGAAGAGAACAATGGGAAGGATGGCTTGGTCACGTGGCATGGTAGAGACAAGAACACTGAGCTTATCTATGACTCTGGCGATCGAGTGAAATGGCGAATCATGACCTCCCACGCTTATCGGCATGGCATATATTTTCATACACAAAGACGCTGGGAACCTGGCCAGGCCCACACACCACAAGCCTCCTACGTCATCGATTGAACGATACATTTTGGAAACTGGTCACGTGATTGATAGGAACTGCGTTTCGTGTGTTATTTAATACACAAAATAGTCGCATGTTAAAGGTGGTAGAAGCGATAACCATTAATCTGAAGCCAGTTTTGTGCAAACAGAAAGACATGTGTATCTGTGTATGGTTGTTGTTTGTGTGCGGGCGAAGACTTTAGCCGCAATATCCAATAGTTGCCTCTTGTGTTGTGTTTTAGTGAAAAGTACCGATTATACTTCTGTTTTGTGCGATCTTTCAAAGCATTCTCAGTAGCAGGGCGACGGAACCATCAAGCCTCCTTAGAAAGACATGTGTATCTGTGTATGGTTGTTGTTTGTGTGCGGGCGAAGACTTTAGCCGCAATATCCAAGTTGCCTCTTGTGGTTGTGTTTTAGTGAAACTTACCGATTCTACTTCTTGTTTTTGTGGATCCTTTCAAAGCATTATCTTTTGTCACTCAACTCCATAGATTGCGCCGTGACTACCCCTGAAGCTAATCAACTCCACGCTGACCAATCATCTGGTCACAATGACAACTGATAGAACCTTTCGCCCTAACTACCCCAGCCAGACTTTCCATGATACAAGTAACAGAACCTTCGTTGCTATTAACAACAGTAACCATTCCAAAACCAGCGATTACTCCAGTAACTACAACAGTAACTACAGTGACAATATGCCCTTGAACAATAGCATGGACTTCAGCAATGACGACTCCATGAGTGGAACTTTATTGAAGGTAAACTTAACTCATATCTATGTTATGTATGTTATGTTATGTTATGTTATGTTATGTAGAATAACCTGGCTGTACATGGGGCAGTTCCATTGTGCTGAGATCTCCGATACAGCAGCCATCCCACATTATTTCTGCTTACTGTTTCCACAAGGAGATGGTTATGTTATCTGATCTCTTTTTTTTTTTTTTGAAGCAGCATTGACGTGTCTGACCAGATTTCACCCCCATTTCATATAATCCGGCTGGCCTCGATGTCTCTCGTCACCATCCGTCAACCGAATTTGTTCTGCATTGATTATATATGTCCTGTCCACGCTTCTTCCAATGTGTATTGGTGCGTTGTTTGCCAACTGGTCTGTTCTTACCTTCACTTCTGACATGTCCCAGGTGCCTACATCCAATTGAGTGATGTGAATGCGACTTCCGAATGCCATACTATGTATTACCTTTTATTTTCATTCATATAGTCGATGTCCGAATACTCACATTCAATCATTATCACATATACACATGTACCACTGTCTCCACAAATGCGTGTTGCCACATGTGATGTCATTACAACACTTAGTGCAGTCACATGCTTCTGTGATCCATTAACTAGTGTGTTTATTTTCGTTACTGAACGTAAGAAATAATTAACGTGTACTTACTGACACACATAGAAGCAAAATTGTGGGTTTAGGCGGATGATAAGCCTGGCTAGGTAAGGCAATTTTTATTGGGTGGGGTGGGGAGTGTGGAGTGTGGAGGGGAAGGCCGTGCGTTAAGTTGGCGGCAGGTCGAAATACGCTTGTTCTTTCAACGAGGTGCTGTCGTCGTTTGGAGATGGCAGGTTCGAGTCCCAATGTGCATATTGCTTTTATTTTTGAGATTATCTAGTATGTTCTCTGATTTCTGATTCTTGATTGCTCTAATATAGGTGCTAATTAATATCTCTTAGTTTATTTCTCGGATTATTTCTATGATTGCAATGCTCTCCTATGACTGATTTAGCGTTCACTGCTTACAATGAAGTAGTGTTATGCATTGTATACCTGTATACCTACGCGGGCTGTTGTTTTGTCGAGACCGCTGTCTGTTCCACTTTTCACATGGGGCCGTGAGGAGCATTTTGTGTGATATTCACTGGCACAGGAATGGAGCATTATGGGGCAACCCTTTGCCATGAAGTTGTAAATAGCGACTGACTAACTAACTAACTAACTAACTAACTAACTAACTAACTAACTAACTAACTAACTAATTAACTAACACAAAAGTAGCAATTGTTGTGTAACCATTAATGTCACCAAATAGCACGAGATATAAATTCACAGACAGTGATTGGCACTTATAGCAAGTAAGAGGGGATGAAGCAGATATTAAAGAACACTCTAGACAATAAATAATGGATGCTACTAGTTACTATACCTGTACACGAACCTGTGGCCTCGAAATGACGTCAACGCCTCGCTGAAGAAACGAGTGTGCTTCGATGCATAGACCACTAGACACCCTTCATTGGTACCTTGAGCGAATTGCTGTGGCCTTTCTCCTATTCGCATGTCGCTGTCTACTCAAAGGTGACAGGTTTGAATCCCTGTGTGGCTACTGTAGTTTTCAATTGTTGCATTGTCTAGTGTGTTTTTCTAATCTTTACTTATTTCACTAACTTGTATGAATGCTCATCAATACCTGATTTTAACAAAAAGATATTTAAATTCTTTATTTTAAATGTCACGAACTGAAACTCCAGGTAAACACCATGCCATTCGACGACGACACATCATCAGTCCGAGGTTCTACCAACCAACCAACAACGCCACCTGTTTTCCACCTGGTCAGAAGATCTTCCATGTATGCGCCCCGTGTGGTGGCACCCACAGTGAACCAGCTCAAGGTGGACATCTACTGTGTCCACGTCATTCATGGAGAGTAAGGTAGGCACTCTGGTTGTAAGCGTTACTGTTTTCCTTTCTTTTTTTTTCAGGCCCTATAATGTCTACATCTGAAGTGTTGTTTCCTGAAAACAAAAATCCAAAAATACGAATGCTTCTCTTGTTTGCTATTCTATGTGCATCTTAGAAGGGAAAAAGTAAGTCGCATGGCCGAAAGGTCTAGAGCGCTTGCTCATAAACTTCCGGTGCGTTGATAGTGGGGTAGTAGATCCCCTCTTTGCATAGGTCAGTTGGACTTCTCAACCTTGACTAAGAGGTCAGAGTGGGTTCGCCTGATGGCGGGGGACCGGGGGAAAGGGGGTGGAGGTGGTGGCGGGGGGAGAGAAAACAAACTACGGCAAAGCAAATAAACATCTAATTTCACGGCAGAACATAATTTTTGTTTATTTGTTTTGTTTCTTCTTCTACTTAAGCCGTTAGCCGTTAGGTGCGGAGGGGTGGGGGTGGGGTGGGGGGTGGGGTTTGATATTTCGCGTGCAATGGATATTATCTACGCATCGTGAACATTTGGCACTAGGACTAGAAATTGTTAAAGTACTAAAATTGTAACCTCCGTCTAAAGCTTATTATCATTTTAGCAGAAATAGAAGAGATTGAACTAGGTCGAAGATAATAAAGAAGGCTTTTTCTGGATATCATATATTTATACGCCAGAGAATGTATGTTTCAATATCATGGATCATGATCATTAAGTGCCCTGCCTGTTGGCGTATGCGTTCATGGCTCTCCACAGATCTCGGTCTCTGGTGTTCTGGATCAACTCTGCTAATGATATTCCTCCACGCCACAGTCTCAGTCCGTCCAGCATCATTTCTCTTGGTCTGCCTCTGCCTCTCTTCATGGATACCATGGATACCAATTCATGCTGAACTTGGACCCAATGAAATATCGGTAAACAGGAAAAGAAAGGTAGAGGAAGTAGATATACTTTATTTGGTATGAATACACGTGTCAAGGGAACACAATAAACACGGGCTAAAAGAATAATAGAGACCAGAATAGAGTCAAAGCTTGCAGGGAATACAAGATAGAAACTGCTTTGAATGCGCCAGCGAAAACAATTGAGGTAATAATGGAACGCAGTATTCTTTGCAATGAACATGTTCTCAGATATCAACAAGTGATAGACAATTTAGCTATAGGAGAACCCACTTGTGCCGCTTGTCAGTGGTACAACAATACGCGGGATTATTTACAAGAGTGCCAGAAGTAAACATAACAAAGGACACCATTAATAAATTATATAAATCGACACAATAGACCGAAGATTGTGAATATTACGTAAAGGTTAGACAGTTCTAGAGATTTAATTTAAAATTAAAAAAAACAAACGATATCTTTAGTAAAAATAATATACATGCGATAAACTAGTATAAACCATTTATTGCCAGACTGTACATTAAAAAAAAACAAAAAACTAGACATAACAAAAAATGTGTAACAATCCCAATTTAAAATAGGAAAATATAACAATACAGATCCATACAAATAATACGATTTAAACTTAATCATCACATGAAAGAAAAGATTAACTACTCATTCAGTCTTCGAACCTTTCCCACATATACACACATGCGCGCGCATGGCTTGTCTGTGTGCAGTTTTACAGTACCTAATTTCTTTCTTCTAACATTTTTATGTAGCCTCTTACGTTGTTTTGAACATGAAAACGCCAATTACTCTGTGTGTGTGTGTGTGTGTGTGTGCGTGCGTGCGTGCGTGCGCGCGCGCGCGTGTGTGTGTGTTTGTGGACTGTGGTAAATGGCACAGGATGTTTAGCGTGACAGAAAGACGCGGCATGAGAAATGATTTCATGTAACAAGGAGAGACTGGATGAGAAATTATGATTTAATGTAACAAGGAGAGGCTAGATGAGAAATAATGATTTAATGTAACAAGGAGAGACAGGGTGAGGAATTATGATTTATTGTAAGATAGAATGGCGGGATTAGAAGTGATTCAATGTAACAAGGAGAGACAGGGTGAGGCATTATGATTTAATGTAACAAGGAGATGCGGGATGAGAAATGATCATTTAACATAACCATGAGAGAGAGAGAGAGAGAGAGAGAGAGAGAGAGAGAGAGAGAGAGAGAGAGAGAGAGAGAGAGAGAGAGAGAGAGAGAGAGAGAGAGAGAGAGAGAGAGAGAGAGAGAGAGAGAGAGAGAGATGAAAATGATTATTTAATGTAACAAGGGTAGACATGATCAGAAATGATGATTTAACGTAATAAGAAGAGACAGTGTGATAAATGATGACTTAACGTAACAAGGAGAGACAGGATGAAAAATGATGATTTAAAAGACAAAGATAGAAATGATGAGAAATTGTGATTTAACGTAACAAGGAGAGACGAAATGAGAAATGACGATATAACACACGTTGGTGTAATATCGGTGCTGGACGCCATAAATAGACACAATAAAATGGATTGACAAGGCATCACAACACCAACAGACAGTACCAAAAAGAAAGCAGTATTGCTCAGAAGCATAGTGGGGAAGTCAAAAAGACAAACACCGTCCTTGCAGAAGATTGATAAACAATACAACAATATAACTGAGGCAACAGACATTATAGTATATGAGGCGCATATCAGAGCTCGTTTCAGAACTCTGTTTATATCACGTGGCTGCGGAACCAACATACAAATTGAAGAAGAAGAAGAAGAAGAAGAAGAAGAAGAAGAAGAAGAAGAAGAAGAAGAAGAAGAAGAAGAAGAAGAAGAAGAAGAAGAAGAAGGAAGAGGAGGAGGAGAAGAAGAAGAAGAAGAAGGAGGAGGAGGCGGAGGCGGATGAAGATGTGGAGGAGGTGGTGGCGACATAAGAATAGGAGTAGATGCATAAATAATTCTCAATCTGTTATTATTATCCCCTAATAAGCAAGAGGACGAAGGAAACACCCCCCCCCCCCCCACACACACACAGACCGACGTGTCTCCTGTGTCTATTTCTCAGCGCAGCAGTCTAATATCAAGGCCAGCTAGTGTGTACATGTGTGTGTATGTCTGACTTTGATTAATTACAGAGCATATATTACTAGCCCGAGCGACAGACTTAATTGTTACCGGGCATATATTACTTGCAGGATTGTGGTCACACACATACTACTAGGATTGTGGTCACACATATACTACTAGCAGTACTGTAGTCACACATACGACTAGCAGTACTGTAGTCACACATACACTACTAGCAGTATTGTAGTCACACATACACTACAAGCAGTATTGTAGTCACACATACACTACTAGCAGTATTGTAGTCACACATACACTACTAGCAGTATTGTAGTCACACATACACTACTAGCAGTATTGTAGTCACACATACACTACAAGCAGTATTGTAGTCACACATACACTACTAGCAGTATTGTAGTCACACATACACTACTAGCAGTATTGTAGTCACACATACACCTACTAGCAGTATTGTAGTCACACATACACTACTAGCAGTATTGTAGTCACACATACACTACTAGCAGTATTGTAGTCACACATACACTACTAGCAGTATTGTAGTCACACATACACTACTAGCAGTATTGTAGTCACACATACACTACTAGCAGTATTGTAGTCACACATACACTACTAGCAGTATTGTGGTCATACAGACCTTCACCTGATTAATTACTACTGTCCAAATGACCGCCTACAGGCACTGGACACACTACCATTAAAAGAAAAATGATTGTGTGTGGCGATTTTAACAGCCACTCGCAGAGCTGGGGCTATGATCACATCGACCAGAGAGGAGAGAGACTGGAAGACTGGCAAGATGAGAATAGATTAATTTTGATTAACAAGCTGTCTGACCCACATACCTTTACTCGAGATCATGGCACACTACAATTACACCTGACCTGACCATTCATTCACCAGACCTGGAGTGGAACATTAAAAGAATTGTTGGGAAACAGCCAGGTGGTAGTGACCATCGGCCAGTCTTTCTAACTGTAGAAAATGAGCTTGTAAGTGAAAGCAGCACCCTCTCGAGGTGGAACTACAAGAAAGCAGACTGGGCAATGTACAAGCTTCGCACCAGCATACTGGTTAGAAACCTGAACATTGAGAGGGACATAAATAAAGTAGTTGAAGAGTGTGCGAAATGCATACTACAGGCAGCACGAGAAACAGTACCAAGAGGAGCCCGTAAACATTATAAACCTTACAGGAGTAGTGAACTGGAACAGTTGCATAATGATGTGGAAGTGGGTAGAAGGCAAGCAGAAGCCAACCCCTGCCAAGAGCAGCACAATAAATACCAGCCACGCAAAACGCCAGCTTTCAAAGTGCCCAGCTGAAGACTAGACGGAAAAGCTGGCAGGAGAAAACGGAGTCTCTGAACTTTGAAAGAGACACAAGAACGTTGTGGAAGCTAATAAAACAGCTTAACTATAAGGGTTCAGGGAGAAACTCAAAATTACACTACATAAAGACGGAAACATCTTAACAGGAAAGCAAGCAGCTGACCATACTGCAGACTCATTCGCACAAGATAACAATATCGAAATTAGTCCAGAGAAACAACAGAGATTCTAGAGAAATGGCAACATACAGGAAAGAAGGAAATAGTACGTGAGGTTATGGAGGCACCTATCACAATCAGTGAACTGGAGCTAGCAATATCAAAACTGAAAATGAGAAAGTCACCAGGAGCTGATGGTATCTCCAATGAAATGATCAGAAACCTAGGAAGAGAGTCCAAAGCAAAGCTATTAAAGATCTTCAATAACACCTAGAACTTAGGCAGTTTTCCACAAGCCTGGAGAGAAGCAATCATGATACCCCTCCTAAAATCTGGGAAAGATAGTTCCATTGCCTCCAGCTACAGACCAATTAGCTTCACCAGCTGTCTCTGCAAAACACTGAAACGCATCATCAATCACAGACTACAGTGGTACATTGAAAGTGAAAACATCATTGTGCCACATCAGGCTGGCTTCAGGCAGTGCTACTCTACGGAAGATCAGACAACCTATCTCTCTCAAGAAGTTGAGGATGCATTCCAAGAGAAGAAGCTGATACTTGCGGCATGGATAGATCTGAAGTAAGCCTTTGACAAAGTCTGGAAAGAAGGTCTTATGAAGAAACTGAGAAACTGTAAAGTCAATGGAAGAATGTACAAATGGGTGAAAGCATACTTGCACAACAGAAGAGCCCGAGTACAGATAGACGGTCTTAAGAGCAAGAAAGTACTATTGCGTCACGGTGTTCCGCAGGGTGGAGTCTTGTCCCCCACACTTTTTCTAATCTTCATCAATGATCTTGTTGCTAATCTACCCGATGGAATTAAAGCGGCAATGTACGCTGATGACCTGGTTTTGTGGAGCACAAATGAACATGCAGCAGTGGCCACCATATTGCTACAGAGAGCTGTAGATACATTTGTTGCATGGGCGGATAGATGGTGTGTCAGCATAAACACTGACAAGTGCAGCACCACTCTATTTACCCTCTCTCTGAAACAAAAGGCAGGGATCATCCAGATAAATGGAACGCCCCTAAGAGAAGATAAAGAACCAACATACCTTGGTGTAACATTTGATGGCAGGCTGACATGGAGAAAACACATCACAAAAGCAGTAGCAAAAGCCAGAAGGAAAATAGCCATCCTGAGAAAGCTAAGTGGAACCACATGGGGAGTCAGTGGGAAAATACTTAGCAAAGTTTATCAACAGAGCATACGACCACACCTGGAATACGGGTCAACTGAGTGGTGTTCAGCATCAAAAACCACACTACAAGAGCTGGACAAGGTGCAAAATCAAGCTCTAAGAGTCATCACAGGAGGGATGAGATCAACCCCTATAGTAGCAATGGAGAAAATGGGGAGGACACAAGCACTGAGAGAACGCAGAGATACAAAAACACTAATACAAGCAGACAAGTTCCTCAGCTTGGCAGGCCACCCTATGAAGAACCGATTTGAAAACTTAGCTATGGGGCGGTTGAAAAGAAGTAGTTTTATCCACCAGGCCAAACGTCTCTGCAGAGAAACCATCGATCTTCCCACAGTTGGTATCCCACTGACAACTATTCCAGAGCGAACTCCATGGAAAAATAAACATAGACTATCTCTACAAATCCAGACAAAAGTGAGAGGAATATTTGACAAGGAAGAACAGAACAGTGTACAGCGCAGAACAGCCACTCTCAGCTTCCTTGATGACGAATACCCACAGGATCTCTGGATCCGAGTCTACACAGATGGGTCAGCGCAAAATGCTGTTCGAAATGGAGGAGCGGGAGTGTATATAGAATACCCAAATAATACTAGGGACACGGCCAGAGTTCCAACAGGAAAGTACTGCCATAACTATGATGCTGAAATTGAGGCAATCAAGATAGCAATAGAGAAATTACAAAATACCCGCCATGGTAGACAACCTGTGGTGATATTGACAGATGCAAAATCAGTAATAGAGGCACTCCTGTCTGGGAAATTACCAGTTCTAAGGACACTACTTTCTGAACTTAGCAGTCAGCATAAGGTCACCATACAGTGGATACCATCCCACTGTGGAGTACCCGGAAACGACAGAGCTGATCGATTGGCTAAGGAAGGAGCAAAAGAAGAACAGCCTGATGTGCCCATTACATTCCACCAAAAGAAAAGAATGATCAAATCAGTCAGAAGGCCACCAAACCCTACTCAAGACGACTACCACGTTATGGACAGACCAGAACAGGTCATTATTCTGCGCCTCAGAACAGGACACAATAGATTACGCAACCACATGTATACAAAATTCAAGATTGGTGACTCAGCCATGTGCACATGTGGTTTGGCGTCGCAGACAGCAGAGCACATACTCCAGGACTGCCCAAACTACAACATATCCAGGTGAACCTTCTGGCCTAGAGAGACAACAGTGGAAGATAAACTCTATGGACCGCTGAGTGAACTAAAAAAGACTGTTAGATTCATACAAGAGACAACATTGCAGTTATAGACATATTTCAAGCGAACGAAAGAAGAAGAAGAACATGCCCAGTTAATGGAAATTTACATTATACGAGAAATACACGTCAAGGTTGTGTCCTGTCCCCTCACTTGTTCATAACATATATAGACAACATATGTAAAGAAACCAGCCAAACAGAGACCGCAAGAACACAGCATGACGAGAACACAGAAGAAGAACCATATGCAAATTACACCATTAGAGAACTCATGTTTGCGGACGACCAAGCACTAATAGCAAAATCAGACGCTGAATTGCAAGATTACATTCTTCTTCTTCTTCTTCTTCTTCTTCTTCTTCTTCTTCTTCTTCTTCTTCTTCTTCTTCTTCTTCTTCTTCTTCTTCTTCTTCTTCTTCTTCTTCTTCTTCTTCAGCATTCCGAGCCATTGAGGTTCTTTGCTGCAGATACAATCCGTCTCCATTTGTCTGGTTGACCTTCTCTTGCCAGTCGCTGATTCCAAGTGCTTGTCGGTCTGTATGTATATTATCTCTTCACCGTCTTCTTGATCTACCTCGGGGTCTACAGTCATTTATTTCTTGAGTGTAAGCGAGTTTTGTTTCCCGATTATCTTCCATTCTTTCTATATGCCCCAGCCATTGCAGTCTATTAGCCTTCATGATACCAGTGATTCCATCCATCCATCATGTGCCATGCCGGTAAGCGTGGGCTGTCATGTTCTGCCATCTCACTCGATCACCAGAGTCGTGGATAAGATTCGTGTTCCTGTCTCGACCATGCCACGTGGCCAAGCCATCCAGTTATTTACTTCTCGGTCTTCCCCCTGGTCTCTTCCCTTCGATCTTGCCAGTTGTCACCAAGTTCTCCAATTCGTTTCTTCTCATAACGTGCCCAAAAAATTTTGACTGTCTACGTCTAATAACTCTAATCAGTTTACGATCTTCGTTTGTTCCTTGAAGGACTTGTTCGTTGGTTTTTCCTATATGTCCATGGTAGTCTTTGCATTTTCCTCAGAAACCACATTTCCACAGCCATTAGCTGTTTTTCAGATTGACTGCTTATTGTCCACGCTTCACTTCCATACAAAAGTATAGGTTTTATGTAGCATCTCAACACTCTTTTTCTCGTTTCAATTGATATCTTTTTATTGGTCAGTATGTTTTTCATCTTACAAAAGACTACCTTCGCAATGGCAATTCTTGTTCTAATCTCTTCAAGGTATCTCCCATCAGATGTTATGATTGTGCCGAGGTAACAGTATCGATTCACTTGTTTAAGAATATGTCCATCTACTTGTACATCACATTGTGGTATCTCCTTCTTCCCAGTGACGACCATAATCTGCGTCTTCTTAATATTCAGTTCTAACCCTAGTTGTTCTCTGTGTGCAACAACCACATCTACTAAATTTTGCAGGTCCTCTTCATTGTCTGCAATCAAGACTATCATCTGCATATCTAATATTATTGATGTATCGTCCCCCAATGTTGATTCCTTCCATATCTTCTATATTTCTAAATACATTTTCACTGTACAGGGGAAAAAGATCTGGAGACATTACACATCTCTGTCTCACACCTCTTTTAATAGGCTGATATTGACCTACATCGTTATCAATTATGATGGCAGATTGTTGTTTCCAATATATGTTTTTTACAAGTCTAGGGTCTTTTCCATCAATTTGTAGATCTTCAAGCATCATTATCATGTCGATATGTCTCACTTTATCGAAAGCCTTTGTGTAGTCAATAAAGCAAAGATATAGATCTTTGTTTACTTCTATAGAACGCTCAATTACTGGTCTCAGTATATACACAGCATTTCCTGTGCCCTTGCCTTCTACAAACCCACATCGTTCTTCTCCTATTTCGGGTTGCATTTTCTTCCTAACTCTTTGCATGATAATTCTCAGCAGAATCTTTGTGATGTGGCTCATTATACTAATTGTTCTATGTTGATCGCATTCCATGGCTCCTGATTTCTTCGGGATTGCAATAAATATAAAATTACATAATTCAGGAGGTATATCTCTAGTATCGTATATTGCGTTCAGCCGCCTGGTGACTTGGTCTATTCCATATTCTTCTAAGGCATTGATCATTTCTACTGTGATGTTATCTGTACCCGGGGTCTTGCCAGTTTTCATATGGTTAAGAGCATTCTGAACTTCTATCTTCAAAATGTGACTTGTGACTTCATTATTCATATTCATATCGGAAAAAACGGTGTTCTGAATATGGTTAATTGTTTTAAACTGCAGATGACTGGTGCGTTTGATCCAGACTTGTTTTACATTCAAGCAACTGCCCCAAGTGGTCGTGTCATCAAGATCACCGGAGACGGACAGTACGCTGCTCAGTTCAATGCTGATGAAATAGGTACCTGTTGCCTCACGTTATATTTTGTGGCTGTTTCATACTTGTTGTTTGTTGTTATTTGTTCTTGATTCTGAAGCTGCTGTTTCAATTCTTGGTAGCGCAGTGATTATTTTACGAAGACAGATCTTCTGCATCTGTTAAAGGGACCTAGGGAGTGGGTAAGTAACTATGGAAGACAGTTGTATTAGCTTTTCCCTGGCGTTTAGAACTACTGGTCATTTGCTAGAGAAGTAGTGCAGGGTTTCACAATGCTTGCGCAGGGGTACATGTTAGGGATTGATAATGTTTTAGCATGCCCTTTTGGAAAATACGAAATCAGACCGTTTTTTTTTCTGCTGAGGTCATGGACAGCTCATGCAATATATTCCTGTCATTGAAATTTAGAGAAAGAATTTTTGAATGTTACACAGAACCAGTTTCAGCATATGGCTGTGTGAATTCTGGACATATAGTAACCGAGCAACAACAACAAAGAAACCCCCCCCCCCCCACCTTTCCATTTTGTTACTACACAAAAAAATCACTTGGAGCCTCATAGATGTGGTTTTACATAATGTTGAACATTTCCTGGACAGCCAAAATAAGTAATCTAAGTGCTTTAAAAGAGGCTTAGATACGAAGACAACTTATTACTAGGACTACGACCGATTAATTTAAATTTAATAGTTAACTTTAAAAAATTAACGATTAATTAATAGTTAATTTCGATTAAAGCAAAACATTTATAGTCACATAACTCACATTATAGTCGTATTTGTCAAAAATCGAAATAACACTGGATTGTCTTGTTCATATGTCATCTAATAACCAACCATGCAAACAGACGAGTATGTTGACAGTGTTTGGTTCAAGTGATGAGAGCATCTTATTAACAATATAACCAGCAGAGCTGAACAATCGTTCACATGGAACTTAGGTAGCCGGTATGCACAGAATGGTCTTTGCAAGGAATGCAATTTTGGATATCGCCATTTCGATGTTCATTAAGTTTCCACCATTGTAAGGGTCAACCGGTACAGCAACTATCTTCTCCATTTCTCCATTTTATAACGTAGCAATTCATCAGAAGAGCAGTCGACATGATCTTCCTTGTCTGAGTCAATCTCCATTAGCTTAATACGCTTTTCATTTGGTTCACATATAGTTTCATTGTCAATGTCAGTATCATTTGTTGCAGCAGTCTCCATCTGCTCATCATGAACATCAGCTGCTATTTGTTGTTCAATACGTGACCACGTTCGTTCTTTTGCATCTTTCGACAAACACTTCAGGTATTTGTAGCGTGGATCAAGTGCTGTTGCAATCTGTAGTATTTCAATACTTGTCATATTAGCTACACGTTCACTGAAGTCATTAGTACATGCTGCCTTAAGTTTAGCTATGTAGCCCGGATCATCATCGTGTACAGTCATATGCTTTGTCAACGATGATAGAAGTGGCAATACACAGCTACATGAAACAAAATCTTTACCGCCAAGCAGGACCGTGGTCTGACAGAATAAGTCCAAAACTTTAACATATTTCGAAATGTTCTCCCAATTCAAATCTGACTGTTTTGGGCCTTTGTATTGCATCTTTTCATCTGACATATAGACAGTTAATGCTTCTCTGACCAGTAAAAGACTATAGCATAATAAACATACTGTTTCATCTTGTTGGTACATCTTGCTGCAGCTTACACAATGGTGACTGTACAATTTTGCAACTCGGTTGTGTTTGCAGCACTATGTTTAAAATGTCCGACAACTTTTCGACATTTCCCAAACAATGTTTCGGTATCAGCGGCTTTAAATCCATGCAATATGCTCAGTTGTAAGCTATGAGCCAAACAAGGAATATGAGTAAAACCGGTTTTATCAACAGCTGAAACCATATTTCTTGCATTGTCAGTAACTAGAGCCTGAATTCTGTTCGTTATAACCCAGTCTATTGCAGACTGTTTATATAACTCGGCAACACTGACAGAATAATGACGTTCAACAATATTCATGCATTCAAGAACAACATTTTTAAATTTCCAGTCATCGGCAATCCAATGGCCAGTAATTCCACAATCAGTTATCAGTTATCAGTTGCACTCCGGACAGGTCCATAGGTGCTCAGATCCTCTCCCCCCTCCTCCCCCCCCCCCCCCCCCAGCATAAGCATCAGCGTTCGGTGGCAAATAATGACAGTTTTGCGTTGGTTAACGAGGCAAATCGTTTTCCCGATGTACCTCTCATGTCTGGCCGTGCCAATTCTTACTCCCAAGTCTTTCATCCTGGACAGCGATGTGGATTCACTGACGTCAAAGTCTTCTGTTCTCGACGTGTCTTTAAGGGTGCTAATAACATCGGCAAGATCCATGGGCTGGCCATCTGCAGGGGGTGCAGAGCCAATCAGCTTAGCTCGTTCATTTCCGTCGACTCCCGCATGTCCCGGGACAAAGATATTCCACAACTTTCGTTACCTAGAGGTGTCCAAAAATTAGAAGTTATCGCAATTCCCTTTGCGTTTTTCACAGATTCTTTAACATTTTGAATCTTGCTGTTATACTTAGCAGTATAGTCAACAGTTTGTCAGTAGTACGGCGGGAAAGTAGCTTATATTCAGCATTTTGCAATGCTGTGCGTAATACTTGTTGAAGGCCGTCGTCATCTACTATTGATATTGGTCTGCTACTGCTAGCAATCCAGTTTGCAAATTATACTTGAATATCATGTTGTAATGCAGCACTCACTGGACGATCAGACGAACGACAAAAGTGACTCAAAGTAGCCTGCTTCGAAGCAGGTAACTATGCTGCAATAGACTTTCTCAGCTGAAGTTTCTGATACTGTAGTGGATATTTGTTTTTAATGTGGTAAGTTTTCGATAATCGTTAAAAAAAAAATCATCGTTAATAAAAATTAAAGATTAATCGATTAACTAATCGTTAGCTTCTGCAGCTCTACTTATTACAAATATCAACAAGAGGCAGTCTTCATTTTGAGAAGAGTAAAACTATTAACATATTGTTTTGAGGCAATAAGACTCATATTCGGCTTCAAAAAAGGCACATCGTTGCCCAGCCATGTGATACATCCTTGATTTACCGACGACGGCCGCCGGGCAAAAAACTGCACAGTTCAAAGCGAACATGAGAATATCAGTGCATAAAAAAATACCCCCTGTACAGCGCTATCCATGACAGATAAGAAATGCGCTTCAAGAGAGGTTGCTCTATGATTGCCGAGACTGGACAGGTAATAAAGCAAGTATGTGACTTGGACGATCTCCAACTCAGAAAAGAAAGATATACTCGTAGGCATGCAGAAACACTCTCCATTTGTCGTTACACTAGGGAGATACTACATCGGTGGACACTGAGATAAGGGAACTGGATGAACACCATTCGCGTCCAGAAAACATCATCGTCTGCACAGATGGGTCACCCTGCAACCCATCTATCATATTCTCCCTATGTCTGTAAAATCTCGACCTTTCAGGTTGTCATGACTTTCTATAGACGCCATCTTCTCATGAAATTAAACACCCCCCACCCCACCCCTACTTCCGTAGACCATAGAGAAAAATTAAATGAACCGTTTGTTCACGGATTAGCTATTTATTGAATAGCTCTGAATGTTAATAAACATGCATTTATGTTATTCATCTATTGTATTAAAAGACCTGGATGGAAGGTGAAGGGGTGGGATTATATCGCCTCTAATCTCTTTATATCCTGTAATCGGACACCAGGATTGTTTAATACATCAGAGAATGTGGCATGTCAAGGTTATCTCTTGTATCATGCCTGAATGAATAGGCGTATGTGTCCTTCAACAAGTATTTCTCATCTGCAACGTATTTATGGCGCATCACGAGCTATATTTTATTTAATGCAGATCAATATATTATACTTATATAGGGTGTATTTTTAATGACTGTACATTGTTAGAAAATATTGCCGGTCCAAGTTTTGAATTCACCCTCTGTAAAGTTCATGCAACATAATAGGTAAATACAAAACTTGGACCGGCAATATTATCAGATACTGAACAATCATTAAAAATACACCCTGTAACGTATTCATTGTTTTTATTTAATTTACAATACTGGCTAGTATTCCGAGCTAAGGCAGGGGAACACTCTGGCTGTTAAAGGTCGGAAGGCTCAGTACTTTAACCTTTAACAATAATATCGCCTATATATGTTATACGGGGCAGCGCAAGAGGTCATATTATTTCACAAGCAGATCGTCTTCCTAGTCACTTCTTAAACTCATGCAGCATTTTCCTCCTCTGTGGATATTTCTCTAACCATAGCTGCAAAATCCAACCAGCCGTGAAGAAGTCCACTAAACGAAAAACAATTCAGCCAGCTAAGATGAAAGCAGGAGATTCTTCTCCTAGTTGTTGAGTTGAGTTGAGTTAAGAACCGACATCATTGCACTCAGGACATTCCCATGCGTGCTTCATCCCATCGTTCAACAGCCAGCGAAGAGTCATACTACTAATCATTCCCACCGCTATCTGATTCTCCTAATAGAATTACAACGAGACTCACAGAAAATCGTCGAGAGTCTGAATCATAGATTTACCTTCTTTAGCCTAGGCAAATCTCTAGAATTGACACCTGGAATGTTAGAAGGCCAAACGAACGGATGAGCTGAACACTTTGAGGACATAACTGATACTTTGCCAAACAAAAAGTAAGTTTGGACCACGCATGGCCACACCACACAGTAAAGCATTGACATGAACTGACCACTTTCATGGGCTCACACAGAGGATCATTAACTTATTAAAGGCATATATGGGGATATGAAATGCAAAGTTCTTCATGAGGGAAAACTGAATGATGAATTTGAAATAAGAATAGGAGTACCGTATAAGATCATTTTAACCTTTATTATTCTTACTGATTATAGACTTGATTATGTATGCAACAGTAGCTACCACCAGATGTGGAATTCAATGGACTCTGACAGTGCAGCTTGATGATCTGGACTTATCTGGTGACATTATCCCCCCCCCCCCTCCCACGCACTATATCAGATGCACAATAATTAGTCACACTTTATGAGAGGTTGCAACATTAGGTCTAAAAATTCATAGGAGAAGAACATGAATAATGAAATGAAATCACACAAATAATGGCCCGGTTTGACATGTTTAAACTTTTATTGGAAGAGACGGGAACCTACATATACAAGGGGCTTCTCATAAGGCTTTAGCCTGACCATGAAGGAGTAGGCGGAGAAAATTGAAATTTGGCACAGTGATTATTCTTTCTCAATGTAGACACTACCTGAATTTATGCATTTCTGCCATCTCTGCATGACCTGGAAAAAATCTTCAGAATAAAACAACCTATTTTTCGAACTAAACCGGTTATCACAAGCCAGTATGGCATCTTCGTCACTGTCAAAACGATTTCCTTTCAGCTGTTTTTTTAAGATTTGGGAAAAGAAAAAAAAAGTCTGATTGAGCCAAATCTGGAGAATATGGTGGGTGTGAAGGAATTTCAATATTCAAATCGTTGGCAGTTTGCAGATGAGTACATTTAATTAGTTTAATAGTTTAATATTGTCATAGTGTGTTTCATGTAGGTTTGTGTTGGTTTGTATTTGTTTGTCCTGTGCTGACGAAGGCTTTGGCCGCAACGTCCAATTTGTCTCTTGTAGTCGTGTTTTAGTAAAGCTCACAATCTACTTCTCGTTTTTTTGGGTGATTCCTTCATTGCATCACAAGCCGTGCTTTATGGGGGGGGGGGGGGGGGGGGGGAGTTGTCTTGAAGCAAAGGCAGAATTTGCGTACGCGCTATCCCTCGTTTTCTGGTCACAGCCTTTCTTAGTTTAATCAGGAGATCTGCATAGTACTGCCAAATAACCGTGTTGCCATGGAGCAAGTAATCTTTCAAATGACACCTTTGACGTCCCAAAAAACAGTCAGCATCACTTTTCTTGCAGATTTTTGTGCTCTTGGCTTGACATGTGTTGGCGAGCCCGGGGTTTTCCACTGCATGCTGGCAATTTTGGATTCTGGGTCATAATGATGAATCCAAGTCTCATCTACCATCACTATGGTCATCAACATGTTTTTGTACCGCCACATGTTGAGCAACTGGCCACAGCAAACAACCCGTGTTTGTTTCTGTTCACATGTCAGCAGGCGCTGGATCCAGCGGGCACACACTTTTCTCATGTTCAGCCTATTGTGTGAAATTCTAAAAACTGTACTGTTACTCAGTTTTGCTGAACCCGATACCTCTGCAATTGCCATTTTCCTATCCTGGTTTATGATTTTCTTCACTTTTGCAGCATTTTCATCATTGCACCCTGAGGACGATCGTCCTGATCTTGGCAGATCAGCAACTTGGGAATGGCCGCACTTAAACTGCAAACACCATTTTTTTTTTACAGAAGCATACGAAGGACAGACTTCCTCAAACACTGTCTCCATCTCCCTGTGTATTTCTGTAGGTGTTTTTCCCTGTAACATCAAGAATTTTATCACAGTCCTGGCGTTTGATTTCTCCATTGTTCTGACAAACCGTTGGATGTGCAGATCTGGTCAGCAGGGTGTGTTGTGACATGCACCATATCGGGAAAACCAGTTGAGGAGGGAAATTCATAATTCATATGTCCATTACAAATTGAATGAGCTATACGTGTGCCAAATTTCAATTTTCTCCGCCTACTCCTTCATGGTACGAGAAGCCCCTTGTATTTAGGTAGCAGCTAGTTATAGTTGGGGGAACAGATTTGGATACTACAATAAGAATACAAAAGACAAGGGGAACCTTCATATCACTGGAACATTTATTGAAGTCAACAGAAATTAAATCTAATAACACACTACGAATAATTACCTCTAACGTGAAATCAGTACTACTCTATGACCCAGAAATATAGAGAGCGACTTTAAAAAAAAAAAAACTGCTTTGCTGCACTTTCCACTTTATTCCATATAGCCTTGTCACTATATAGGATGTATTTTTAATGACTGTGTGGGTTTTGAAAATATTGCTGCTCCAAGTTGTGTATTTACCTACAGTGGAGTTCAGGCAACTCAATGCAACATAATAGGTAAATACAAAACTTAGAACGGCAATATTTTCAAAAACTGCACAGTCATTAAAATTACACCCTGTATAGCTCACCACCCAGAAGAGTGGCAATATCCAGTCTGTCAGCTTGTTCATTTCCCAGCACACTCTCATGCCCTGGGCAGAATATTCATGATATGATCTTGACCGTCTTTTCTAGCAATGCAAGCCATGTCTCGAGGAATGTACCGGTTTCTTTATTAGGCAGCAAGCTTATCAAATCTGCCAGAAACAAATGTCGTTTTGTACTATTTATTCTCCAGCCAACGGAAAACCTGTAATATGTATTAATAAAAGGCCCTTCCTCTGGAACTCGCAAGGCACCCCCCCCCCCCCCCTTTCCAAAAAAAAAATCCTAGCAAAAAAACAAAACAAAAACAAACTCGAAAAGAGAATTAGAGTCTTAGATTTTATACCAAATATGAACATATTGGGAATAATTGCCACAAGCTGGGATGAAATATCTTCTGGCCCTAAGATGTAGAAATTCACCATAAAGAATCGGTGAAAGGAGACCGTTTTAATAATCGGAGGTTAAAAGAACACTCGAATGCTAGGCCAGGCTATGCGGCTATGAGGCTTTGTCCTCATAGTTTGGAGGGTGTCTGCTCAAACGACGCATTGACTCATAGCCAGAAATGACTGATGGAGGCTAAGTCACAATAAAATAACTACATTAGTTGTATGTCTGAATGGAAGACAATTCACATTATTTGAGCACACCATAAAAATGACAACGGAAACAGTTGGAGGGCAAGAGAATCAGAGGGAGACCAAGAGAGATCATACTGGACAGTTTGGCATCATGGCATGGAGGAACATCTATATCAGAAATTATTGACAGTACATGAGACAAAAGCCTGTGGAAAGAGGTGATGACCAACTCCACACGACATTGACCGTAAGAAGGAGTGGCTAAATATCAATTCTCATAAACACGTGTAATTAAACTATCACCGGAGCTTTCGTGTTCACCAGTAGGCACTGGTTAGTTGGTTGATTGATTTGTTGGTTAGTATTGGTTGGTTAGTGGGTTGATTGATTGATGGATTGATTGACTGATTGATTGATTGATTGATTGACTGATTGGGTGACTAGCTTGTTGATTTGTTGGTTAGTATTGGTTGATTAGTGGTTGGTTGCTTTACTGGTTAGTATTGGTTGGTTAGTGGGTTGATTGATTGATTGATTGATTGATTGACTGATTGATTGATTGACTGATAGGGTGACTGGCTTGTTGATTTGTTGGTTAGTATTGGTTGATTAGTGGTTGGTTGATTTACTGGTTAGTATTGGTTGGTTAGTGCGTTGATTGATTGATTGATTGATTGATTGATTGATTGGGTGACTGGCTTGTTGATTTGTTAGTATGAATTGGTTAGTTAGTTGGTGTGTTGGTAGATAGGTGAATCCTCTGGAAGACCGTGCATTTTAACTCTTGTCATGCCGTCTAAGCCCACAACATGTCTTTTATCGGAGTCAGGTTGATGTGTAGACTTTTTTCACGAGTTAGTATCAAAGTACCATCTCCACGGGGACATGGTCGCACAACTCTCCTTACTCTCTCCAAAATCCAGGAACGAGCTGAGTGTGCAGGATTGATTCTAGAACCTCACATCTGCTTAAGACATGACATATTAGGATGAAAACAGACAAGGATCGAACCCAGCACACATGGACAGGCTGAGATGAAGCTTAAGTTGATGTTTCCTCCAAAAGTTTGAAGTATTTAACTGTCAACGGATTTCAAATCATTGCCGAGTGAATATCTAATAAGTGTATATTTGTCATATGCTACTACTTGGGACAACTAAACACGATTTCTTTAACAATTGCGAGGTCTATAGATTTGTTGTTATAACCAGTTATAAACAGTTAATTTCCTCGTCAGGTCGATGGAACGTGGCAATGTACTACAGTGGGAAGTATCTTGATGGATGTCCTGTGGATATTTGTGACCCGTCACAAGTAAAGGTCCATGACTTGAAGGGAAGCGTCGTTGGAGCACCTAATACATTTTACGGTGAGTAGAAGTCCACGCCTGTCAGCAGAACGGCATACCTTATAGGGTGTTCTGTTAAGTAAAGATGTGTGTCCTGAAGCTCGGTGAACAAATCTTGATAGTGAATGTGTGTTTAAGTGTGTTTCGCGCGCGCGCGCGCGCGTGTGTGTGTGTGTGTGTGTGTGTGCGTGCGTGTGTGTGTGTGCGCGTGTGTGTGGTGATATAAGTGTAATTATGCAAGTAACAAGAAGATTCGAAAGCCATGTACCCTATAGAGCCTGGCAACTGCAGAAGAAGAAGAAGAAGAAGAAGAAGAAGAAGAAGAAGAAGAAGAAGAAGAAGAAGAAGAAGAAGAAGTCTTCTCATCCCGTTCTTCTTCTTCTTCTTCTTCTTCGTTCATCCGGAGTTTTTTTTCCGGATGTGATTGCGTTGTGCCTGTTTACAGCAGAGCTGCGTTCTTGCGCCGTTAGGCCGACACATCCGACTTCTGCGGGCATTTGTTGACCGGGTTAACCTTCCCGGGGATCCCGTTCTTATGCTTCAATGTAGTAACTGCAGTGTCTTCCCCGTGTGCATATGTTGTTTTGTGTATGTATTTATTTGCTGATGAAGGTTAGTCGCCGTAACGTCCTGTGTTTTTTGTGGTCTGTAAAACTAAATTACTTTCTGTTATTTTATATTGTTAACACATGAATGCCGGCACCGTGGTGAAGGAGTTACGGACGCAGTTAGTAATCCCGCATACCCACGTTCGAAACACAGATGTGGGTGATTTGGCAGCAGATTCTTACGCTGGTTTTTTTTACGAAATGGTATGAATGAGTGACGGTCGTTCAGAAAGCAATGGCAAACAACTGAACGTAAACTTGCCAAGGGATCACAACAGCAACAATTGCTGGTGTTGACTGCGTCGTCTCGTAAAGGATATGCAACTAACTTTTTTGTTTGCTTTTAAACATGAGAATAGTATATTTAAAACCCACATAAAAAAAAAAAAAGGCATGCACGAATCAATAATTATTGGTTGGAAACCTTCCACTTCATTAAAAGCGCTCATTTTGATATTTTCTGCGCATGCGTGTCAACTATCGTCTGCTACAAGACAACATGAAAGTTGGACAAAACTCAACAGTGTCTGGCTTTTGTATAAGTATACTGTTTGACGCTCGCACAACAATTTAAAATTTAAATAGGTGCAGGAGGACATTGTGTGCTTCTTACTCGTGCTTTGTGCATTTCTTATTGATTTTATCTTATATTGCTTTTAATGTTATTTTTTAAATTTTTTATTATCCGATAGTATTACATTAGTAGTAAATAACTAATAAATAAATAATCAAGCCGTTTGACTAGGGCTCCGAAGGTTGTGGGCCCGATTCCGGGCTGCGTCCTTCGGTTCACAAGTGAAATTTTTCGGAGACTCTTGTGGGTCGTCACTAGAGCTACGGAGTTCGTGTTTTATGCGACGCTTTCCGTGCTGCGAAAAGAGACTGAGCTATATGGGATAAAACCCGGTGCAATGAAGTCGACTTTTAAGCAACTTTTTAATACTAATAGTCCTGCCTGTCTGGTTTAGTAAAATTCTTAATTCGTGTTAATGCCTTTGTTACAAGTAACCAACTTGTGTTAATGCCTTTGTTACAAAAGTAAATAACATGTGTCAATGCCTTTGTTACAAAAGTAAATAACATGTGTCAATGCCTTTGTTACAAGTAAATAACATGTGTCAATGCCTTTGTTACAAGTAAATAACATGTGTCAATGCCTTTGTTACAAAAGTAAATAACATGTGTCAATGCCTTTGTTACAAGTAAATAACATGTGTCAATGACTTTGTTACAAGTAAATAACATGTGTCAATGCCTTTGTTACAAGTAAATAACATGTGTCAATGCCTTTGTTACAAGTAAATAACATGTGTCAATGCCTTTGTTACAAGTAAATAACATGTGTCAATGCCTTTGTTACAAGTAAATAACATGTGTCAATGCCTTTGTTACAAGTAAATAACATGTGTCAATGCCTTTGTTACAAGTAAATAACATGTGTCAATGCCTTTGTTACAAGTAAATAACATGTGTTAATGCCTTTGTTACAAGTAACCAACTTGTGTCAATGCCTTTGTTACAAGTAAATAACATGTGTCAATGCCTTTGTTACAAGTAACCAGTCAACTAACCACTCAGTTCCCTTCCACAGTTGACTGCACCAAGGCTGGACCTGGTGAGCTTGGTGTTGACATCACACACAAAGGTCGACCTGTCCCTGCGCGCATTTCAAACACGCCAACTCCTGGATACAAACAGGTTTCATTTAAACCACATGAATCCGGCACATATGAGATCAATGTTCACTTTAATAAAGCTGAAGTTAGAGGTGAGTCTTCACTTGTGATAGTGTTAGTGATGGTAAGAATCAGTACTTTATCATCTTATCCACCCAAACATGTTAAATGTATGATTCTGTATTTTATTAATGCTAATAGCAGTTACTATTATTATCACCACAATCACTGGTATCACCACTACAGCTTGTGCTACTATTACAGCAACAACCAGTGCTATTCCTCTTCCTATTGTTACTACTACAAAAACTACCACTGCTCCCCCATCTACCATTATTACTGCTACTGCTATTATCTATTATTCTACTAATACTCAAACTACTACTATATACTATCACTGTAACCTCTACTATATTTACCATCACTGCCACCACTGCTATATCTATAATCATTGTTCATTGCCATCATTTACCACGATAAGCAGCACAGACATTTATGTTACTTTGCATATATCTGTCCTCTATCATGATACGTTTGACTGGTGACCATCTTCTGTTTCACTTTGTCTACCTACCCAGCATTTCTCCCTCTGTCAGTCTCTGTGTCTGAGACTGGGTTGACCTCAGAGTCAAATCCTACTACTACTACTACAGGGTTGAACCCCAGACCACTGTTTGGTAACCTAGTGCATTAACCACTGGCTCCAAATAGACGTTTGTCTTTTATCCCCCAAAAAGCATAGATCATTAACCATCTCTTGTAATACCATAATGATCATCTGTGCCTCTAAATCTCTTTTCCATGTTTTCTTCTTCTTCTTCTTCTTCTTCTTCTTCTTCTTCTTCTTCTTCTTCTTCTTCTTCTTCTTCTTCTTCTTCTTCTTCTTGTGGTTAAGGGATGTTTGGTTGGGGGATGGGTGGGTAGAGGATATGAGGGTGAGTGAGTGTGTGTAGGTTAGGAGATGGTGGGGGATGTTTTTAGGGGTGGGCTCGGGATCTGTGAGTGGGCTGGGGGAGATGGGAGATTATGTGGGTGGGTTCAGAATTTGTGTGTGGGTAGGTGCGGGATATGTGAGTTGACGGGGAGATGTGTGTGTGCGTGGGGGATGTGTGGCTGAGGAATGTATGTTTGGCTGGGTGGTTGGAGGTGTGTGGGTGGAGGAGGATATGTGGGTGAGTGATTATTGGTGGGTAATGGGACGGGTAGAGGATATGTGAGTGGGTGGGGAGATGTGTGTAGGTGGGTGGGTGGGGGATGTGTGGGTTGGGGAATATGTGTGCTTGGGGTGTGGGTGGACAGGATGTGTGGTGGGTGAGAGGTGTGTGTGGGTGGGGAGATGTGTAGGTGTAGGGGTGTGGTGGATGGATGGGGTAATGTATGTGTGTGTGGTTGGGTGGAGGAGTTGGAGTGAATGGGGGATGTGTGGGTGGGTGGTGGATGTGTCACATAACATAGTAATATGCATTGTTTATGTTTACAAAATTCATTTGACAATGGTTTTTCCTATGCACTGTTGATGAAAGAAAGATGAGTGATTGGAAGGGCCGAATGTAAGACGGGCCTGCGTGCCCAATTTGTTACCCTTTGAAAAAAAGTCTGTTCATTCGTTCGTTCGTTCGTTCGTTCTTCTTCTTCTTCTTCTTCTTCTTCTTCTTCTTCTTCTTCTTCTTCTTCTTCTTCTTCTTCTTTCACCCATTATACCTCATTGAGGCACAGCTCTCAACCAGCTCACTCCAAGCCATCATATCCTTCCTTATCTGTTCCCTGTAGCTCCAGTAATATTGTTTTTAATTTCTGTCTCTGTTTCTATTCTCCATTTGTTTTAGGGTCTTTGTCTTTTGCCTCCTTGTGAATTTTAGGCAAAGGTAATTATAATGAACTATTCTCAGGTTTTCTCATTGTATGTCATATCCAGCAGCAGAATCTTTTCTTCACCTCTTTATTCACTAGTATTTGACCAGTTCTCTCCATGGGCTCCTCATTTGTGATTTTCTCATACCATTTTTTAATTTATTTGGCACATATGTTTTTGGTCTTCCCATATTTCTTTTACCTTTGGGATTCTGAAAGGTCTGTTTAAGTTATTTTGAAAATCTACGTAATTCATTTTAAAAACATGACCACCATCTTCCTTTTCTCATGCAACCATATCTTGTTATATAATTTTTTTCAAATCTAGAAGTGAATAATACATCATTTACTATTTTCTTTCCCCAGAGGGAGATGTGGATTTCTTCAATCCTGATGAAAGACAAAGAAGGGCCTTGTTTTATACACGAGTTATACCATACAATGGACATATTGAGGTCAAATCTTCATGTGAGTATATGCTTAGTGTATTTTGTCTGCAATTTTGACTGGCTTCATGTATCTCTACAATCTTTCTTTGCTGGCTGACATTTTTTCCAAAACAAGCTGCCATCCTAGGGATGTCTCCATAGTAATGTATATGTCCATGGTCTGACACTCCTGCCCACGAGGTGTCTCACAAGTATTGTCAGTAAATCTGGACAGGGTGTATTTAATACGGTAAATATTAATGAAAGGTACCTCTTCTTACAGAGTAAAATGTAAGAAAATAAAGAACCATGTTTCCATGCCTTCATGGTATATTAGGGTGTTGAAGCTAGACTTGTCTTCTTGTGACAAAACAGCACTTCGGGGGTGATGGGGTTTGTATCACATTAGTTGCCCTACCTCCTAGACAATTTTCCAGTACTGATTTTAAGAGGCTAAGTCTGCCTTGGAGTAATGTGGTCATTGCACAAATTCCTGCCTGTAGGGACATTTGACTTCTTACAGGGTAGACTAGGGAAATCTAAGAAAACCATCATCATCATCATGTAGCAGGTCCTTTGCAGAACATCTCTGCTTATAGCCCACTGTAGGGAAGCTGTGACTGAAAGGTTAATAGTGTCCACCTCAGGCTCAGAAGGTACTGGGTTCGAGCTCAGCATAGGGATGGACATTTGTACAAGAACCATTGGTATCTAATATTATCACACATTCTCTAATATCCTTGGGTAGTGATATTGGATGCCTGCCTTTCATGGATAAGGATGAGAAACAGGAGGTCCTCTATGCTAGTTAAAAATCCCATAACAGTTGAAAATAAATTGTAGGTCGTAAGGCAGCTGCCTTGGTAAAATTGTTATGATATAAACCATAACTACAGGTAGACAGATTGTTACCTTAAATGAAATCTGTCTAGAGAAGGTAAATCTGACACAAATGCATGCCAAAGTCATGGTGCATAACTAAGTGTAAACACCCCCCCCCCCCAAAAAAAAAATAAATAAAATAGGAATGAAGAAGAAGTTACAACCTGCTGAAAAGTTTCTTGATCCTTAGCCAGTTCTCTAGATTCATGCATTTTCATGCCCAAAGTGTCTGCAATGTCCTAAGTCCATTTTCGTTCTAGTTAATCCCCGCCTTTTTGTCCAGGAACTTTGCCTTTAATCACTGTTCTTTCCATCCTACTGTAATGTTTAATGTAACCAAAGTATCTCATTTCTTAATACTTAAGACAGTTCTTAAGAAAACCATACACTACTTCTCCACAGTAGAAGAAAAGTTGTATGATGAATGGTACTTGACTTTCAAATATATTTGTCTGTTGTTATGAATCTCATTTACCGAGAATGTTCTCTTATTAAGATCTGTTTGTTTTCTGTTTTCAGGTGATTGGGAAATTGATTACATTACAGGATGGCCACTTATCTGTCATGTTACTGACTCCACGGACATTGCTGTCTATGGCATGCAAGATGGAACAGTGTGTGGATACCTTGAAATGATTGGTAAGTTGAATGTGGGTTTTTACATTAGAAGTAAACATCTTCTTTTCCTTCTTCTTCTACTCTGTGTTATGTCTTGTTTTATTCCTGTCCATAGCTATCTGTATCACATACTGTCAGTCATTTCTGATAATGATGTTCTTCCATGTGATGATGCCAAACTGTCCATCATTGTCTCTTTCGGTCTCCCTCAGCCTCTCTTCTCCTCCAATCTTCCAGTTGTCATAAAAGACTCAAACTTTCCCATTCTAATGTTGTGCCCTAACAATGTGAACTATTTTCTTCTGATGTGAGTTAACTTCTTTCAGTATAGCTTCATTATTCTTTTTATCTGTTCATCTTTTCTAATCCTTCTATAAAACCACATCAAAAACAGCTTCCTTTTTAATTCTTTATTAGTCTACTACTATTTCATGATTCACTTCCGTACATCAAGATTGGCTTCGTGTAGCTCTTATGTATAAAATATGGCATGTCACATATGCAGTGACGACAAGAAAAATAAATTATAGTCAGCAACTCGTTTCTGATCCTCAAAACAGAGCTAACAAGGACCCTGCTTCTCCTTCTGGCTTTGGTCCTAGGAAAAGGCTACATGACTACAGTTTGGGGATGCTTGGTACTTTACTTTTTAGTGTAGTCTGGTTGAGTGAGTTGAGATTGAAGAGGTAAGGTAAAGTTGGTAGAACAAATGTTGTGCTGAAGTCAGATATATCATCCACAAGGCTTCTAAATTGCAACGTTATATTCTTTCTTTTTCTGGATTAGCGAGAAAGAAGGATGAGATGGTGGTTAGTTAATTCCAAAGCTACCATCAGCCAAATGGATTTATGATATGCTCTTCATATTTCTGTATTTATTACAATTATTGACTAATTTTCTTTTATAAATAAAATTTAACAAATGTAAAGCTGCTACCTTAATACAAGGCTCAACTTATTCTGAAATTGTCAGTGTTTAAACATATTTACACTCATAGTAATGATCTCATATTAATTTAATAATTGACATTACTGTACTCAAGACATTTCCACTCATGCTCAGCTCCCCCCTCTATAAAAGCCACAGAATTCCCATGCTGACTATTCCAGTAGCAATTTGATTAAAGTTTTTCCTCTGCACTTTTAATATCGTCCAAACTCTCTACTCACCCCATTCCTAACCAGTCTTTCCAAATATGGATACTCTGTCTGTTCAGTTGCAGTCTCCAACCAGTTCCTAGAAGCCTTTGTCACGTGAACTTTATCATACAGTTCCTCTCCACCCAGAAGAGCAGCATATAATCTATCAGTCTGTTCATTGCCCCACAGACCTGCTAGCCCAGTCAGAAAATCCATGATATGCTTGGAGTCTCTGTTCTGTCCAGCAATGCTAGCCTGTCACCGCCTCACCTTTATCAGTATTAATTAAAGGGCTGCAACTCCAGCCCAAGGGATAGAAGTGAGTCACTCAAGGCCCGAGTAATCTAGAGCCTTCTCGAAGGACTGGTCATTGAGTCCATGGTTCCGTGGACACTGACGTGGCCCGCCTATTGCGGGGTCCACGGGGAACTCGGACAAAGTTACCACCCGTGTCGGATTGGGACACGTGGAGATGGACAGAGGACAGACGGACTTCAGAGAGGCAACAGGGCCTGCCTTAGAGGGACTCAATAGATATCAATAGATATATATATATACATAGGCTAGATAGTTTGCTAGACTGTTGTATGATACCTATGTGTTTGATGTTAACTATCTGTGATATGTAATATAGCGCGGGTTTGTTAACCCACTGCGCCAACGCACTGTATATTGAAATACAATAAATGTTCGATACCATCTTGAACGAAGTTATTGTTGCCTGTGTGAACCCGAGCTCAGTTACCTAGATAAGAGCAAGACGATGACAGGCTTTTTGGGGGCTAGTTTTCCGGTTTTGGCATAAAATCTATTGTGAAAGAACTATTAATTGCCATGTAAAATTACTAAATTAATTATATCACATTGATTTTTGTACCACAAATTGTTAACTTTACAAGTTTAAATATTAGTAGCTATCTAGCAACAAAATAGAATTAATCTGAGTCCCTCAGCAGTGTCTCAGCAGTGCCTCAGCAGTGTGTCTCTCATTATTTTGATTACTGTAAACTATTTTTGACATGACTGTGACATTTTTTGACTGTTACTAATGTTTTCTCACTCTACGAGCAGATTGTTCCGCGAATAGTGGCGCGTGCAACCTATGTAACCTTTCCAACAGTGGCGAGAGTACAAGACAACATCGGCGAGTTCTGGGATTAAAAGCTAAGTTTCATATCATACCCATTGCAACTCTAAGCTGTACTTCTCACCATCCATCAATGTATCATTTTGTTTCACATTGATTTGTTTGCATATTCATGACCTTGTCACCAACATAACCTTGCATTTTGATTTACAAATTTAATAATTAAGGGAGGTAACTAAATTTTCTACTCCCCAACATTTTTTCTAAGGGATTTAACTTTATAAACAGTACAAACAAGTAAAACACAAAATGTCTAGCTTAGATAAATGCATTGAGCAAGGAATAAAATTAGGTTACTAAAGAAGAGAAACTGTCAGAATGGGCACAGAAAACGCACGCAGAAAACATTGCCCGTGAAGAAAGAGCGATAGAACGAGAGGAAAAACAAAGGCAAATGCAAATGACAGGCAGAAGAAAAGAAATTGCAAATGCAGGCAGAAGAAAAGAAATTGCAAATGGAGGCAGAAGAAAAGAAATTGCAACTTGAGGCAGAAGAAAAGAAAATGCTAATTGAGGCAGAAGAGAAAAAGATGCAAATGCAAATTGAAGAGAAGAAAATACAATTGCAAGCTCAGGAGAAAACAGATGGAGCTTCGAGGCGGCGGCCAAACAAGCCCAATTGAATGCCGATACACAAATAAAACTAAAACAGATGGAGATTGAGTCCAACGCAGAAATATCTGTTAATAAGCTAAAAAGCAAAGAGGAGGAACAAAAATATAACAAGTATAAAGGCCTCGTGAAGGCGTTCTGCTCAGGAGATTCCATCAGCGCCTACTTGGAAAATTTTGAGTGTTTAATGTCCTACCATAAGATCATAAAATCAGATTGGGCATTCATTTTAATGAGGAACTTAGCTCTTGAACCGTTAAAAGTAATAGATACAGTGCCACAGGAAATGCGAAAAGACTATGACTATTTAAAACAACGCATTCTCCAACATTTTTCTTTAGATACTGCAGGTTACCAACAACAATTTGCCAAATTATCTCCACAACCAAACCAAACCTTTATAGATTATGTCAGTACAGTCCAAGACGTGTGCACAAAGTGGATTAACTCGGCTAAAACGAACAACAGCCACGACAAACTTAAAGAGCTCATTATTATAGACAAAATAGTTAGCACCATCCCTACACCTTTTGCTAAGTTCTTAAAACAAATGGACTGTAAAAGTATTCAGGAAATCGAGTCCAAGGGGAATGCATTTTTCACAGCAAATAGAGACATTTTTCAGCTAAACATAAGTCACAACGATACAGCAGCAGCAGTAGTGAACACCAAATACTCGAAACAAACAGAGAGTAAATTTAAACCGCGCTCAAATGTCAGTAAACTAGTTAAATGCCAATATTGCGGTTTGAATCACGACAGTTACGCGATGTGCGACAAATCGCCTAACTATCCTCACCACCTCAAGATGATGGTGGAGAAGCAGAAGACTAAGCGCAATGCTTACCAGAGAGCGGTCAAATGTTTTTTTTGCCGGAGCTTTGGCCACTATAGTCGCTTCTGTGATGGCCGAAAAGTTATTGAAACAGGCCAATGCTGCACTAGTGGAAACGTCGTCAGACGAAGAGATTGAATCACTGAATGAGTGTGATAATCAAAACGACAATGTAAGTGAGCTTGGAAATGCTGTACAAATTATTGACACCATTACAGACAGTAAGTGTAACACCTGTACGAAGTTCCAACTTGACACAACATTACTATGTGGCCACACTATCCCTATTTCAAATGAAACAGCCAACGCTGCTTTGTCATCTACAGGCAAGCTAGTTTTTTCAACAGGGTTTGTAAATAACAAAAAGTGCACATTAATTCGGGATTCCGGCGCAACGCTCTGTGGGATTAAGAAAACATTAATAGACACTAAAGACTACACAGACAAACATGTGACTTGTCGCACATTCTCAGGTACTATAGAAAAATACCCCCTTGCTCTGGTCGAAATTCGAACACCGTTCATATCAGGACAAGTATTGTGCGCTGTCCTTGACAATCCAGTCGCTGATATTATACTTGGGAACTTGCCCAACATAAAACCATGCTCTGAAAAGGAAATCAGGCATTGGGAGCATAAAAACGGTATCCGCCACTACAAACAGCGATGCTACAGAGAAACACCATTCATGTTTGTCTCAATCTGCCAAAAGACCAAGGGAGACAACCACTGAGGTAATTCAGAAAGAATTCACCGAGGTGTACAATGCAGGGGCGGTCGAATCTGTGAATGATACGACCAAATTAAAACCTCGAATTGAGGATGCTACCGATCTACCAAGTACCAAGCCTGTAGATGGGCGACAAAACACACAACACACAAATGCAATAACACGACAGACAACCCATAAAACCAACACCGACCAACTGCAGGAATCATTAGAAATAATAGCACCAAATGCAAATAACACGAATTTTGGAAATGAACAAAAAGCAGATCCTACACTTGCACCATACTTTAAATTAGTAGGACTAAAACCAAAATTAACAAAGAACGCATCGTGGACATTTAGGCTACAGAACAATATCTTAACTAGATTTTACACAACAAAGCAGACCACGATACAGCAAGTAGTGTTACCACAAGCACATCGAGACAAAGTTCTAAAAATAGCCCATGACTCCCCTTTTGGAGGTCATATGGGTTACGAAAAGACCAGGGCTAGTGTCCTGACCAAGTTTTATTGGCCAAAATTTGACCAAGACATTAAAACCTTTTGTAGATCTTGTGATATATGTCAGAAACTGGTCAAAAAGGGGAATAACCCTACTGCATTCTCTTTAAATGGAAAGTTGAAAATATTCCATGTAAATATGTTGAAACCATACTATGCTAGACAGGACATTGAGACAAGTGAACAGACGCAACGAACTGCTGACAGAGACGAAACGACAATTTCCCAACGGAATGACACCTCGACAAATGAAGCATCGTTAACGACACACTCTTACGACGACAAAAACGACGAAGACATATGGACATTACCGACAATCTGTGATATCGACAACGACGACAAATTTGACGACATATTGACAACGATTGATCTCGACGACGACGACAATGACATTGAAGACAATTTACAAACAGTAGCATCTGTGATAAATCAGACAGACGTGGACAATACTGAAATCCCTGTACCAATTATGACTGACGACGGGAGTATAAATGACATACATATCTCTGACACCTTGACACAACAACAGCGACAAGACATTTTGACTCTCCTTGACGAGTATAAATCTATCTTTTCTAATAAACCTGGACGCACTGATAAAATAACACATTCAATTGTGCTGACAGATCTGACACCGGTCAAATGTAGACCATATTCTATTCCTCTCCATTACAGAGCAAATTTAGACAAAGAAATTTTAGATTTAGAGAGAAATGGAATAATTCAAAAATCGATGTCTCAATATTCTTCACCGATTGTCCTGGTGAAAAAGAAGGACCAGACAATCCGTTTGTGCATCGACTATAGAGTATTAAATACAAGAACCACAACGGATGCAGAGCCAATGAACAGCTGTGAAGATCTCATTTTAAATATGGCTCAATCATCCTTATTTTCCAAGACAGATTTAGCGAAAGGATATTGGCAAGTGCCACTACACCCTTCTTGTAGACATATAACAGCATTCGCAACACCCCTTGGTTTGTACGAATGGCTATATCTTCCATTTGGCCTCAAGAACGCACCGGCCACCTTTGTTAGATTAACAAGATTGCTATTACACGGAATTAAAGATGTGGTAGCCTATATTGATGATATATGCGTCCATTCTTCTAATATGACTTCTCACTTACTTACCCTCAAACAAGTCTTCAACCAAATCTCTCTTTTTGGACTTACTATCAAACCTTCCAAGGTTGAATTAGGCTATACACAAATAGACTTCCTTGGTCATAGAATTTCTGAAGGCAAATTGTTGACAGATGAGAAAATTGTTTCCAAGATTCTTAATCTAGAAGTGCCTACCACAAAGAAACAAATTAGAAGTTTACTAGGTCTTATTAACTATTATTCTAAATTTATTCCACATTGGGCAGAACTTACCTCAGTCTTTTCTGATATGTTAACTAAAATCATCCATCAAAAATTTGTAAAAGTACCAGCTTAGACGATGCAATGTGTAGATTGAAACATATTTTTTCTAATCCACCAGTCTTACGATTACCCAACATAAATTTACCCTTTATTTTGACCACAGATGCGAGTGCTATCGCAATAGGAGGCTGTTTAATGCAGGAAGTGGATGGAGTGAGACACCCGATTCTCTACGTAAGCCGCAAACTAAAGAAGGCAGAGACACGGTATGCCACAGTGGAATTGGAGGCTTTAAGCCTACTGTTTTGTATATTGAGATTATCTAAGTTCCTCTTGGGTAGTCACTTTGTCGTTCTCACTGACAGTTCGCCATTATTGGTCCTTAACCATGGGTCACCTAAAAACCATCGTTTGAAAAGATGGTGTCTTCTTCTTCAAGATTTCGACTTCGAAATCCGCCATATCAAAGGCACAGACAACATTATGGCTGACCTATTATCACGGCAAACGAATGCGCCAGTAGAATGACTCTTAGCACATCGACCATTCGCCATACTAGAAACTGTGATACTTTTAGTCTGTTGCATATAACAGTGTAACTCTACACCTGCTAGAGAACTCTCAGTGAATAGGTTACTTACGACACCCATGAACATGATACTTTAAGAGCTAGACTTTAAGACCTATACTTTAAGAGCTATAATATCAAGTGCCACGCTCTAGAACGATCCCAGCAAGAAACGTTAACTGTGTTTCAACCAATAATATCAACCAGTGAACTGACTCTGAATTCTGTAAGAACACGTTATATGGGACATTGAGAACATTCCATACTTGCTGTTACTACGAAACTTTGCAAACAGCCGAAACAGAACGACATCGACTACAACACTCAAGAGACAGCCATACTAACTTTAACATTCATGGCATAACACGCTAACAACAGGAGGACAACGCGCACATCATCGTTGGATTTAGTTATTTAATTAATTAATTACTTTAGTATTAAATATGTATTATATTTGCATTAATGATGTATATAAAATGTGTTAACCTGTAATTTGTACATATTCTACGTTAATATTACAGGCGGTGCCATTCATAGGCTAAAGAACCGTCCTATACAATTGTCTCTGTGTAAATTATAACCCATTTTTGAGTCATCGTACAAAAAGTACGTATTTTCTTAAAGGGCAAATATCGCCTAGTCCATTTTTTCTAAGGGCAATAACACTTACCTCAACTTTAATTATATATTTTAACCAAATACTATTTTGAATGAAAGGTGAGTGAATGACTGCGTGAATGGATTAAATGAGAGAACGATATACCTAGCGGACAAATTGTACGCAAAACGTATTTATTGTAATTTGTCTGCGTCTTTCATGTAAAATTGCATGACTTGTCTAAATTGTTAATACATGTTTAGTAGTTAGCTTAATATAGCAGTTAGTAGTTAGTTAAGATACTTAGTTTAGGAGTTAGGATACATCTAAGCACCACTACTTGGAATGCCTGATCATGTATTGCACACAGTGGAGTAATTCATGATTGAGGTTATCCCAACTCGTGACGCTTGGACATAAGCCACACATTCAGCACACACTTTACACAAACCTTAAAACTCAACACTATCAATTTAAAATACAGTCACTTTATTAGAATAGCAACTTATTAGTCAACACACTAACAAGCCAACAGGGACACATGTAGTCTGAGGGGATAAAATAACAACGTAACTACATATTTAGCATTATACAACATACGAGAGTAAAAGTGTATTGAAATGCACACACAGATCAAGATTTGAAGGTGTACTTAATTAGCCAGGACTTCGGTCTTGTTAATCCTCTTTAATACAGAGGTTAATTGTCTTGGTACCAGTGGGGTACTATGAGAAGGGCGGGTTGTAAATACAACTACTAAAACGTCACGTAACTTCGGTCAGATAAGCATTTTTAAGGACACAGGAGACAGAGTGATCTCTTCACCAAATCAGAGAAGTGGTGTATGGGAGAATACATGAGTTTTGATGCCAGTATGTAGGTTACCAGGTTACTGTCCACCAAACTACAAACACCAACTTTATGTGATTCGGTGACAGAATTAGAACAGATCTAATTACCCTATAACAAACCATCATCAGGGGAGAGGGGGGAATCCTGTCACCGCCTCACCTTTAGAGTATTAATTAAAGGGCTGCAACTCCAGCCCAAGGGATAGAAGTGAGTCACTCAAGGCCCGAGTAATCTAGAGCCTTCTCGAAGGACTGGTCATTGAGTCCATGGTTCCGTGGACACTGACGTGGCCCGCCTATTGCGGGGTCCACGGGGAACTCGGACAGAGTTACCACCCGTGTCGGATTGGGACACGTGGAGACCGGCAGAGGACAGACGGACTTCAGAGAGGCAACAGGGCCTGCCTTAGAGGGACTCAATAGATATCAATAGATATATATATACATAGGCTAGATAGTTTGCTAGACTGTTGTATGATACCTATGTGTTTGATGTTAACTATCTGTGATATGTAATATAGCGCGGGTTTGTTAACCCACTGCGCCAATGCACTGTATATTGAAATACAATAAATGTTCGATACCATCTTGAACGAAGTTATTGTTGCCTGTGTGAACCCGAGCTCGGTTACCTAGCTAAGAGCAAGACGATGACATAGCCACGCCATACAAGACATGCCATTTTCCACTCTCTGAGGTGACAGAATAGTTATGATCATATTATTTTCAAAAGATAGAATAGTTATAATGTTATTTCTCTGTAGGCTGTATGGTTGTGATTATTGCATTTCTTTGTAGCTGACTGCAGCCAGGTGGGTGATGGTATCATTGATGCCGAAGTCTCCTATGGCAGACACAGATATCCATGTCGAATTAAACAGGATAAGCCTGGTGTATACAGGATCCAGTTCAAACCCCAAGGGACAGGAACTTATCAAGTGTGGATTAAGTATAATGGACGTCCAGTTAAAGGTGAGCACCTACTGATCATTTTGTTGTATTTACCCGAATTTATTTACTTTACCAAAACTTTCTTAAGTGTCTTGTTGAAATTTGGCCAAATTACATGACACTTATGATTTGCTTAACATAAGCCACTGAGACATCATATAGTTGATTGATCTCTGGACTTTTATGGCAGTAAATACATATGTTAAGACATTATGTTTATTTATTGGTTCATAATTTTTCATTCTCTTCTCTGTCAACATAAAGTCAAGGACGTATGGGTTGGTCGTCCGAGGAGTGAGAAGTTCATGGGCCTTTACAGCTCAGGCCGGAGGGAAAATTGTGAAGGAAGAGTCTGGCTCCTTTGCTTTGACCACAAGCAGCCTGACAGGAAGTCATGGCAGTAAGTAAAGCAATAACATGGCTCGAGACACAGACATTCAATCGGGCATGTGTCCTTAGTGACTCAATGAGTATTCTCAGGAGGATAGAGATGGGGTGGGTCCGAAGAGAGTGGCTGCTGTCTCTGGAGCGGTCTCGGTTGGCAAAGATTAGTTTCATCTTTGTGCCAGGGCATGCGGGTGTACAAAGGAATGAGCAGGCTTGCAGGTAGATCTACTGTGGAAGGTGGATGAGCCATGAACCAGGCAGACATTCTGGATGCTCTACAAGAAGTAAGTCGTTTACGAGAACCAAGCAATGACTGGGAATCTACAACCATGGTCAGGCAGCGAGAACAGCAAGTTAAAAGAGGTGTGGCCAAACAAGAACACTACGCAGGAAGCCAAAAAAGTGTAATAAACCAACACAGAACTGATGTCGTGAGCCGCTACATGCTGCGGGATTTGCTGAGGAGGGGATCCGAGCATTTATGGACTGAATGGTTCCATGTGCAATGAGGATATCTGTCAACTAACTAACTAACTAACTAACTAACTAACTAACTAACTAACTAACTAACTAACTAACTAACTAACTAAAATAACTAAAGTAACTAACTAACTAACTAAGTAAGTAAGTAAGTTAGTAAGTAAGTAAGTAAGTAAGTAATGAAAGTTTAACTTAAGTTAACTTTAACTTAACTTTAACTAAACTCAACTCCATAATGTGCTCTATAAATCCATCCATCATGTGCCATGCCGGTAAGCGTGGGCGGTCATGTTCTGCCATCTCACTCGATCAACAGAGTCGTGGATCAGTTCCGTGTTTCTGTCTCGACCATGCCACAAGGCCAAGCCATCCAGATACTTGTTTCTAGGTCTTCCCCTTGGTCTGTTCCCCTCGATCTTACCAGTTGTCACCAAGTTCTCCAAATCATTTCTTCTCATAACATGCCCAAAAAATTGTGACTGTCTATGTCTAATGTCTCTGATCAGTTTACGATCTTCATTTGTTTCTTGAAGGACTTGTTCATTGGTCTTTCTGGCTGTCCATGGTATTCTTTGCATTTTCCTCAGAAACCACATTTCTACAGCCATCAGATGTTTTTCAGCCTGGCTGCTCATTGTCCAAGCTTCACATCCATATAAAAGTACAGGTTCTATGTAGCATCTCAACACTCTTTTTCTCGTTTCAATTGACATCTTTTTATTGGTCAGTATGTTTTTCATCTTGCTAAAGGCTACTTTTGCCATGGCGATCCTTGTTCTAATCTCTTCAAGGCATCTCCCATCAGATGTTATTACTGTTCCGAGATAATTGTACCTATTCACTTGTTGAAGAATATTCCCATTTACTTGTATATTACACTGTGGTATTTCGTTCTTCCTAGTGACGACCATAATCTGTGTCTTTTTACAATTTAATTCTAACCCTTGTTGTTCACTGTGTGTAACAACCGTATCTACTAAATTTTGCAGATCCTGTTCATTGTCTGCAATCAAGACTGTATCATCTGCATATCTAATGTTATTGATGCATCGTCCCCCAATGTTGATTCCTTCCATATTTTCAATATTTCTGAAAATATTTTCACTGTACAGGGAAAACAGATCTGGAGACATTACACATCCCTGTCTCACACCTCTCTTAATAGGCTGATATTGGCTTACTTCATTATCAACTCTTATGGCAGCTTGTTGTTTCCAATATATGTTTTTTACAAGTCTAAGGTCTTTCCCATCAATTTGTAGATCTTCAAGTATCCTTATCATGTTGACATGTCTCACTTTATCAAAAGCCTTTGTGTAGTCAATAAAGCAAAGGTGTAGATCTTTGTTTACTTCTATAGAACGTTCGATTATGGTTCTCAGTATATACACAGCATTTACTGTACCCTTGCCTTCCACAAACCCACATTGTTCTTCTCCTATTTCAGGTTGTATTTTCCTCCTCACTCTTTGCATGATAATTCTTAGCAAAATCTTCGTGATGTGACTCATTATACTAATTGTTCGATGTTGATCACATTCCAAGGCTCCTGATTTCTTTGGGATTGCAATAAATACAGAATTACATAACTCATGAGGTATATTTCCAGTATCATATATTGTATTAAGCAGACTGGTAACTTTATCTATTCCATATTCTTCTAGAGCATTAATCATTTCTGTTGTGACGCTGTCTGGACCGGGGGTCTTGCCAGATTTCATATGATTAAGAGCATTCTGAACCTCCATCTTCAAAATTGTTGGCCCTTCATTATTATTTTGAAGCATCATACTGTTCGTCTCTGCTATCGTCATAAAGGTTTTTCACGTAATCTGACCATACATGTAAAATCTGATCTTTTTCTATTATGACTCTTCCATCTTTTGTCTTTAGGCAGCCTGCCGATGTACGTGTTCTTTGATTGGTAAGCTCCTGAATTCTTTTGTGCATTAGTTTCGCATTTTTATTGTTGTGTTGTTTTTCAATTTCTCTGCAATTTTTCTCAAGCCATGTTTCTTTTGCCTCCTTACATAAGGTTCTGACTTTTCTGTGAATTTCTTCATATTTGGCAGGATTATTTTGTTCTGTCTTCTTGTTTCCATTAGTTGTAAAATTTCTTCAGTCATCCATGCCTTACGGCCCACTTTCTTTACTTTTGGAATAGTTTTTTCTGCTGCACAACTGATTGAATTCTTCAGCATTTCCCATTGATCATCTACATCTTGAAATAGGATCTCTAGATCAGACAATAAATCAAATTTGTTCTTTACTTCTATGTTAAAATTATCTTGTATTTCTTTGTCAGTTTTCAATTTGCACAAGTCATATTTAGAGTTTCCTGCTGTATACTTGACTTTCTTTAACTTTACCCTTAATGTGCCAGTAATTAATCTGTGATCACTGTAACAGTCTGCATTTGGAACTGTTTTTACAACTGTTAATGCATTTCGAAACCTTTTGCTTATCAGGATGTAATCTATCTGGTTTTTAATCCTGCTGTCTGGACTCCTCCATGTCCATAATCTTCTAGGATGTTGTTTAAACCAGGTGTTTCCTACAACCATTTCTTGTTCTTTTGCCCATTCTACAAGTCTGTAACCTCTTTCATTTCTATCTCCCAAACCATGGTTGCCTACACTGCATCCATCGCTTTGCTTTCCTATTTTTGCGTTGAAATCACCCATTATGATATTTATTTCGGATTTTGCTCTATAAATGCTTTATAAAAATATCAGTCTTGCATCAAATGCCCAATATGCCTAAATGCATGTAAAAGTGTCATTTCAGCAAGCAGCCTTAGGCTTGCTTTTAATCATTTACCATATCGAACAGCGGCTGGCTGAATGGCTAGAATACTGGGTTCTCCATCGGGAGACTCGGATTCAAATCCTCAGTAAGGTGTGGATTTTTTTTCTTAAAAGGGAAACCCTAACCTGCACAGTTCATAGCGATTGAACTAGCCAGGCAGCCTTAATTCCTCAAGACTCGACACACCCCTCTCCCACTCCCCACTGTCCTACACTGCAAGGTACTATAGACAGGAGATGACAGTGACAGTTGATCCATATTATTATGCAACTGGTGGTTTGTTGTTGATGGTAATTTTCACCTCATCAGTTTTCATTGTTTCATTAGCTTTGAAGCTAGCATCTGAACTCCATGTTTGGCTGTAAACTCAGTCCATTCGTGCTCTCACGTTATTGTCTGATGGGGCTGAACAAGCCAGGACTAATGTTATGGTTTGTGAACACAGGAATGTATACTAGACAAAGTAAAGACTTGAGGCCGTACCATTTTTATGATGTACATGTTTCTTATCCATTACATATCTTATCTCTAAGGTTCACCATTTATCCAAGAAATAACCAAATTAGTGAAACCTACAGCTAAAGGAGATGGGCTGTATCGAGGTGTTTTGGGAAGACCTACCAGTTTCACTGTTGACCCCAGGGGGTTTCCTGGACAAGTGTCTGTTGTAGTAAGTGGTAAGTGGCAAACAGGTGTACAGTGTGTTCAGAAAACTAGTTCATGGCTGAATAGTAGATAAACTTCACTCTGTCCTACATGGTTGAAATCTAATCCATTTCTCTGTTTCCTTTCCCACATTCTCAGCATAAACATAAATTAAGATCAGGATCAGGTAACTGGAATATTAAAAAAAAACAAAAACTCTGAACTATGACACTTTCTTAAAAATTTCTCTGACTCAAACAAGACTTACATATTTGTCTCAGTTAAGTAAGTAAAGAACTTTTACACACCTTTGGTGCACTGAGACTAAGTTGCTAGAACCATATGTTTATAGACACTCAGTGAATGGCATGGTTGGTATCGTGCTGGCTGCTTTTTCCTCTCAAGACATTTCCTGGTACCCATTTTAGGCTGGGTCAACCTAGGAGCTCAGGTCAATTTTAAAAATCTTCCCCCATGTGGATTCAAACCCATGACCACTGGGCTAGCAGGTTACCATTTAGGCACTACAATGGCTTCTGAATTTCCTTCTTAACTGGACCTACTTCAACCTGATATTAGTTATACTTTTAACCTAAGTGGTTCTAATATTATTCTAATTTCGCTCTCCTGCCTGAACAGGTCATGAATGGCAGTAAGACAAATTTGTTTAATGTGCGTTTGTTGTATCTCAGCGTGAATATAACTTACTCACGTTGTTATGTTACTGGCAATCACTTACAGACCACTCTACAGCAGACATTTCAATTTAAATGTCAGTGAAAACCAATGTCAGAATAATGTTGAGGATAACAATAAAAGTCATATAATTTACTTCACTGTCTTCTTTCACACACAGATGTGCATTCTCTGTAATATTCTTCTAGTACCTGTGCTGCAGTGGCCCGTAATATTACAGTCACTCAGCAATGAACACATTATATGTCTTTTATCTGGCTTTCTTTACTATTTGCTGTTGCTTCTCTCCTGATCTTCTGTTCTATTCTCTTTCTTTATTTCTCTGTCTTCTCTTTTATGTTGGCTAATCCATATTACACGAGATAGTACTCCATGTCAGTTCTTCAATCTAATAGCTTCTGTAAAAAATAATGGCTTAGCAATCAGCAGCCATAGGGCCACCACAAGAAATTCTTTCCACTGTGCCCAGTTTAAAACCAATGGTCATAGCTTATTACAACCCTGTCCTATATTTTTCATCAGCCTCATCATACACCTGGCACAAGAATAAAAATATCATGCTCCTCACATTGCTTAATAGATGGTAAGGACCAACAGATCACTTAGTCAGCTGTCTTAGTTCACAAATGGATAGACCAGATAAGACCAATGTGCCAGGTCTTAAAGCATGTGCTTAATGTTGTTCTCATCTTAGGATGGAATGGAGAAGGAAACTGACTGCCTCACCTCATAAAAATGCATATTATAACTGTATATAATCTTTCGTTGATCTTATATTATTGATATTTGCAGGACCCTCAAAGCCTGTAAGTGTTCAGTTAGTCCCACAGCCTGACAATACCATCAAGGCAACCTACATGCCCACTGAGAGAGGACTACACAGTGTTCATATCAGGATGGATGACAGGGATATTGAAGGTATGTACTCACACGTAACTCCTTCCTTCTCTCACAACCCAGATGATCTCTAGGACACCATCCCTGCAGAGTTTTTGGTGTTGAGGACAATTACAAAACCTAACAAGGCTCATCACATGCATTTTAATAGTCTGAAACATGTTTGCCAGGACAGCAGTTATTAAGGCCTACTCTTTATGATTTCCATTTCCTAATGGTTTTCAGTGTGTACAATGTTCACATGGATCCCCTGTTGATTCGCTGTGTGGGAGCAGGCTGGAAATGACTTCTTCTTCAAAAAAAAAACAAAAAACAATTTCCTCCCCTGCATTTGAGCCGTACTTTTCCAGTTAGAAGCAGAATATAGCTTCATTACAAAAATATAGCATCTTAATATATTCATTTCCAGATTGGCTTGTCATTTATTTACCCAGATATGGGCAGTTAATGCACATGCTTATCAGCACACTTGTCTAGTAGTCAGTCCTCAATGATGACAAAAATTGATGTTTTTTTTTACAAGGACAACTCTGTGGTCAACCCAACCTTATCAGATGAGTACTAGATAATTCTGTGAAGAGATGGTGCAAAGAATGAAGCTGATCACCCTTACCTGTAATTCCATAATCCGGTTTATAAAAAATATCACATCAATACATAATTCAATCATGAGTCGGGGAGATGGGAAGATAACACTCGATGTAAACTAATGACCATAGTATTTCTAGTGGTAAACAATGTAAAGAAAACAATGAGCATTAGAAAGAGCGCATAAAAGATATTTACATCTCCCTCTACACTTCACTGAGGTAAATGGAGGAAGAGAGGAGAAAAGGAACAATATATAACAACACAAAGTGCAGGACAGTTTTACAAACTAGAATTATGGATAACAGACGGACAATGTAGCAGCAAGCCTTTATCAGCAAGCAAGGAAGAGGAAGACACAACAAAGTATGACCACTGCTTGCCCCAGTGGTCATGTGTTCAAATCTTTATTGAGGCAGATGTTAAAACAATTGGTCTGGGGTCCCAGTTTGACCCAGCCTAAAATGGGTGCCAGAACATGTCATGGGAAGTAAAGATGGTTTGCGTGACACTGACACATCGTCAGTTGAGTGCTGATTGGTCTATAGAAATATGTCGCTAGCACCATATAACCAAGACACCTCCAGACATGTAAAAGGGTCTTCAATATCTTAAGTTACTAGTATCAGTCCTATGGTTATCCATGTTAACTTGTTTCTGACTCAACAGGGAGCCCCTACAAGCCTCTCATTGGTTGACCCAGTTAATGTTAGAATATCTGGGGGCTGGAGATCTGTTCTTGATGAAAAAGGCTTAATACCTTTAGGGGTCAGTAAAGAAAAACAACTGCCATTTGATGTTTCAAATGCTGGACCAGGTAATAATAACAGCTGTCAGTGTTTGTGCCTGTATATTTGTTACTTATCCATGTATGTGATATAGTGGTAGATTTGGTAACACAACCACAATCTGAAGTAAATAAATTAAATAATGCTAGAGATAAAATGAAGAAAGATTAGATAAAATGTTATTAGGGATAAGCCAAAACTGCATTTTATAAAATTAACATCATCTTAAGTAATAATTACTTGTCATTGGAGCTTAGAAAAAGAATTCTTGCATTTTACATAGAACCAGTTTGAACATATGACTGAATCCTGGACAACTAGTAAGTAAATAAACAAAACAAACTCCCTCAAAACCTCAGAGATGTGGTTTTGCAGAAGTATGCTGAAAATTTCTTGCACAGCCAAAATTAGTAATCTAAATGTTTTAAATGAGGCTAAGACACAGAGACAAATTAACCACAAACATCGGAAAGAGGGAGGCAGTCATTATTTCTGGTCACGTGAGAAGAGAAAAATGAGATCATGTGATAACTGGAAAGATTTGTGGAAAGAATGTTAGCAGAAAACAGTGAGAGCAGATTTTCGATAACCTTGTGTCATGGCATGAAAGGGTGTCAGCACATGAACTGATACATGCTTCTGAAGCTTGTAAGATATAGAGAAGCATGATTACCCATGCCAGTCAGTAAGGCTGTTAATGATGTTGAAAATGATGATGACTGAGCTGTAATGTTTCTGCTAGTATCTCAGTCACATGTAACAGCATGTTAGTCACAGTCATGCTAGTCACAGTCATGCTAGTCACAGTCATGCTAGTCACAGTCATGCTAGTCACAGTCATGTTAGTCACAGTCATGCTAGTCACAGTGAGGCACAATAATATCAGAGATCTGATAAAGAAAGCCTAGATCAAATGGTGTTAGAAAGCAATTAACCTCCTTTCCGGTCTGTGATACATCAGATAGTATTGTAGTCTCATGAAGACAAATGAGAAGACAAGCATGTCAAACACACTAGAACAATTTGTTCCTACTAATTGGGAAACACATTTGTCTTAAGCCATTACATGGTAAACATATCTACAAATCCTTCTGCCTTGCATGTTTCTGTTTGATTTGCTTACTTCTTTCTTGTTTTCTGTGTGTTAAGCTATTTTTATTGTCTAGTGTGCTTTATCACTTTTTTTCTTAATGCTTATCCTGAGATCACTTTGTTTATTTATTACATTCTTTTATTTATAATTGGCAGCTCTTTCATTCTGTCTTTTCTTTGTTTCTTGCTTATCTATAATTAAACTCTTTTTTCCATTCATTGCCATACTTAATTTTTATTTACAATAAATATACACACTGTCTGGATTGGGTAGGCTAAAGTTAGTGTTTTGTTTTTTCCCCATTGAGAACCTGAGCCCCACACACCCACTATCTGTTACTCTCTGCCATTGTGTTACCTTGACATGGCATTCATCATCAATCAGGTGCTGTCTCCACAACGAAGGTTGGCTGCAGTGGATCTCCAACACTGTCTGTCACTCACCCTGAATGTACATTCTTTTTAGGTTGATATTCATCCATCTCTTGATGTTATCTTCCCACTTGTATCGTTGACTACCTCTTGCTCGCTTACCCTCAACCTTGCCTTCCAGTATGGTTTTTATAAGAGTATCATGTCTTAACGTGGCCAAAATATTTCACTTGCCCCCTTTTTATTTATTTCATCAACTCTCTCTTCATTCCCAGTTTTTCTAGAACCTCTGCATTTGATTGTTTTTGTTTCCATGAAATACAACATATTCATGTGTATATCCACGTCTCCAGGGCTTCTATGCGACTTTCTAGTTGCTTGTTCAATGTCCAGGCTTCCGCTCCATACAGTAGTGTTGAATATACATAGCATTTGACAATTCTCATTTTTAATGTGTTATTAATTTCTCTAGATGTTAATACTGATTTCATACCGTTGAAAGCATTTTTGGCCATTCCTATTCTCTGTTTGATTTCTGTTTCACTTCCGCCATCATCTGTTATTATATGTCCAAGATAGGAGAAACTTGTTACTTGTTCTAGTATCTTCCCGTTTACTGTGATGTTCATTGACGACCTTTCCTTTTCACTGCTAATTATCATAGTTTTTGTTTTTTGGATCTAAGCAACATTCTGCACTGTGCCAGTTTACTTGTTCCACTAGGTCTTGTAATTCTTGCTCACTTTCTGCTAGTAACACAGTCTCATCAGCATACCTAAGATTGTTTATGATTCTTCCATTGATGCTAAGTCCAGGCAATTCAACTTATTTAAATATTCTTTTTCTGTATAGGTTGAAGAGGCTTGTGGACAGTACACATCCCTGCTGTACTCCTCTTTTTATCTCTATAGGCGACGAATAGTTATTTCCGCATCTAATAGACGCCATTTGTTCCCAGTAAAAGTTACTAATATGTCTGATGTCCTTTCCGTTTACTCCTATATCGTGAAGACACGTAATTAGTCGTTCATTTTGCACTCTATCAAAAGCTTTCTTGCAGTCTATAAAACAAACATATATACTTTTTGAACTTCTATATATTTTTCAATTAACACCCTCAAACAGATAATTGCTTCTCTGGTGCCGCTGTTTTTGCGGAACCCAAATTGTTCTTCAGCTACTTCCTCATCTATTTTATGTTGAATTCTTTCTTGTATGACCTTGAGTAGTATCTTAGTTATGTGGCTCATTAAGCTAATAGTTCTGTAATCCTTACAATCAATAGCTCTTGACTTCTTCGGTAGTGTGATGAAAATGGATGTTTTCAAATCCTTGGGGATGTACCCAGTATTATATATATATATCATTACATAATTCTGTGGTAGTATTGATGCCAAAGCTGGATAAGGATTTTATCTTATCTGTAGTTATCTTGTCAGGACCTGCAGTCTTTCCTTCTTTCGTCTTTTTAATAACCTTTTCTACTTCAGTCGTTAATATTTTTGGTCCATCTTGAGTATTATAAAATGTTGGTCTATTGACCCTGTTTTCCCAGATTAAGTCTTCTATGTACTCTGTCCATCTTTTCATTACGTCAGTGTTATTAATTATAATTTCTCAATTTTTCCCTCTGATACAATCGTTTCCTGTTATATTGTTTCTCTTCTTTGTAAATCTTTTTATATGTTCATGTAATTCTTTCGAGTTGTGTTTTATTTCCAGATCCTCTATTTCTTTGCATTGTTTCTGCAACCACTCTTCTTTGGCAACTCTGCACATGTGACATATTTCTCTATCTATTAATATATACTCTTTGCTGTTCTTAATTTGCAGTAGTTCATATTAACACACTGATGTGTTACAGAGGCCCATAAGGGAAGCATAGACCTAATCTACCATGCATGTTGTAAGAGACTAAGAAGAGAGTTACCTTTGCTACATTATCCTGTAGAAAACTTTAGCTGCAACTTCCAACTAACCATGAAGCAGACTACACAGGACTTGGTGTTAGTTGGTTGAGTGCCTATGCTCCATTGGGAGATGGAGGTAGAAGAAGAAGTTCATGTTAAATTTATCAGAAACAACACAAGAGAAGTCTGGCTGAATAGATGGGCAAAGGGAACAGTGGGCCAAACTCTTTTAATGAAATGCCCCAACCAAAAGTCAGTGACAACATCAGTGGCCAGCAGGAAAAAACCAGAACTAAATTTTGCAGCTTCAAACAGAGTATACAGTAATCAGTAGTGATCAAAACTATATTAATCCCCGTCATTGACCCATAAATAGACATTGTTCTCACCGCCTTCTCTTCTAATATCTTGTACTTTCACACATTAGAGAAAAGTTACTTCAGCTGTCTCCAACAGTTACAAAATTACTTTGTTGGTCGCAGGAACAACTGCAGACAACCTGCACCTTCGTAAGAATGATATTGGCTGCCATACATAGACAACTCATCAGCTTTTAAATCAACAGCAACGGTGTGAAATATGGTATCCTTCCTACCATTAAACTCCATTACTAATTATTGTACGATCGGTTCATGTTGACATTGGTTACATTGCTATCAAACCAGGTGAACTGACCTCAGAGGTACAGGGACCGAATGGTAAAATTCCAGTGACGATTGATGCCAAGAGCGATGGGAAGCATTCAGTGATATTTACACCACGAGAAGAAGGTATTGCTGGTCTATCAATAAACTGTTTCACTTAATTGCTTTACAGGTAGATTCACAGAACTAGTTTGTTGAATGTTTCACTGAAATTTCCTACTGAATGTTTAACTTAAATTGGTCATTGATCTGTTCTGTAATGTATCACCCAACCATTTAACTGAATGTATGTACAGGATTATTTGTATGGCATCTACCTGCGGTTTGAGCTGATCTATAATGATCCATAGGGTGATCAGTAAGGATTGTTAGAAACATAACAAAATGGTATACTCCCTCTTGATACTGGGATAAATGATTGATTGATTGATTGATTTAGGAACCGACATCACAGCATTCGGGACATTCCCATAAGCGCTCCGTCCCCATCCTCAGCAGCCAGCGAAAAGTTCCAACACTAATAGTTCCAGTAGCAATCTGATTATATGTCCTTCTCGCCTTTCCTCTGAGTGTCGAGTGTCGGCCAGATCCCCTCGTCACACCTCGCTGTCTCATTCTTACCAGACTATGGTGATCCATTTGCTCCTCCGAGGTGTACACGTGCTCCCACAAGGCCGCAACCACGTCTGTCTTGTCATGCATCAATACTCCACCAAGTTTTGCCGAGCCAGCCATTCTGTCTGCCTTTTCATTCCCCAGCACACTGGCATGCCCCGGAGAAAAGATCCAGGTGATGCCTGCTACCCGTGACCTCCGAAGCGAAGCAAGCCACTCTGCACGATGCCTGCCTGTCCTCACCCTCCTCAGCATGCTTTCTGATAAATGATTGCATGTCTAGCCTTCTCAGATAGTAACAAAAAGTAGGATAACTAGGGTGCACATGGCGCACATTAAATATCACTTTATCATCTCATAGCAGGTCCATTGCAGAATGTTGCTGTCATCACGGACCACTGAGAAGTTTCTCAATTCCTGGCCAGCCTCCCTGTCTCATGCACCCTCATGCCCAAACTGCCTGCAGTGTCCTGTGTCCATCTTCATCTCCTGCTTCTTCTTCCAGGAACCGTGCCTTACATCACTGTCTGTTGTTTGTTTCATTCCATGGTGACATTGAACTTGGTCCTCCATGTGTTGCCGGGGCCCGTAAGGGAAGCAAAGAATAGCAACACTGTAGCCTACCACGCATGTTGTAAGAGGCGACTAAGGAGGCTATGGTTCCGTCGCCCTGCTACTGAGTGAGTGCGTGGCGTGACACTGTGAGCTGTGAGTTTCGTGTGAAATGTTTTTGAATCTGCCCGAGGTTTTTTGGGACGTGACTGCATGTTCGAAGCGATGGCAGCTGGCTATGTCCCAGAGTTGACCGTTTTTGCCTTATGCAGAAATGCGTGGCTGCTGGGCTTCTGGTTGACTGCTGCTGCCATCGACGATGAACTGTATTTTCGTGGACTGTGTGGGTGAACATCTAGGAAACATCCAGATGGGAAAATGACTGCCGATTCCATCAGAGATAAACTGGATGTTTCGTGGGGGACTATTGTGTTGACATTCTGGCGGCGGCATTATGCACAGTGCATCTGTGCGGGCTGTTGTTTGTCGAGACTCCTGTCTTTTCCACTTTTCACATTGGGCAGTGGGGAGCGTTTTATGTGATATTCACTGGCACAGGAACGGAGCATAATGGGGATGACCCGTTGCTGTGAAGTTGGAACCGCGACTAACTAACTAACTAACTAACTAACATTGAACTTGGTCAAATTGTTTCAGTTTCCGACAGATGATGCTATTTACGAGCCAGTTTCCGTTGATGCTTTGATCTTGTAGAATGTCAGTATATCCCTCCTCTTTGTCCACAATATTCAGAGAACGTCTTTGAAGCAATAAAGCTCAAAAGCTACAATTTGTTTTTTTCTTTAGTGATTGCAAAAGGGTCCATGACTTATATCCTTATGTTAGCACAGGAAAGATGCATGTCCTCAACAATGTTCCTTGAATGTGTTTGCTGGCGTAGTGCCACAGATTCATAACATCATTTAACCTCTGCATTGTTGTGGCCTGTCTACATCTGACTTCTGGTGAACAATTCCCATTATTGGTGATTATGGAATCAAGATAATCAGAGTTTGTGACGTTTTCAATGTCTTCATTTGACAGCTGAAAATTGGAAAAGAGCAGGACTGAATATTTGATGGCAGTGGCTCAGTGTTAGTACTTTATACTGAGGTTCTCTTTGTGTGAACTATTGGAGGAAACTGATAGGTAGTCCCATAACAGACACTGCCAATGGGGTGTAGAGTATTAGACCTTCACATATTCTTGCTCATGACATGTGAGGTCAGGTGGTAATTTTTCTATCCCATTTCCTGTCCTTCCTATACAATCCTCTAGAACATTCTGAAAATTGTATGGTACCCATTTTCTTTAGGCTGGGTCGACTCCATGGCTACATTGGTAGGAAAACCCATACTGCCTCTACTGAGGATTGAACTTGGATGACTTCTGGCAAACAAATGCACTAATCACTAAGCCACTGTTCGATCACTGTCATTTGACTAATTCATAACATTTAGTACCAGTTTAAATATGTTTTTTCTTTACCAGTGAGACATTATAGCATACAGTTACAGAAACTTCTTAGTATGTTTACTTATCTGTTCTGAAAGAAACAATTTGCTTTGAATATTGAACATTTATGTCAGTTTTATGTTAATAATTAATTTTTAAGATTGGTTATTTTACCATTTGTGAGTATATATAATGTGTCTTCATCCTTCTTTTTTTTTGTGCCTTGTACCACTTGACCTCAGTAGTATAGTGGTAAGTGTCTCTGCCTGTCATATGGGTAACCAGGGAAGGCAACATTTCCTTGCTCTCTCTGGTCATTGGGTCTTTTGACAATGAAATACCAGAACCCTTTCAAGGGAACCATGCCAAACTTAGTCTAATCTCAGCCAGTCCCATATGTGCTTGCTGAATAATGACCTGGTGACATCCTAATATGCCTCTCTGCAGATGTGAAATTCTGGTGAAGTCTTATTCGTCTCACTGGTTCTGAGCTCGGAGAGGGGGAGAAGAGCTCTGCAAACAGTCCCTGTGAATATGATACTTTGATACTGATCATGGGGAAATCTTTACATGACCAGATTCCTATAGATACCAGCAGATTCCAATAGATGCCACCAGATTCCAATAGATACCAGCCCTTTTTGAGGCTCACATGACCTGAACGATGATCCTTGGACTTCTCACATCCTTCCCAAGGATTCACAACAATGCCTTTTAACCCCAATGGAGCATAGGCTCTCAACCTTCCCACGCCAAGCCCATCTATCCCTGGCAATCTCCTGTAACTCCTCCCATATTTTTCTCATAATACCCACCTTTGTCTCTCACTTTCCTATGTATGTTCGTTTTTATTTTGGATCTTCCTATGTCCTTTCAAATACTGAACGTAGAGTTGCTTAGTGAATCACAAACAGCCTGCCGAGGCTGGATGTGATTGCAAAGTTCTGCAAAGGACATGCCATTTAAAATATCATTTCATCTTGGCCGGCTAAATTATTTTGTATTTCTTCTCTGAAAAGACTTGGTCATGATTGGTTGGATTTTGTAGCTAAAATTTTCTATGTGATGAGGTAGCCAAGCCTCCTTAGTCGCCGCCTGTGACATTCTTGGCAGATTGCAGTGTTTCTCCTCTGTGCTTCCACTATAGACCCTGGTAACACACAGACAAGATGTAATGTATGTAAGACTATTTCTTGTATTTATTGTTGACATGTATGTTTGCTTCTGATTCAGGCAAACACTACATCCATGTCAACTGGTGCGGTTATCCACTGACTGACTCCCCGTTCCTTGGTTATGCCACCCACGAACCTGAATTACAAGAACCTTACAGCGTCAGACTTGTTCATTTGCCAGTGCCTACCCTAGAGAGGTTGGTGATAGTTATAATTAAAAGCGGGTGTGTTGGTGTAGCGGTTAGAAAGTTGTGCTGGCAATGCCATAAGCACTGTCAGATGATTCTCCAATGCCTATGTTTGGCATTCGGTGCGGGAAGGAACGACTGACCACCAGTTCCTCCGCTCACTCAGTCCTTCAAAATATGGCGGTCCTTACACTTCACAGGCTCATACCTGGACCTGCTTTGGGACTTCAAAAAGATTATAATTAAGAAGCAAAATTATAGCATTCTGAACCAACGCTTACATACTCTGTCTCCTTCATTGTACGAGGGGGCTTCGAATGAAAACCTTGAACCTCCCAATGACTCTTTGAGTTGTCCAAACAGGTGGAAATCACCTGGGGCCAGGTCTGGCGAGAATGGAGGATGTGGTACACACTGAAAGTAGTGGTCTTTGATAGTTTCAACCACTGCACGGGCAGTATGGGGTTGATCATTGTCTTATTGCAAAAGGACAACTTTACTCAGAAGTCCGCGTCATTTGGATTTTATTGCGGGTCAAAACTTCCTACTCCACTCATACACTTGCTGGACTGACAGGCATGTATCACCGTATTGGACCTTCATTCGCCAATGAATTTCTGTAGCTTTCACTCCTTAAGTGATCATAAAATGGATAACAGACTGCTGCACCTCTTTAGTGCATGTCAAAAGAGAGGCAGCCATATTTAAACTGTCCTTATGACATCACCGTGTCCATCTGCACTGTGATGTCACTTGCTTAACACTCTTGACATCTTTAACAATAATATTGACATTACAAGACAATGGTGTGGTTATTTTAATTTATATCACACTTTTAAGGTTTTCATGTGAAGCCAACCTCATATGTTGAGAAGATATAAAATGATGAACCCATGGTGCACTGATTATGTATATTCTCATCACAAACCTCTTTTGTTATGTTTGCTGCTAGTTCCTCATTTGATTCCATATTCCAACAGCTCTTCATTGATCGCTGTATACAAGTGGTAACTTGTCTGACTGGAATTTCACCAGTATTCAGTGTCAGTGCTCCTGCAACAGGTGCTTTCAAATCTAGCATTTGAGAATGCTCATTATTGACATGCACACCCTGAATGATTCAATTAAGTTAGTCAGATGTGCTTAAAACCTAATATTTCTCATGAGGTTCCACAATTTCTGATGATAAACACAGTCAGATGCCTTTATGTAGTCTATGGAGCAAGTATGAAGATCAACATTTTACTTTCTAAATTTCTCAAAGAACTTTAATGCTTCAGATAAGTTGTTAGAATATGGTGGATCAAGAAGAAGAAACTTATTGCCTTCTACAAGATGTGAACATTGAAGCATCATGTCTCGTTAACTGAACTGCCCTGACCTGCCAAAGTGGTTTGGAGAGAACAGTGATTCAAATAAGAAGGAGCAGTCAACCAAAACGAAGATGGACACACCTAGGGTATGAGGGTCACTTAGGCAGGAGATATGCAAAAGATCTAGAGGCTCTTCAGCATGCTAAAATGAGAGCGACATTCTGCAAAGAACCTGCTATATGATGATGCTATTCTTGCTGTTTTATTTGTCCTATAATGTCATAAGTGACTGTTCTGTTTTCTCTATTATGGTAGAGGATCTCCATAGCAAAGTAGTTAAGCCGTATTCCTCATGTTGAGAAGGTTGTTGGTTCATTTCAAAGACCCCTGAGTGTTAACGCTTGAGCTACAGTGTTTGTGATCTGTGCGATACTTTCGGCAGATGGTTAGGAACTCTGCAGAAAGAGACTGAGCTATATTGCATAAATTCATCCTCTTGCTTTTGAACCCCTTTGTTTTTAACCCTATTATGGTCTGGTCATCTGTAAATTATATTGTACTCATTCACTCTACATTTACATTAAGTACCTTCAATTATCTTTTTCAACATTATTTCAAAGTATGCATTAAAAAGTCCAGGGAGGATAACAAACATCAATGACATATTCCTCTTCTGATTGGTGTTTGCTTGGTTATTTCCCTGTTTATGTAACTCTTGCTTGTTGAATATAAAACAACGAAGAAATTAATTTGAGAGACAAGATGATTAATAAAATAATGAACATAATTGATTGTAATTTTCTGACTAATTGTATCCAGCTTTTAGTGTTGTAGTGATCAATATTTTGTGTTACTTTAATTTCTTTATTCTTTGGTATTCTCAAATGTTATTAGTTATTATCAGTGGACATTTTTTATTTAATTCTTTCACGTCAGACATCCAAGCAACAAGAGTTCTGTTGCTGACTCATTTGTGGATAGTCCTCATAGATCACAAGAAACTGATCCAAGCCCCTATAGACCTGTAGAAGGAGTTTATAGAGCCACAGATATTGCACACCAACAGCAGGAGCCACTTTATAGACCTCCAGAGTCAGCCTATAGGTCACAGGAAGCAGTTTATAGACCTCCAGAGTCAGTCTACATGTCAAGGGAACCAATTTATAAACCCTCAGAATCAGTCTACAATTCACAGGAGCCAGTTTATAGATCCCCAGAATTAGTCAACAGATCGCAGGAACCAGTTCATCAACCCCAAGGATCTGCCTACAGATTACAAGATACTGTTAATCAACCCCAAGAATCTGTCTACAGATCACAAGAACCAGCCCCCAGACCTACAGTAATTGTCAGTGGTCCAGAACGACCTCAAACAAGGATGCAAGTGAGTAGGTTTTCTGTAATGAAATGTTGAGTTTAAAAATAAGTAACTGTAAAGAACCCCTTCCACACCTTGAGGTGTATGGGTATATGATGCGAGTCCTATATTTTATAGACCATCTTACACTCGATCGGTGGGGTGGTCATTATCACAACAGCCACCTTTACTTCACAGAACATTTCCTGGTACCTATTTTAGACTGGTTTGACTGGAGCCCAGGTCATATTAGAAAATCCCCATACAGGTGCTGATTTAAATTGATAACCACCTGGCTGGCAGGCAAGCATGCTAGCCACTCCAAGACCAGGCCTCCCAGTATTGAGTATAGTATGGACAATATCATCACTATTATGTAATAATCAGTACTGAAAACACAACAGGTGACTTTATGAAGAATAAACACACTTTTAATGCTTTTATCAATTTTTACCTACCGAGAAATAGTATTGCTTCCTTTTTATTAACAAAACTAGTGGATGTGGGGGGATTTACTTTAGAATGTAGGAATAGAATTAGACAACAGAATATAGTAGCTAAGACTGCTAAGTTCTCATTGGAGATTTTATTGCAGGTATATTTATGTTTATTTGTGATGAATGTTCTCTATATAACCAGGTGCTTCCAGTCCATGCGGGAAACACACATCACGAACCCACATTTCTTGATACATTATCCCCAAATAGGACAAAACCAAAGTCAAATGGAGGTCTAAATGTACCAAATGTGTCTAATGGGAATCCACAGAGGCCTGTGTCACCTGTTGGTCTACAGAGGCCTGTGTCACCTGTTGGTCTACAGAGGCCTGTGTCACCTGTTGGTCTACAGAGGCCTGTGTCACCTGTTGGTCTACAGAGGCCTGTGTCACCTGTCGGACCACAGAAGGTATCTTAATTGTTGTTAAGCATGTTAAGATTATATTTGTATATACAATATACATATAGAATATATGTACTCTTCTCTGGGCAAACTCATAAGTGCTAGTCCTCTCTTAGCAAAGTTGAAGACTGCTTATTTTGAGTAAACAGTTCATGAATAATTGGGATATGAACAATGTACTTGTAGTTGTAGTTTACCTTGTTTCATATTTTGCCCTTCATATTTTACCTTTCTTGCTTTTGGGATAAGAAGGGGAATTGGTGTTTTGCTTCATTGCTCTGTAAATTTACAATTCATAACTTAGCAATAATATAAAAGTGTAGCTTCATTTATATACATGGTACTAGTTGTGGGCAGTTATGGGTAAAGTCTTTCATACAAAATATCAGAATGCATATTGTAATGATTTTAAAAAAAAATATTAATTATAGTCTCTTAAAATTGACTATGTTCAGAGTTTTTGAAATAAAAAGCTATAATAAGCTTTCTCTTGTAAACAATTTATTTTAATGAAAACATTTTTTAAAAGTGCAGTTTATAATGGTTTTTCACATACGATGACTGTTTTATCTTGAATTTTGCTAGTATATGATTAAGCTGCACCACCTGGTACATGTAGGAATTTCTGTTGGTGATATTATAAATAACAACCTCAATGGCTCGGAACGCTGAAGAAGAAGTAGAAGATATTATAAATAATAGGAAATGTGAATCTTAATGTATTTTAAAAAGAACAGAGTCCTCTTATTAAAAATATATATATATTGTAAGAAATCAAAAATTGCAGTAATGTAAAATCCAGGTTACATTATATTTATGTAAATAAAAATACATGATAGTCAGTTACAAATACCAAGGTAACAAGCACTTTGAATCATTCACCCTGCGTTTTGTACAGGGAGAAGTCATTAAGTGACGAATGTTACAACACACTTGGTACTCCTGTCCACTGCCACTAGCTTGCTGATGCCTTCTAGAAAAAAGTTTTTGGGTGTTGCTTTAAACCAAGTTTGCACTGCCCCCATTACCTCATGGTCATATGAAAACCTCTGAGCCCGCAAATGTTCTTGCAGGGATCCATCAAGTGAAAGTCTGATGGTGTCAGGCTTGGAATGTATGATCAATGTTTCATGTCTCAAATTTCAGAGCACATAGTATATTCACTGAATGCACAGCCATATGAGGGCTGCTTTTGAGAGAAGTCCCCAGCATTTTGATCTTTCTACCCAGACATACACTCTCACCTGACTCTGACAAATGTCTCCATACTGAATCATCATTCTTCTTGTGTACATTTCACAAGGTTTCACACCCTCTGACCATAAAAAGCTATTAGCGCTTTGTTGTTCTTCTATGGTGCAAATCAATTCAGGCAGCCATTTTGTAATCACTATTACATATGCTCAAACTGCTTGATCCCCAAGACCCTTATATTGGGGATATTGCTTAAGAGCCAGTTTGTGTCCTGAAATAAGATTTTCCATTATTCATACCTTTCCTTGCACTTTATAATAAAGTAATAAAGTTCCTTTTACTTAATGACTGTCCCTTATATTTCAGCTATAAAGATTCATTATGTTGCTTTTTTACCGTTTCACTCGGGCTCTGAAGGTTGTGGGTTCGATTCCGGGCCGCGTCCTTCGGTTCACGAGTTAAATTTTTCGGAGACTCCTGTGGGTCGTCGCTAGAGCTACGGAGTTCGTGCTTGTTACGACGCTTTTCGTGCCGCGGAAAGAGACCAAGCCATATGGGATAAAACCCAGTGCAATGAAGTCGACCCTGTCGACTTTTAAGCGACTTTTTTTTATGTTGCTTTATTCTATTCGATATTGATTTATTTATTTATGTAGTATGCCCCTGCCATATACAGCAAGGAGGTTAGCATGTCAGAATAGATAAGAATGCTCATCTTAAACATTTGGCGTGCTTATGCCGAGGGAGTGGGTTCAACTCATCTTGACTTAGGGATGTAAATTACAAATATCTCAGAAGTCGGAGTGGGTTTGCCTGATGTCGAGGGACACTGATAATAGGGAAAGCTAATGTACATGCATAAATCAGTTCAGTGCACCAGAAATAGTAGCACGGGTGGACTACGCTTGGGTTCAAAGCAAGCAAACGCACACACACACAATATCAATATATATATATATACACACACACACACACAGAAAAATGTGCCAGGCAATAAATTGTATAATCTATTGTTTATAATCTAATCATTCATATTATAATTTTTTTGCCGAAGAAGTAAATGCTGCTGATAGTGAAGAAATAAACATTGTTGATGGTGAAAGAAGTTAAAAGACGAATAGCTATTGCTCCTCAAAGACTTAAAAAAACTGAATAAATTGTGGAGAGGGACAGATTGAACTTTAAAAAATCAGATTTTTAAGAGCTTGCATCTTTCCCATTGCAACATACACCTATGATACCTGGACACTTGCTAAACAAGCTGAACAGCGCATAGATGAATTTGAATATAAATGTTATAGACAAGTTCTAAGAACATCTTGGATAAGGAAAAGAACAAATGCATTCATACTTCAAGTGCTGGATATTGAAGAAGGTTGACTATTAAAGACAATAAAACAAAGAAAATTGAAATATTTTGGTCACTTGAAACGTCAAGAAAGTTTGGAGAGAACAATAATGGAGGGGTATATGCCTTGGAAGAGAGGAAGAGGAAGGCCAAAGAGAAGATGGGTGCAGGATGTGGCAGTTGATCTTCAGATGGGTGTACCGGACAAGGGACATCTTGCTTATGATCGAGATGTTTTCCAGAAGGTTGTAATGGGAGCGAGGTTCTGCAAAGGACATGCTACTGAATGAATGAATGAATGAATGAAAATTGCTGATAGTGAAGAAATAAATATTGCTGATAGTGAAGAAATAAATACTGCTGGCAGTGAAAAAATAAATACTGCTGATAGTGAAGAAGTAAATACTTCTGATAGTGAAGAAGTAAATACTGCTGATAGTGAAGAAGTAAATACTGCTGGTAGTGAAGAAGTAAATACTGCTGATAGTGAAGAAGTAAATACTGCTGATAGTGAAGAAGTAAATACTGCTGATAGTGAAGAAGTAAATACTGCTGATAGTGAAGAAGTAAATACTGCTGATAGTGAAGAAGTAAATACTGCTGATAGTGAAGAAGTAAATACTGCTGATAGTGAAGAAGTAAATACTGCTGGTAGTGAAGAAGTAAATACTGCTGATAGTGAAGAAGTAAATACTGCTGGTAGTGAAGAAGTAAATACTGCTGATAGTGAAGAAGTAAATACTGCTGATAGTGAAGAAGTAAATACTGCTGATAGTGAAGAAATAAATACTGCTGGTAGTGAAGAAGTAAATACTGCTGATAGTGAAGAAGTAAATACTGCTGATAGTGAAGAAGTAAATACTGCTGGTAGTGAAGAAATAAATATTGCTGGAAGTGAAGAAGTAAATACTGCTGATAGTGAAGAAATAAATATTGCTGATAGTGAAGAAATAAATATTGCTGATAGTGAAGAAATAAATACTGCTGATAGTGAAGAAATAAATATTGTGGAATATAGAAATAAAATGTATATGATGCTATTCCCATAATTTTATATTGTGACCAATAAATTTTTCACGCCCATGCTTGAATCTCCTGTGCACTGAATGAATGAATGAATGCTTGAATCGCCTGTGCACTGATGGCCAGGTAGTGAGTTTATTCCACACACTGGTCAGCTGGACTAAAGTGTTGACTTCTCGTTCAGAAAGCTGTAGCAAACTACTGAATGTAAAATTGCCAAGAAAATCAATCTAGGGTTGATCAGAACATCCAAATTTCATACAATTCTTTTGTTGTTGTTGAGTTGATAGTTTATCCACCCCAAGAATCTTATCTATAGATCGCAGAAACCAACTTATAAATAAACTCCAAATGTTGCTGTATGTAGCCGAGGCGCGGTGTTGGGGTGAGCGCCCAACATTGCTTAAATACCTCAATGGCTCGTGAATACATAACCTATGCAGCAAAAGTCCAACTCCTGGCCTTCACGCGGCGGACCTGTTTAAACTAACAGGAGAAGGGGCAACGGCGAATCTCTGGCGCCGGAAAATAACCAGTATGCTCTAGATGTGTATGCACGTACATGCATGCGCAGACAGGTGTGTGCGCGTGTACACAACTACACTCGAGTGAGACCACAGTCTGCTCTAGCAAAGAAAGGTACTGAAGTCGGAGGCAACCAGCCAAGAGGCGCACCACAGAAATCAGGATGCCACGCAATCACGCAAAATGAAATATGTCGACTACTGCTAATTGTTATGGTGCTCGCCCTGCTTTGGACCCCCAGGCAGGTGCAGTGCCGGGCCCTATGTCTCGAAAGGGTCCAACCCCAACTACTGGAGGTCCTTCTCAGATGTCCTGTGGAGCCAGGGGACATGAGAATAGGATGACTGGCCTTACCAAACGAAGACTTAAAATAATGCACTGGAATGCGGAGGGAGTCAGCAACAAAAAAATAGAATTAGAAAAAATCTTGGACCAAGAAAAAGTAAGCATATGTTGCTTGCAAGAAACTCACCTCAATGAAAATATAGCCTTCAAAATCAGAGGCTACCAGTGTTACCGATCTGACCGAAAGGACAGGCGAAAAGGTGGGATACTGACCCTTGTAAGAAATAACATCATGGCTTCCCAAGTCAAAGTCTACATGGAAGGGGCTGAGTATCAGACACTTAAACTTAAGACAGGTAATACAGATCTACATCTGATCAATTACTACTGTCCAAGTGACCGCCCACAGGCACTGGACACACTACCACTAAAAGAAAAAATGATTGTGTGTGGCGACTTCAACAGCCACTCGCAGAGCTGGGGCTATGATCACATGGACCAGAGAGGAGAGAGACTGGAAGACTGGCAGGATGAGAATAGATTCATGTTGATTAACAAGCCGTCCGACCCACATACTTTCTACTCGAGATCATGGCACTCTACAACTACACCTGACCTGGCTTTTCATTCACCAGACCTGGAGTGGAACATTACACGAATTGTTGGGAAACAACTTGGTGGCAGTGACCATCGGCCAGTCTTTCTAACCGTAGAAAATGAGCTTGTAAGTGAAAGCAGCACCCTCTCGAGGTGGAACTACAAGAAAGCAGACTGGGCAATCTACAAGCATCGCACCAGCATATTGGTTAGAAACCTGAACACTGAGAAAGACATAAATAAAGTAGTTGAAGAGTTTGGGAAATGCATACTACAGGCAGCGCGAGAAACAGTACCAAGAGGAGCCCGTAAACAATATAAACCCTACTGGAGTAGTGAACTGGAACAGTTGCATAATGATGTTGAAGTGTGTAGAAAGCAAGCAGAGGCCACACCCAGCCAAGAGCACCACAATAAATTCCAGCATGCAAAAGCCAAATTTCAAAGGGCCAAGCTGCAGGCTAGACGGAAAAGCTGGCAGGAGAAAACGGAGTCTCTGAACTTTGAAAGAGACACAAGGAAATTGTGGAAGCTAATAAAACAGCTTAATGACGAGGGCACAGGGAGAAACTCAAAAATTGCGCTACATAAAGATGGAAAAATCTTAACAAGAAAGCAAGCAGCTGACCATTTTGCGGACTCATTCGCACAAGATAGCAATATCAAAATTAGTCCAGAGAAACAACAAGAGATTCGAGAGAAACGACAACATACAGGACAGAAGGAAATAGTACATGAGGTTCTGGAGGCACCCATCACAATCAGCGAACTGGAGCTAGCCATATCAAAACTGAAAATGAGAAAGTCACCAGGAGCTGATGGTATCTCCAATGAAATGATCAGGAACCTAGGAACAGAGGCCAAAACAAAGCTGTTGCAGATCTTCAATAACAGCTGGACCTTAGGCAGTGTTCCACAAGCCTGGAGAGAAGCAATCATGATACCCCTCCTAAAATCAGGGAAAGATGGTTCCATTGCCTCTAGCTACAGACCAATTAGCCTCACCAGCTGTCTCTGCAAAACACTGGAGCGCATCATCAATCACAGACTGCAGTGGTACATTGAAAGTAAAAACATCCTTGTGCCACAGCAGGCTGGCTTTAGGCAGTGCTACTCTACGGAAGATCAGACAACCTACCTCTCTCAAGAAATTGAGGATGCATTCCAAGAGAAGAAGCTGGTGCTTGCGGCATGGATAGATCTGAAGAAAGCCTTTGACAAAGTCTGGAAAGAAGGTCTGATGAAGAAACTGAGAAACTGCAAAGTCAATGGAAGAATGTACAAATGGGTGAAAGCATACTTGCACAACAGAAGAGCCCGAGTACAGATAGACGGACTCAAGAGCAAGAAAGTACTACTGCGTCACGGTGTCCCCCAGGGCGGAGTCTTGTCCCCCACACTTTTTCTAATCTTCATCAATGATCTTGTTGCTCACCTACCGCATGGAATTAAAGCGGCAATGTACGCCGATGACCTGGTTCTATGGAGCACAAATGAATATGCATCAGTGGCCACCAGATTGCTACAAAGAGCTGTAGATACATTTGCTGCATGGGCAAATAGATGGTGTGTCAGCATAAACACTGACATGTGCAGCACCACTCTATTTACCCTCTCTCCAAAACAAAAGGCAGGGATCATCCAGATAAAAGGAACTCCCCTAAGAGAAGATAAAGAACCAACATACCTTGGAGTAACATTTGATGGCAAGCTGACATGGAGAAAGCACATCAACAAAGCAGTAGCAAAAGCCAGAAGGAAAATAGCCATCCTGAGAAAGCTAAGTGGAACCACATGGGGAGCCAGTACGAAAATACTTAGCAAAGTTTACCAACAGAGCATACGACCACACCTGGAATATGGGTCAACTGCGTGGTGTTCAGCATCAAATACCACACTACAAGAGCTGGACAAGGTGCAAAATCAAGCACTTAGAGTCACCACAGGAGGGATGAGATCAACCCCTATAGTGGAAATGGAGAAGATGGGGAGGACACAGGCACTGAGTGAGCGCAGAGATACGAAAACGCTAATACAAGCAGAAAAGTTCCTCAGCTTGCCAGGCCACCCTATGAAGAACAGATTTGAAAACCTAGCTATGGGGCGGTTGAAAAGAAGTAGTTTTATCCACCAGGCCAAACGACTCTGCAGAGAAACCACTGATCTGCCCACAGTTGGTATCCCCCTAACAACTATTCCAGAGCGAACTCCATGGAAAGATGAGCATAGACTATCGTTACAAATCCAGACAAAAGTGAGAGGAATATTTGACAAGGAAGAACAGAACAGTGTGCAGCGCAGAACAGCCACTCTCAGCTTCCTTGATGAAGAATACCCACAGGATCTCTGGATCCGAGTCTACACAGATGGGTCAGCACAAAATGCTGTTCGAAATGGAGGAGCGGGAGTGTACATAGAATACCCAAATAATACTAGGGACACAGCCAGAGTACCGACAGGAAAGTACTGCCATAACTATGATGCCGAAATTGAGGCAATCAAGATAGCAACAGAGAAATTACTAAATAACAGCAATGGTACACAACCTGTGGTGCTACTAACAGATGCAAAATCAGTACTCGAGGCGCTCCTCTCTGGGAAATTGCCAGTACTAAGGACACTACTTTCTGAACTTAGCAGTCAGCATAAAGTCACCATACAGTGGATACCATCCCACTGTGGAGTACCCGGAAACGACAGAGCTGATCAATTGGCTAAGGAAGGAGCCAAAGAAGAACAGCCTGATGTGCCCGTTACATACCACCAAAAGAAAAGAATGATCAAATCAGTCAGAAAGCCACCAAAACCTGCTCAAGATGACTACCACGTTATGGACAGACCAGAACAAGTCATTATTCTGCGCCTCAGAACAGGACACAATAGATTACGCAACCACGTGTATCCAAATTCAAGATTGGTGAAACAGCCATGTGCACATGTGGATTGGCGTCGCAGGCAGCAGAGCACATACTCCAAGACTGCCCAAAATATAACATATCTAGGCAAACCTTCTGGCCTAGAGAGACGACAGTGGAAGATAAACTCTATGGACCACTGTGTGAACTGAAAAAAACAGTTCAATTCATGCAAGAGACGACATTGCAGATATAGACATATTTCAAGCGAACGAAAGAAGAAGAAGAAATAAATAAACTGATAGTAAAGAAATAAATATTTGAACACAACTCAGGGGGAAACCACCACATTATCATCTTCAGAGTAAGTTTATGAGCAGTACACAAATCTAGAACAGAGAAATGGTATGTTCAGAAGTATGCCAGCAGTATCTGGACTGAATAACTTGACATGGCATGACACTTTTCCCTTCATTCTTAATGAGCTCTTTTTGGTTTCTAGTTTGTTCTAGAACAAGTTAGATAGGGACGTTCCAGAACAATTAAATATAAAAGAGAGCTAAACATGAAAAAAAAATATATACTTCAGATGACAACAATCTGCTGAAAATTTCCATTTAGGGAATAGCTGCATGGTATCAAAGTTATAAATTGTGTACATACAGGCTTAAAATATTGTTAGAGTACAGACTAGAACAGTGGTTCTCAACCGGTGGGGAATTCTCCCCCCCCCCCCACCCCCAAAGGGGGGAATTTTAGGGTTTCCAGGGGAGGGGGCAAATTAAGATTATTTCAAGATCGCGTTAATACAAGAACTAGTTACTTGGTATTGTTTTTCCTTCTGTACTTTACGGTTCTGTACTTCTCGCCCTTCTGAAATTTGTTTTATAACATAAGAAGACTTTCAAATCAAGTTTTATATAGATGTCTAGACTTGTTCTTATATGTGTTATTAAATTTAGCTTCCATTTGTATGTATACTGTATAGGGGCAGGGTGGGGGTGGTTTATAGGGAGGAAATACGAAAGGGGGGATGATGACATTCTGAACATATGGTGAAGGGGTGCATGGGCCAAAAAAAGGTTGAGATTAGAAGAATGTGCAACAAGATTCAGTACAGACATTGCTGGAGATCCACGGCCACCAACCTTCACTGAGGAGATGACACTGAATGATGATGTTGAGTCTGCCCTCCAATTTCTACTTCATTCTTGTCCTGTAGTTAAACTAGATGTTGGTGGCTGTGTTTATCTGTTGTAATGCTGTAAGTTTGACTTATTACATACATTTTATAACTTGTTGTGCTTTATGTTAATCTCTGTAGATAACTTTGAGTGGCAGAGGTCTCAAAGAGGCAGAAGTTGACAAACTGGCACATTTCTCAGTAGATGGATCACTAGCTAATCCTGGTATGTGTATTATCATCTAGTTCTCCTTCTGATTCTTCATATTCCTCCTCATCGACCTTCCCCTTCATCATTTTCATCGTAACACTGCAGTTCAATCCCATCTAAAATGTCTGTGTTCTCTGCCAAGCCCTTTTTGTTTCCTTGTTTCCAGTGTATCTACTTTACAGTGGTGGTGTATGTTACATTTGGTCTTCCCTGAAGTTATATATTATGTTGCAGTTTTCCCTATATAATGTGATAGTCATTGTTTCAATTAATCCTCTCTATAGTAATATTGCAGGTTGCAGTTTTTCTCCCCTAATATTACAGTCAGTGTTGTTGTGTATCCTTCCTAAAGTGTATTGTATGTTGCATGTTTTCTAACCTAATGTGGTAGTCACGGTTACAGGTTTATCTAGTTTAAGTGGTGGTGTATGTGTCAATGTGTCCTCCCTAAACTGATATTAAGTGATACTAAAATAAAGAAGGAGAAACTAAGGTTGCACTGAGTCATAAAATTGTGTTCACATCAACTTAAACTCTCACCTTTTCTTCACTATATATCCACTACAGGTAAACCTACTGCACATCTGAAAGGTGTGAATGATCACATTGAGGTTACTTGTGAACCAGTGAGAGCTCATGTGTACATGTGTACATATGCACCCAAAAGACCAGGAGCCTACCTACTTTACATAAACTGGAATGACGATCCATTGAAAGGTAATGATTAAATTAATGTTTGGAAAAACTACTAAAGCCATCTGCAACAGTTACTGACTCACTGCATGGGTTTCTGTAGCAAGTGCAAAAAACCTACACATTCATATGGGTGGTATTGGGCTGCCAAAAGAAGAAGACTTACAGGATTGATATTTTGCTAGTATTTGTTAGAGTTGGATACCGATTTTGCTTGTATTTGTTAGAGCGAGATACTGATTTTGCTTGTATTTAGAGTGAGATACTGATTTTGCTTGTATTTGTTAGAGTGAGATACTGATTTTGCTTGTATTTGTTAGAGTGAGATACTGATTTTGCTTGTATTTGTTAGAGTGAGATATTCATTTTTCTTGTATTTGTTAGAGTGAGGTACTGATGATGTGGGATCTTGTAGACTTACATATCAGTACTACTGCAGTGGTTAGTCAGCTGCACAGGAATCTAGGTAGCAAAAAGTCTATTACATTTAGGTAGCTATTAATTGATGCTAACTTTCCATAGCTGCTATGATTTAGACTTATGCTGAGCTGAAAAGATGTGCTGAGAACAGGGAAAGGTGAAGTGATATGATCAGGAGATTTTGACACCAGCCTTCAGACTGGCTAATCTGATTATGTTGAGAACAGGAAACTGTGAGATGGCATGTTTAGATAACTTTGACAGTAATCTTCAAATTGAGAGAGAGAGAGGGGGGGGGGGGGGGGAGGGAGGGAGGGAGAGAGAGAGAGAGAGAGTTAATTATTCTGTTATCCTGTTACAGTTGCAATAGTAATTTTTAGCAATGAAATAATCTCTTCTCAGTTATTGGCTGTGATCACAGTCTGTCACAGTTGCTGCAACTAGTTGTTCTTAGTAGTAGAGGATGTAGATAGAGAACCATACACCTTAAATCAGTGCAAGGTATCAGACAAATATAACAGTGCATTGTATGTCTCAAATGTATTATCTTTGTAAAATAAAGACTGATACTATTAATCATAAATTAGTACTTGACTAATCTAATTTGGAGACAGAATAAATATTAAAGAAGGGAATTTGTTATCGCACTTCAAACAGCTGTAACTCTGTTTATTTGAATCTGTATGCATTCCACACCTTTATGGTAGTAAATCCATTAGGATTACCTTTACCTATTTTTATTTTTCTGCAGGTTCACCCTTTAAGGTAATCATTAGTGAGTCACTGAGTCCTCAAACACCACCAGAAGATGTCAGACCTCAGCCATTCACAGAATATGTCCGACCTCAGACATTCACAGAATCTGTCCGACGTCAGACATCTACAGAATCTGTTCGACCTCAGGCATTCACAGAATCTGCCAGACCTCAGACAGTCTCAGCAGCAGTTAATCCTCCTAGGATTACAGCAGTAATGGAGCCTGGACATGGTACACTGGGCAGTAATGTGGAGCTGAGGCTTGACTCAAGATATGCTGCAGAAGGTAACATCTCTCTACAATTTTGCATATGACAGTTGTTCAGAAAGTAATGTGTTTTCATTGCAAAACAAAGACAGCAAAGTGACAGTATATATTTTACTTGTTCCTGGCCTATCTGAGTAATTTCCTGGTCACCTAACAGCTGGAGCTACTGTTGTTTTGTCTTGTCTATCCACTGTCGAGCCAATAGAAGAACTGTTTTGTTCCCTGTGCTGGTTCAGAGTCAGACCTTGCCGAGAGATAATGTGGAGAGCTGCAGTTTTTGTCCTAGCCCAGGTGTTTGCGCTGGTTCATGCGAGTCTATGTCTTTGTAAGGTGGCGATGTTGTTGATCCATCTGTTCCATGGTCTCCTTTGTGCTCTGTAACCCATTCTTCTTCAGGTGTATGCATTAGGAGTAGTTTTGTCATATTAAGTGTTCTTATATGCTTTGTAACTTTTTCTGCACGTGCAGAGAAGGCATTAATCATCTGTCTGTGAAATGAAATGTATTTAGAGCAGGGACGATGAATGTCCAACCCATGGGCCATACAAGGCCAGTGAGCTGTATAAGCCATCAAAATCATTGGTCAGACCCTGCCAAGGCAACCACAGGTGGGAATCAAAATTCAACAAATCCATGCGCTTCTTTTCAAAGCCACATAAATTTATGTTAAGTGAATCATTAAAAAAAAATGTAAATTTTGAGGAGCACGCAAGGAACGTCCATTACTGGTAGACAGGACTTATACAAATATTTAACAGGACAGACACGTGTGCTTCTCTTCAGCTGCCTATAGCCTGTCTGCTTGTATTGTGATGTCTCAGAAGACAGTCAGTGCCAGGCATGTTCGGAGTGTACATGTTGTGAAAATGTTAACACACTTAGAACAGTAATCAAAATAAAATAATAACCCTACTGGCATTGAAATATGCATCTGTGTTCAGAACAACTTACTGCTGTGAGATGTTCTTTCAAAACTTACCATCGTAGACTTGACTGTGCACCAGACTGGTTTAGAGTAGTTCGTTTGTCTGTGCCTTCTAAGTTTCCTTCACTTTCTGTTTCTAGCTCCAAACTGGTCTATGACATTATTTTGTTGATGAAGAAGAGTAGTATTGGTGCTAGTACTGTATACAAGTTTTGCCTTACTCCAGTGGTTAAAATAGATCAAAGCGTCCTTTGTTAGATCTTAACATGCTTTGACATATTCTGTATAAAGTTTTGATGTTGTCTAGTAGATGCCTTTTATCCCATTTTCTGTTAAAATAAACCACAGCTTATTTTTGCCTTGGCATTTGAGGCATTCACATCTCTACTAAGTATACCTCGATATGTTTATTTCCTTCGGTGGGAGTATTGTTTCTTGCCACAGGGCTACATGCTCTTGAATCTTTTTGCTACATGTTTCTTGCAGCCCATTTACATTGGGCATGGTCCTGATGCCCCTGAGGGTTGGATTTAGTCCTGCGTATTACCTTTGCCTTTTAGGGATCCTTTCATTGTGGCGAGGAATAGATAAGAAAAGGTGGTAGTTGAATAGATAAAAAATGTTGGTAGCTGCGTAGGTAAGAAAAGGTGTTTGTTGAATAGATCAGAAATGTTGGTAGTTGAATAGATAAGAATATGTGTTAGTTAAATAGAAAACAAAAACGTACTTGTTGAATAGATAAGAAAAGATGGTAGTCAGGTGACATACATTTACAGGAAAACACTTCAACCTTCAGTGGGGGTTTTGGTTTTTTGCAGGCGAGAGTATATTTCACTTGTCGGTGGGTACTGCACCTTTACCTTAGAGGGCCCAAACTGTTCCCAACCCAGGTATATCACCGGGAACTTGGACTCACCCATAGCAAACTCTGTGAGAGCGGGTCACCACAGATATGGACAGATTTGTATAGGAGAGACCATATGCCAGAAGCTCACTATCACATCATGACAGTATTGGCTATTACTACTGTTTGAGTGTTAAAGCGGCAGTTATTTAATCAAGATCAATACATCCATTTATGTCTTTAGAACATTAATACCCAGACCCTACATGGACCACATAAATAGGTAACTTGTATGTTGTTTTACATTTTTATTGTCATGTGTACATGCATAACAGCAATTTGTGTGGGTCTGTTTCACTGTGTGTTGCTATGGCACCATGGCAACATCCTTTGCTGGTGTTTCAAAGTGATACAATATGATTTTTATTGGCCAGAGATTTGTGATGCAAAATTGTCTTTACAGTCAATAGTGTCAATGTTAACTGTTTCCAAGATGATAAAACATGGGGGATGATGTGGTCAAGCCGCCTGTCTTGCACTACAAAGGGCATGGGTTTGTTTTTGAACTCCATCATTCAGTTCATGGGTGAATTTTTTTGGAGACCTCTAGAGTGTTTTTCTGGAGCCACAGAGTTTGTGCAACACTTTTTTTGCAGGCCGATTCTTGGAAAGAAGATTGAGGCATATGTGAAAGAACCCAGTGCAATGAAGTCAGTAATCTTGTCTTTAACCCCTGTAGATACAATTATTCCTTCCAGACCAGTTAATTGTGCATTTATGAAATTAAATTGACTTATGATATCAAATAAGCGTTTCTTCCTCTACAGGCAGGCTGACAGCCAAATGTTCAGACCCCAAAGGAAGACGAGTTTCTTGTCACTTCATTGACAGTAATGATGGTACAAAGTTGTTGAAAGTCACTCCAACAAGGGAAGGCAGACACATTGTGGAAATTCAGCACAATGGGAATCACATTATGGGTATATAGTTATTTATTCTGGATATTTCATGAAATTTTTAAAATCTAAGTAGCCCAAATAGTTATTTAATCTAAATAACACATATAATTATTGAAATCTAGTAAACTACTAAACGTAAACTTGCCTATAAAATTATAAACAGTCATTAGGGGCTAGATGTGATTGCAATGTTCTGCAAACGTGTGGATCAGAAGCGTGGAGAACAACAAAACCAGTATTCTAGTCAATTTGAGCATTTTAAAAACAAGATATTTAGAAGAATTTACCTCCCCCCCCCCCTTCTCTCTCTCTCTCTCTCTCTCTCTCTCTCTCTCTCTCTCTCTCTCTCGCTCTCTCTCTCTCTCTCTCTCTCTCTCTCACTCATTCTCTCTCATGAGCTCTCTCTCTCTAGTTCACTATCTCCCTCTCTCTTTCTCTCTCTCACTGTCTCTTTCTCTCTCTCACTCTCTCTCTCCCTCCTTCCCCCACTTTCCTTACCTCTTCCTTCTGCACACCCATTTTTGATAAGTGCTACTACAGTGTTCCCCTGTAATATGGTAAGTGTCCATGGTGTTTGGTCAATAACTCTTACCCTATCCTTCTGTGTCTTAATTCCAGAGAACAGCAGAAGGTAGCTTTGAGTGGACATCTTCAGTCAGTGTAGAGGGAGGGGTCAGTACTACCACCACCTGAATAACTCCATGGATCAGCACCATGTGTTTTATTTTAGATGTCATAAAATGAGTTACGTTTCACTGTTTTGTCAAGCCTGTAACCCAGTGCATGTGACTTCCACAGCCATTTCATTTGGCTTTGCCTTCCCTAGCCTTTGACTGTCCCCAGTCTACCTGCCAGTCAACAGGTTGTTATGTCTCTCTTTGTCTGGTCCCTACTCATTGGCCTGTCCAATATGAGAGACCCTACACTGCAGTTGATATTGCTCTTTGGGTCACTGGGACACATTACCCCCTGTACCACTTTAAGGTGAAGACACAAAGGAAGTGGGAATGTCATGAACAGAAATAGCATCATTGGGAATAGAAAAAAATAGTTTTAGGTTGTGCTTTCAGCAAAGAGACTTACAACTTCAGGAAGGTGAAGAAGAAAGAAACAAAGGTAGACTTTATAGTCATTATGCTTGGCCAGTCTACTGTTTTCATTCCACTAGTCTGTATTATTGCTTTGTTTACTTTTCTTTCCCAGGTAGCCCATATGCTTTTGACATCAGAGGACACCATGCTACAGGGCTTGTACGTGTCTGGGGCCCAGGAATTGAGAATGGGGTGATTCCACACTTCCAGAGCACCTTCTGGGTAGACACCACAGGAGCAGCCTCCGGAGAAATGAGAGTCAGAATTATGGGACCTAAAGGTTTAACAAATGAATACTTTCTTCTTCCCTGCCTGCCTTCATTCCTTTCTCTATCCATCTCTTCATCCCTTCCATCCTCCCTCTTTGCTTTTCTTTGTATCCATTCCTTCCTCCCTCAATTCCGCCCTTCACTTCTTCCATTATTTCCTTCCTCATACTCATCTCTCTATCTCTCCTCTCCCGACAGCCCCCTCCCCACCCTATATATATATGCCAGTCTCCCTGGTCAAGGGGTTAGCAGTTTTCTCCATAACCCCGAATACTCTCATGGTTGACGTGAGCGCATGAGAATTGGAAGCGGTTCTTCTTCTTCTTCGTTCATCCGGAGTTTTTTTCCAGATGTGATTGCGTTGTGCCTGTTTACAGCAGAGCTGCGTTCCTGCGCCGTTAGGCCGACACATCCGACTTCTGCGGGCATTTGTTGACCGGGTTAACCTTCCCGGGGGTTTCTTAGGACGTTTGACTCTCACTGTTGTGGTGTTATCCCCCATCCCAGCTGGTCCATATAGAACAGCCAAAGATCCTGGTCAGCCCTCAAGGGAAGGCAGGGGCAGACCATGGGCATTCCCCGCCATCCAAGGAGGCTTCCATACTTGCAGAGCCGATACATAGCGCTCTGGTACTGGGCTCACCCAAGGAATCGTCACGTCCTGCACATGGCTGCTTAGCCTCACTTCCGTATATTGGGCCTTCCGTTCACCATAGGCTGTTCTTCCGGAAACCAGAAGTATGCAGTCTGCAGATGACATCCACACAGTGAGCTTTCGATTCGGACTTTCCACGTAATGGATTTGCTATCCAAGCAATATTCCATTTCATGCCACTAGGACACTTTTCCACCTTTTATGAAGCCCACACAATGGGCTTTTGATTCAGACTTTCCACGTAATGGATTTGCTATCAAGCAATATTCCATTTCGTGCCACTAGGACACTTTTCCACCTTTTATGAAGCCCACACAGCGAGCTTTCGATTTGGACTTTCCACATAATGGATTTGCTATCCAAGCAATATTTCATTTCATGCCTCTGGGTCTTCATGCACCTTTAAATGTCAACCTGTATGTAGTTAAAGTAAGCTGCGGTCAACTTGAGCTTGTTGATATCTCCACAGAGCTTGTCCTCAAATGAAGCAGGTGTGGGCCAAAATATCTTTCTCTGTTCTGCATACGTTGGGCAATCCTGCAGCAAATGTTTTGCTGTCATTTTTCCAGTTCTACAATTACATTCATCAGTATCTCCTATCTTTAGTTTATTGAACAAGTGGTATTTCAGCCTGTTATGTCCTGTGCGGAGTCTGAAGATTGCTACTTGTTCTCTTCGGTCGAGTTTGTAATATGCATCATCCTTCTGATGGCCTGGATGCTCAGATTCCCATTTGGTTCTATAAGTGCTTTTTATCAACCTCTTTGCCTCATTATAGGTTATGTCTATGTCAGGCTGTGGTAGTCGTCCGCCCTCTTTTGCCAGTCTGTCAGCCTCTTCATTTCCAGGTATACTGCAATGTGATGGGATCCACTGTATTACAACTTTTTTGGATTTCTGGCATAGACCATGGAGTGCTGCTCTTAGGTCAGTTAGTTCTGTGCTGTTATTGCTCTTGAGTATTGAGACAGCTGACTTTGCATCTGTGAAGATAGCTATTTGCTTCTCTTTATTTTCCTCCATCAGGAGCATTTCTGCTGCAGTTTTCAAAGCCTCTACCTCCGCTTTGAAGTTACTTGAAAATTTTCCAGTTGCCATTGAATGTGTTTTTTTCACTCCATTTTTTAAATTTAGGAGAATTCCTCCTCCTCCTCCATTCTCTATTGAATTTTTAGCTGATCCATCTGTATATGCATGGGTCCAATTCCTGCTTGGGTAATGTTCTTTTATGTAGTTTAGGGTTATTTCTCTTCTTTCGGTTTCATGCTGAGTGTTCTTTTTCTCAATACCAGGAATGTTTTCTATCATCTCAGGCAGTTGCTGCTGTCTCCAAGCTGGGAAGTTGTGTGCATTGTGTATGGGCTTGACTGTTGATATGTTAAGTATAGGATCTGCCCTAATCCTTCGTTTTGCAGTTTCTACAAAGTTGCTACGCTTCAGTCTTCCCTTTCCAAAACCATTAAATCTGTTGTACATAGGGTGGTCTGTCAATCTTCTAAATTTTTCTGCTTGTTGCTGGGCTCTGCTATCTCTTCTATCCTGCATTGGTTGTAAACAAGTGATCTTTTCTAGTTCATTAATAGGCGTTGTCTTCAGGCTTCCAGTTATGATTCGCATTCCTTGGTTTTGGACTCTACTTATTTTGTTAAAGTTTGACTTAGCTGCTGTTGCCCAAGCTGCAATGCCATATTCCAGTACTGGCCTCACTCGTCCAGTATATAACTTCTTGAGAACTTTCTCATCTGCTCCCCACGTTGTACCAGCAAGCTTTTTCATGATTGCCATTCTCTGCCTTGCTCTTGTTCGATTTTTCTCAACCTGTGTCTTCCATGTCAGGCGACGATCAAAGGTGACTCCTAGATAGTTTGGATTTTCTTCATGGCGCAATATTTTTCCATTCAATACCAGCTTAGGTTGCTGAGTTTTATTTGAGAGGGAGAACACTGTGCATGTTGTTTTCTCCTCACTTATCTTCACTAGCCATGATTTTGACCAGTCCTCTAGCGCTAATAAGGCTTGCTGTATTCTGCTGTTAGCTGTACTAATATATTCTTCAGATGTCCATATGGCTAGGTCATCTGCAAAGGAGGATGTGTGTACTCTGGCTGGAAAATTTTCTGTGATGTCATTTATATATGCTAGGAATAATGTTGGTGAAAGAACTCCTCCTTGGGGGACACCTTGCTCCAGCAGCATCATTTTGCTTGTTTGTCCTTGTACTTTTGTCCTGGCAGTTCTGTTCTCAAGGTAGTGGCTGATCCATTTATACATTTTTCCACAAACATGCATGTTTTGCAGTTTTACTTTCAGTCCTTCCTTCCATACTTTATCAAATGCTTTTTCTAAATCTATCCAGACTGCTAGTGTGTGCTTTTTCTCTTGGAAGGCATCCTCTATTTCCTGAGCTATATAGGTTATTTGATCTTCAGTGGATCTGTATTTTCTGAATCCTGCTTGGTGTGGTGTTAAGAGTTTGTGTTCTTCCAGATGCCATGTTAGCCTGCCATTGATAATGCGTTCCATTAATTTTCCTACACAGCTCAGTAGACTGATAGGTCGATAGCCATTTGGTTCTTCCAGGTCTTTTCCTTTCTTTGGGACTGGTATTAGTATAGCTTCCTTCCATGCCTGTGGGACTATTCCTCTCTTCCAACTGTTATTTAGGACTGCTAGTAGTTTCTTCTTTGCCTTGGTGCCAAGTCCTATTAGCATTTCATTTGTGATTCCATCCTTTCCTGGTGATTTCTTCTTTTTTAGGGTATTCATTGCCTGTTCCATTTCTTCCATTGTTAGATTTGCCATCATATATTCTGCTGCTGTCTCTGTATTTCTATGATGTATCTGTTTGTCTTTGATTGCTTTCTTCTGTTCGGTTGTAATATCAATGTGGTTTGCATTTGCATAGTGTTCCATTAGTGCATTTGCAGCCTTTTTGCCTGTAAGCAAGGCATTTCCTTGTTTAATTGTTATTTGTTTGTTTCTAGGTCCTTCATTGTTCATGGCTTTCACTAGTTTCCATAGTTTGTTTCCATCCCTGTCAAAATTCAGGTTTTCTGTTTTTTCCCTCCAACAATCTCTTGTTGTTTGATTTACTGTTCTTTTATATTTTGCTGAGATGGCTTTGAGAGAGATGTTTGCTTCAATTGTTTGTTCTCTCTCTGCTGTCTTCCTGGCATCTTCAACTTTGTCCTCCAAACTTTGTAGTTCTTCAGTCCAGTAGGGTTTGTAATTTTTCCTCGCTCCTCTTGGAATGGACTCAGTGGCTGCCTGTATTATCGCTCTGTTTAGACTTTCCACCATTTGCTTTATGTTGCCATATCGTGTATTTATGTTTTCACAATATTTGTCTGTTAGTATGGCAAATCTGTCCCAATCTGCTCGTTTGTAATTCCAGCGGGGCAAGGGCTTTTGCTCCTGTGGAACATACTCCATATTCATTTCAAGCTTGATTGGTCTGTGGTCACTACCTGCTAATTGGTCCAGCACATGGCGATCGATTTTGTGGAGGATGTCTCCTGTGCAGAAAGCTAAGTCTGGAGTAGAAGTGGTAAGCCATCTTCTGGAGTAGAAGCTCGGTGTGTCATCCGCTTTGTTGAGTAGATGGAGATTTGAGTCTATTTCCCAGTCCTCCAATTCATCTCCTCTTTTGTCAGTATCTGGGTATCCCCATCTTTCTGAACGGCTATTAAAGTCTCCGACAATAATGCAGTTTGTGTCAGTTATTTTCATGTTTGAGAGTGTAAGGTCCTTATCTGCTGGGCTGTACAGATTGTAGATTCTTATTTTCACGTCCTTTATCATTATATCAACACCTATAATTTCCGTTTGGTTGTCAGAGATCACAGATACTTCGCTGCAAGGTATTGTATTTCGTGTAAGTATTACAACTCCTCCTTTGTGTCCTTCGCGGTCGAAACGTGTGGCCTGATATCCTCTGACTGAGAATTTGTGATTGGCGTTGAGGTGTGTCTCTTGAATGCATGCCACATCTATTCTATCTTTATGAAGACGCTGTGTTAGGGAGTCTTTCTTCTTGTAAACTCCTTCGGCATTCCACTGTAGTATGTTGAGTGTCCGGGGTATTTGGTCAATAGCTCTTAACCTACTCCTCTGTGCCTTGACTCCACAGCACAGGGGAAGGTGACCACCAGTAGTCATGGGTGGACCCCCTCGAGGCAGGGGGCCCGGCACTATCACCGCCTGATGGGACTTCACGGGATTAGCACCATATCGATTAATTTTGATTTGTGACATCATGAATTAAGTTACGTTGCACTGCTTTGTCAATCCTGTGGCTCAGTACATCCGATTTCGACAAGCATTTATTCGGGATGCTTTCCCTAGCCTTTGACTGTCCCCAGTCTACCTACAAGGCAGCAGGTTTCACGTTGCACTGCTTTGTCAAGCCTGTGGCTCAGTACATCCGATTTCGACAAGCATGTATTTGGGGTGCTTTCCCTAGCCTTTGACTGTCCCCAGTCTACCTACAAGGCAGCAGGTTTGTGTGTCTCTTCGTCTGGTCCCTCTCCCTTGACCTGTCCGACATGGGTGGCCCTACCAGTAGCTGTGCTACCGTCGGCATAGCTCTTGGGGTCATTGGGACGCACAAGCCCCTCTACCTCGTCACGGTGGACACACAGCAGAGGGGGGAAGCGGTTCGAGTCGAGCCAGTGACTTATGAGAGTATGGAGCCGGTCACTCAGAAAGTCGTGGCATGCTGATGAGCATAATATAGCTTAGGAATCAACATACAGCTGAAAGATGCTGATGTTGACCGCAATATCCTGAAACAGGATGGAAACGCGAAAAAAAAAAAAAAAAAAATTTATATACATATATATATATATATATATATATATATATATATATATATATATATATATATATATATATATATATATATACTAGCTGACCCGGCCCGGCTTCGCCCAGGCCCTGGAGGGGATCTAGCTATCTATCAGTCTGTCTGTTTGCTTGTTTGTCTGTCTGTCTGTCTGTCTGGCTGACCCTAGATGGGTTACAATGTTATGCATTATGCATTATTTTTCTGCAAACTTTGAAAATGCCTTAAAGATTATATCATTATTTATTATAACTCATATGCCTAAAAATAACTATAGACAAAGAGTTTAATAATAGTGCAAGTAAGTCCAACAATATGACTATAAAGTATATAGAAATGTTATTAAAAGTTATGCCCCTTGAAATAACTTTTCTAGAGTGAAGTCCCCCTGCTATATAGACATTATATAATGAAAATGAAAAAGTAACTGTTATTAAATAAGTCGAAGATTTTACACTAAGAAACTATTATAGTCGGTTGCACAGGAATGAAAGGAAGACGTGTAGAAAATTTCATCTCAATCGGATGTACCGTTATCGAACGCATCCAATACATAAATCCCCTCAAACACACAAACAAAGCCACATTCTGTTTTATATATATATATATATATATATATATATATATATATATATATATATATATATATATATATATATATATATATATACTAGCTGCCCAGCCCGGCTTTGCCCAGGCTCTGGCGGGGATCTATCTATCTATCTATCTATGTATCTGTCTGTCTGCTTGTCTGTCTGTCTGTCTGTCTGACCCTGCCCGGTTTCGCCCAGCCCCTGGCGGGGAGCGTCTCATTAAATTCATATAAGTAGTCATTATACATTCAAATACATTCTCTAAGCGTACAGAGTATGCGTTCGGCCCCTGGGCCCTCGCAGCTAATTTATTGGTTGCAGCTAGAAAATTTCATTTAATGTTAGGATTATTTAGTTTTTTAAATGTTGACGTATAATTTTTAAGTTATGTCGAACACCAAATTTGATGTCTAATGTAGTGCTTTTTGATAAACAATATTTTTTGTTTTTCTGTCTGGTGCGTACACAAATAAATCCGAAGGTTTTCCAACGCGTGAGCAGGCCACATATAGCAGTCCATGTGTGAAGCACGGATTTTCCAAATTTAGTCCACACACTTGTAGCGATTGTCCCTGTGCTTTGTTGATCGTCATGGCAAATGCAAGTCGCACCGGAAACTGCAGGCGTTTGAATTCGAATGGCATGTCTGTTGGAATCATTGGGATACGAGGCAACAGTACATCAAAGGATAGGCTTCTTCTTTTTTTAGACAAAAAAAACAACAACCTGCATTTTAACAGGCGTGCTGCGTGTAAGGTATGCATAAGGTATGCACACCCACAACATTGAATGAAAAATGTGATGTTGACACACACACGGCCAACTTTTAAAAAAAACAAAAACAAAATCAAGAATATACCCATTTAATTGTGTACTGACCTTCTCTCTGCCAAGCGAACGGAAAAAACAAATGCTTCAATTACTTCAAAAGTTCCACTCCGAAAAAAGTACAGAAATAAAATTCTAACGTATCTAATCTAAAATAAATCCATTATTTTTAATGAACACTGGTTTTAAAAACATAAAAAGATGTGTTAGAAAATTTTCACTATTTAAATAGATGCATTACTTTTATAAAAATTATGAAAATGCCTTAAAGATTATATCATTATTTATTATAACTCATATGCCTGTAAATAACTATAGACAAAAAGTTTATAAATCTTTGAAAACAATGCAACAATCTATATATAAAATAATAGTGATGTTATTAAAAGTTATGACCCTTGAAATAACTTTTCTTATGTTAAGTCCCCTTGATGGAAACGATAAATATTAGCTGCCCGGCCCGGCTTCGCCCAGGCTCTGGCGGGGATCTATCTATCTATCTATCTATCTATCTATCTATCTATCTATCTATCTATCTATCTATCTATCTATCTATCTATCTATCTATCTATCTATCTATCTATCTATCTATCTATCTATCTATCTATCTATCTATCTATCTATCTATCTATCTATCTATCTATCTATCTATCTATCTATCTATCTATCTATCTATCTATCTATCTATCTATGTATGTATCTATCTATCTATCTATCTATCGATGTATGTATGTTCGGCCCGTTCCCGTTAAAAATATAGATAGAATAGAAGAATAGATAGAAAATATGATTGGAAGAGATCTATCTAAAGTAAACTTGGCTCCCGTTCCCGACTATCTGTCTGTCTGTCAGTCTGTCTATCTGTCTGTCTGACCTGGCCCGGCTGCACCTCATTTAATTCATATAGATTTCTATAGCCAGGGGACTTAACTTAAGATATACGTAGATCAGAAGAGAGTTGCGAAAATCTGTCTGTATGTATGTATGTATGTATGTATGTCCTTTATTTGTTCGCGAACGGCCCATCCGATTGAGATGAAATTTTCTACACACCTTCCTTTCATGCCAGCGCTGCCAACTGTGATATTTTGTTAGTGTGAAATCGCCTGCTTACTCTGCTTACTCAGTATTATTTCATTTTTCATTTTTCATTATAATTTCATATATCTCAGGGGACCTAACTCTGTAAAAGTTATTTCAAGGGGCATAACTTTTCTGTATAACTTATAGTCATATTGTGGCATCGTTTTCAAAGATTTATAAACTCTTTGTCCATAGTTATGTACCGGCATATGAGTTATAATAAATAATGATACAATCTGTAAGGCATTTTCAAAGTTTTCATAAAAATAATGCACAATGCATAACATTGTAACTCATCTTTTTTTGCTTAAGAAGTTACTGTAGTCATGCAGGTGATTAGAAAGAGTTTTCATTAAAAATAATGGATGGTGTGTGGAAGGACATTCTTTTAAGTTACTTTTTTTTGTTGTATGAATTTAATGAGAACTTATATGACTACTTATATGAATTAAATGAGATGCTCCCCACCAGGGACTGGGCGAAGCCGGACAGGGTCAGGCAGACAGATAGACAGACAGATAGACAGTTGGGAACAGGAACTTATATGACTACTTATATAAATTAAATGAGATGCTTCACACCAGGAGCTGGGCGATGCCGGGTCAGACAGACAGACAGACAGATAGTCGGTAACGGGAACGGGAACTTATATGACTACTTATATGAATTAAATGAGATGCTCCACACCAGGAGCTGGGCAATGCCGGGCCGGGTCAGACAGACAGACAGACAGACAGACAGTCGGTAACGGGAACGAGAACTTATATGACTACTTACATGAATTAAATGAGATGCTCCCCACCAGGGTCTGGGCGAAGCCGGGCAGGGTCAGCTAGTATTTTTATATTTTCTTATGTTCAGTCATGTAATTACAAAATTAAATTTTAGGAAGGTAATAGCTGATAGATAAAACTATCACAGTTGGTTGCACAGGAATGAAAGGAAAACGTGTAGAAAATTTCATCTCAATCGGTTGGACCGTTCGCGAACGCATAAAGGACGGACATACATACATAAATACACACAACGATTTTTATATATATATTTCAATTGCGCTTGCGCTCCCACCTATGCTACACCCTTCATGTGTCTTCACAAAGTCGGACTAGAGTCAAGCTCAACAGGGTCTTCTTTCCCCGCTGATATATATATATACTCCATAGTCAATCGCTCAGCATTCATTGACTAAATCCGCCAGTCTGATGTGCCTTCATACATGCTAATTGTGTTGTTCTTTTCTGACAAGCCCAGTCTTCAATCTTCAAAGCTTGTTTTCTGGCTATTGATGTTGATTCATTCAGACTCTCCAAAGGTGTTCATGATTCGACTAGATCCATTGGTTGACACTCTGATAAAGTGGCGATGCTGGACCTATGCAAGGATTCATCACAATGCCTGTTTGTGAAATGTCTCAACTTTGTGGATCATGCTCAAGGAATCGCTTGCTAGCATGGATCTAGTTCTGCGATTCAAGGCAGCATAATGCCATTGTTACTGCAGACATTACCATATTGCTTGTAGGATATATTAGCAAAAACACTGCTGACTTCCTTGACAGTTGATTGATTGATTGATTTATGTAGGAACTGACATTACAGCATTCAGGGCATTACCATAGGTGCTACGTCCCCATCCTCAGCAGCCAGCGAAGAGTTCCAAAACCAATAGTACCAGTAACAATCTGATTATATGTCCGTCTCGCCTTTCCTCTGAACATCGAGCGTCGGCCAGATCCCCTCGTCACTCCTCACTTCCTTATTCTTGCCAGACCATGATGATCTATTTGCTCTTCCGAGGTGTACATGTGCTCCCACAAGGCCGCAACCATGCCTGCTTGTCATGCATCAGTACTCCACCAAGTTTTGCAGAGCCAACCAATCTGTCCGCCTGTTCATTTCCCAGCACACCGGCATGCTCCGGAGAAAAGATGCAGGTGATGCTTGCCACCCGTGACCTCCGAAGTGAAGCAATCCACTCTGCACGAAGCATGCCTGTCCTCACCTTCCTCAGCATGCTTTCTGAATCAGTTACAATCATGATGTGTGTGTGTCGTATTCTCGATCCAGCGGAAAGCTGCAGTGACCGCCTCCACCTCCACCTCAATTCCCAAGCTAGATGTTGTGGTATCATATGCCAGGCTCTCCTGCACCCAACGTCGGCCATTAGCTTTTGCTATAAACCCCCAGGCACTTCTCCTACCTCTCGACACCGAACCATCTGTGTAGATAATCACATCACCCGAGCGAGCATTATCCTGAATTAGTTGCTGGATTTCCACTTCTGTGGCCCCTGCTGGCCACTCCCTGCACTCCCGGTTCAATGTGATTATAACTCTGCACAAGTCTGACTGCTTCGCTGGCACTCTGACCCACTTATCTCCTTGCCTAATGTTCTCCAAGATGCACACATGTCTGATTGTATCCTCCGCCTGAGCCATCCATGATTTCCCTCTTATCAGTCGCAGACCCTTAACTGCATCCAGCGCCTCATGCAAAGGATGATCTGTGTCTGCAGCTACTCTGAGGTATGCCTTTGCCTGCATCACCTTGAGGCTACCTGCAACAGTCGGCAAACCAAGGATGTAACTCATACACACTACTGGGGTGTCTCTGGTCCTTGACAATTCTGCCATCTGGGTGTGATGAGATGTCAAACAGCTGATCTTTCTTCTATTTGTCTATGTACATAACTTCATGTCATCATCACATTTGTCATTAATGATAGCCTTGATCTCTGCATCTGCAGCCATGAGATTCCACTCTCCACATGTCATGTTAATTTTTTTAAGAATAGAAAATATGTCTAAAGTTTGAGAGAACGGTGTCCAGTCTTGCCCAGAATAAATATTTGTAGTCTCATATTAGTTTGACAGTGTCCTCAGCCCAACCTAGCCACTCCATCTGTTCTCTTTTCTTCTCACTTTATGCATTAGGTACTTGTTTTTTGCACTGAAATATTCATGTGACCTTGCTAATTCTGTTCTCCATTATAGGAAATGACGTAGAAATCTCATGGCTACACAGTGTGTATGACTTGTGCATTCGAGGATGATACACATAGCTTCATTTTACATTCACTCCAGTCTCACAGTTTGCATTCCACATTTCTGAAATACTGGGTTGTCTGTATTGTTTAATGGTTCTGAATTAAGTCTCTGATTACTCTGCCTCTTAAATATTTTGGTGTCTGTATTTTAATTGATTTACCACTCAGTCTCTGATTACCATGTTTTTGAAATACTTTCTTGTCTGTATTGTTTATTGATTTACCACTCAGTCTCTGATCACCCTGTTTTTCAAAAAGTTTGTTGTTTGCATTTTTAAATAATGCGGCATTCAACCTCTGGTTCCACAGAAACCAACGTTGTGTGAATGCATTGTCTAATAATGTTTTTACAATACATATACAATAATATAAGTGACATGAGAAGGATCAGAAAACATTCTAAATGGGAGTAAACACAAAGTCAAAAGTGAGTGCATCAGGTGTTTTTGTGCTTCTTCATTCCACTTATATGCCTGTTATTATTTCCTCCCCTTTTATATTTTTACAGATTGTTGTTGTGTTTCCTCAGGGGCTTTCAAAATCAATATTCGCAAAACCAACCAGCATAACAAAATTTACCAGTGTTATTATGACCCGGTTGAACCAGGCATCTACACCATCACTGTCCAATGGTCAGGCGTTCATATTGGGGGAAGCCCGTTCACAGTCATCCTGGCAAACAGTGCTAGAGAGCTACAAGCGATGCTGGAGGAATTTGCAGAGAGCAGCACGGTCAGCGAAGATGATAAAAGTGTGATATCGCACAGACTTTCCAGATATCTGCCTCCACGAGAAATCTCTGTGGACGATGTCATTTTGTATTGAATCAGTCTTATATTCACAATATCAGGAATTATTTTCTTTTTGGAAGGGGGATTGATGAAAACTGTAGCTGACATTGTGAACATTATGGGAATAAAAGATAAACTAGCAGACATTGTGAATACTTTTTGTGTAAATATTATGGGAAAGACTTCACTTATTCTCATTTATCTGTATCATGCAAATAGCAAAGGCTTCTTAATTTTATTTAAAGGAACAAATACTCTTTATATGTAACGTTATAAAACTATGTATTGGCAGCATACAGCATCTATATTGATGGTCAAATTGGCCCACCTGTTCAAACATAACAGGGGGTTAGGCAGGACAATGTTCTCTTTCTAGATTTCTTGTCTGTGTAGAGCGATCTATTAAAAAATAAATTAGGTGTGAATGCTGATCTTTTAAGCAAAGACATTTAAACTTGTTCAGGAATGTTGAATGAGTGTCCTTACTATACAATTTAACAAATGCAGGGGACTAATGATTATAATACGCATATAGTCAACTGATACCGACACTGTTCTGAGGTGTGTAGGAGTATGTGATTTAAGTGTTCCTATATGCGTCTATTCAGCTGGGTGATATTTTCTGTGTCCACCTAGTGTTTCTTGCTATGGGAATCAAGCATGAGTAAACAAGAATACTGCATGTATACTTACATACACATACTTCTTCTTCTGCTGTCTTTTTTCCTCCAATGGAACATAGGTCCTTAAGCCAAGATTTCTGATCTTTTGACCTCTCATGCAGCTCCTGCAATAGTAAGTACAGGACCCATTGCACGCCAAGAGGATTATTTAGTATATTGTGTTTGACCATATTTTTGGAATGGTCGGTAGTTGTTTACTCTGAGATGGAGTAGCCAGTCCCACAACACCTTTCTTAATACATCTTACGACATGCATGGTAGGTTACAGTTTTTTTTTTTGGGCGCTCGCACGCTTTGAACTCAAGCGTAGTCCATACACACTATTTATTGCAGTAATGGACTGAATTTTGCGTGTGGGTTAGCTTTCCCTATTAACAATATCCCTCGCCATCAGGCAAACCCACACCAACTTCAGAGGTAAAGATAGGTTACAGTGTTACTGTTTGTTTCTCTTATTGGCCCAGTTAACACTGGGGCAGCATATACTTATACTGTTCATATTGGAACAAATTCAACTGTTAAAAATAAATGTTAATTGGGGAACTTAAGTGTTATTAATGTTATAGGAAGAAATTCGCAATCGTTGTCACTCACAACTGATTACAAAGTGTTGTATTTCACAAACATAACAATAAAAACATATCATTTTTAGAAACAATAGGATAAAACTGGATCATTCTGCATTTTATTTTTACATTCACATTTGCAATTTTGGGTTACAAATATTATATACTAGCTGACCCGGCCCGGCTTCGCCCAGTCCCTGGTGGGGAGCATCTCATTTAATTCATATAAGTAGTCATATAAGTTCCCGTTCCCGTTACCGACTGTCTGTCTGTCTGTCTGTCTGTCTGCTTGTCTGTCTGACCCGGCCCGGCATCGCCCAGTCCTTGGTGGGGAGCATCTCATTTAATTCATATAAGTAGTCATATAAGTTCCCGTTACCGACTATCTGTCTGTCTGTCTGTCTGTCTGTCTGTCTGTCTGACCCGGCCCGGCTTCGCCCAGTCCTTGGTGGGGAGCATCTCATTTAATTCATATAAGTAGTCATATAAGTTCCCGTTCCCGTTACCGACTATCTGTCTGTCTGTCTGTCTGTCTGTCTGTCTGTCTGTCTGTCTGTCTGTCTGTCTGTCTGTCTGTCTGTCTGACCCGGCCCGGCATCGCCCAGCTCCTGGTGTGGAGCATCTCATTTAATTCATATAAGTAGTTATATAAGCTCACGTTCCCGTTCCCGACTATCTATCTGTCTGTCTGTCTGTCTATCTGTCTGTCTATCTGTCTGATCCGGCCCGGCTTCGTCCAGCCCCTGATGGGGAGCATCTAATTTAATTCATATGAGTAGTCATATAAGTTCCCGTTCCCGACTGTCTGTCTGTCTGTCTGTCTGTCTGTCTGTCTGTCTGTCTAATCATTTATTGGTTGCAGTTAGAACAACCTTAGATAAACGAAGACCAACTTACAAAAAGCATTAGAAAGAGCACTTGAAAGATCTTTACATCTTCCCCAACAATTAACTTGGGTAAATGGAGCAGCGGCAGCAGCAGCAGAAGAAGAAGCAAAAGGAGGAGTAGGAGCTGGGAGGAGGAAGAGGGAGGAGGAGGGAGGAGGAGAGAAAGAGAGAAGAGGAGGATGGAGGAGGGAGAGGGAAGAGAAGAGGAAGAGGGTAGGAGGTGGAGGAGGGGAGAAGAGGAGGAGGAATATAACGCATATGCCTGTAGAGTTAATAATGGCTGAAGTTGTTCCATGTCTTCTTAGAGTTGGCGACAGTATAAAGAAATATAAAATCTTCAAACTTGATAGAGATAAGGTAACTATTATTTATTTATTCTTTAAGCAAAAAAAGATGAGTTACAATGTTATGCATTATGCATTATTTTTATGAAAACTTTGAAAATGCCTTACAGATTGTATCATTATTTATTATAACTCATATGCCGGTACATAACTATGGACAAAGAGTTTATAAATCTTTGAAAACGATGCCACAATATGACTATAAGGTATACAGAAAAGTTATGCCCCTTGAAATAACTTTTACAGAGTTAGGTCCCCTGAGATATATGAAATTATAATGAAAAATGAAATAATATTGGGTAAGCAGCCGATTTCACACTAAAAAAATATGACAGTGGGCTGCGCTGGAATGAAAGGAAGACGTGTAGAAAATTTCATCTCAATCGGATGGGCCGTTCGCGAGCGCATAAAGGACATATGGACAGACGGAGATCGCCTTTTATATATAAGACTAGCTGACACGGCCCGGCTTCGCCCAGTCCTTGGTGGGGAGCATCTCATTTAATTCATATAAGTAGTCATATAAGTTCCCGTTACCGACTGTCTGTCTGTCTGTCTGTCTGTCTGACCCGGCCCGGCATCGCCCAGTCCTTGGTGGGGAGCATCTCATTTAATTCATATAAGTAGTCATATAAGTTCCCGTTCCCGACTATCTGTCTGTCTGTCTGTCTCTCTGTCTGTCTGTCTGATCCGGCCCGGCTTCGCCCAGCCCCTGATGGCGAGCATCTCATTTAATTCATATAAGTAGTCATATAAGTTCCCGTTCCCGACTGTCTGTCTGTCTGTCTGTCTGTCTGTCTGTCTGTCTGTCTGTCTGTCTGTCTGTCTGTCTGTCTGTCTGTCTGTCTGTCTGTCTGTCTGTCCGTCCGTCCCTCCCTCTCTGTCTGTCTGTCTGTCTGTCTGCCTGTCTGTCTAATCATTTATTGGTTGCAGTTAGAACAACCTTAGATAAACGAAGACCAACTTACAAAAAGCATTAGAAAGAGTTGGGGTAGGAAGATTGTATTGTAAAGTGCTCTCTTAGTAGTTATTGATACATGTTTGTTCTTTAGTATTGGTGCCATTTGTCCAATGAGTTGATTTGCCTTATTGCACCTATTTTCGATCTCGTCTTCTGATCTGCCATTTGATGATATTATACTTCCTAGGTACTTGAAACTCTTTACTTGTTTCAAGGGATGTTCGTTTAGGTGAATTGTTGTTGTTTGTTCTTCTTTAGTTATAGTCATTACCTCTGTTTTGCTTGTGCTAATTTTCATGTTATGTTGCCTATACATTTCGTTTAGACTATTCATGTGGTCTTGTAATTCAGCTTCTGATTTTGCTATTAGTGCTTGGTCGTCCGCAAACAGGAGTTCTCTAATGGTTAGATTTGCAGATGGTCTTCTTCTGTGTTCTCGTCATGCGGTATTCTTACTGTCTCTGCTTGGCTGGTTTCTTTACATATGTTGTCTATATATGTTATGAACAAGAGAGGGGACAGGACACAACCTTGTTGTACTCCAGATCTTATGGTGAAGGGTTCTGAGTGTCCTCCAGTTGCTCTCACTATGCATTCACTGTTGTTGTATAAACTTCTACATAGGTTTATTAGATGTGTACTCACTCCATATACTTCTTAGTTTTTCTACGAGCAGTATGAAGATCCCCTGCCGGCTTGCTAGGCCAGTCGCAGGTTTAAGACACTAATATGACCACAGGGAGTCCATCCCCTATGGCGAGCCATAGACTCATTAGCCCATGACCTCATTATATATCCATTAGCCTCATGGTGTCAAAATGACTATTGTATTTATTTACCTTACTCCTGCTACTGCTACGGAGGTCGTGCTTTGTGCGATGCTTTGGGCAGGCCATCCTTCCGAAAGAGACCGAGTCATATGGGATGAAACCCGGGGCAATGAAGTCAATCCTCTCGACTTTTAAGACTTTTTTTTTACTTTACTCCTACGTTAACATGTGTGCATCAGCTGATGCAACAACTTGTGTGATATATTATTGTAGCTAATCTAAGACTATAAGAATAGAAGGGTTGAAGACTTGTCAATGATATAACCCTACAGTCACCAGGTGTTACAGGGCTTCAGGATGGTCAACTTGGGAATTCCAGGTAGCCATGTTGTCATCTGTTGAGCAGCCATTCCACCACTGAGGAAGATGTTTGTCAGGGTATTTTATCACATTCTGGTGTCAGTGGTGCATTGCTCCATCCTTTTGGAGAAAAAAAACACTCTCTTTTATGTGTTGGGTACACAAAGTGATGTTAACTGGAGTAAAGCTGTGACAGTGGAAGGAATAATGAGCTTAATTTAGGTATGACTCTGACACGTAAGATGAAGATACTAGTTATACTGTGAATACATGGGTTGAATATATGAATGTGATACATCCTGCTTAAATGCTATGGATGTTCGTCCATCACGAATGATGAGGACAATTCATTCATTGCATCTTTTAATTTGATGAAGAACGAATGACTTGCGCTTTAGATTGGATTATAGTGAGGAAGTGGTTGCGCAACTCCTTCGACCTCACTCTCTCGTGCCCGTCCATCTGGTTCCAGTGGCGAGCATGGCAAGATGACTGGAGACGGACGCAGATGCAGTGGACGTTAGGTTGCCACATGCCAGTTATCCCTGTGTATATTGGCTCTCAAAACAACTGGTAGCCTAGAGCCTCGTGCAAATGGCCCTTCCGTCAATTCCTTAAAACAAGCGTAGTGACGAGCGACAAACGTATGACTACTGATGGGATCAACCAGATATCTATCGGACAGACGGACTATTCACGCACACGCAGGCCAAGAGTAGCATCGCTAAAGCGCGCCCTCCCGGTACAAGGTGATACGTGCAAAACCACTGGATGCCTACCGACGAGCTTTCAAGCTACGGTCAGTCCGACCAAAAAAAAAAGCTATACCAGCTTACTGACTGCAGGCCCACTGCTCATCTTATGCACACACACACAAAAAACCACACACACGCACGCATGTACGTACGTACGTTTAAATACATACAGATATATACAATGTTTAAAAGCTTCGTGCAGAGTGGCCTGCTTTGCTTCGGGGGTCACGGGTGGCAAGCATCTTTTCTCCGGGGCATGCCTGTGTGCTGGGGAATGAACAGGCGGACAGATTGGCTGGCTCTGCAAAACTTGGTGGAGTATTGATGCATGACAAGGCAGACGCGTGCTATGGATGAGATTGCCTTGTTGTGCCATGGACAAATATTGTCTTTGTCATAGATAAATATGGGTTGATGTTTTATATACATATTGTTTAAGTGATGGAGAATAAGCTTGGATTATGCCATGAAGAAAGACTTTGATTATGGCGATATCTGTTATGCTTCATTTGATGTCAGGGTTGATGCAGCGGTACCGTCAGATGCCAGGGAGTGTTTGGATTATTCGATCGATGGATTCTGACGATCGTATCGCGTGCTGATAAAACTGTATGGTCTGGTTAATATTACTACCCTTGACTCTTGCTTCACCCAGTAACCCCGTGGCATTCTTTACTTCTGCTTTGACTGGCCATTAAGCTTTACTATCTCAGACAGTCTATACTTGTTACTTACGTATGATGAACTCAACATCGTTTGTTAAACAGAATACCAGTGTAGTTTTTCACAGTCTATTTTATTCACACGTTACATGACACAGTCGAAAACATAGTCATCTGTTCCACACAAAAGTTCACGAATATACGAAATATTATTCATACAGCACAATTCTACAGAGCGGCATAGTTTATAGCCGTAGCTCTGATGACGAGGACCCCGGCCGCACCGGCCGAAGCCCAAAGTCTAACTGACCAGTGACGTTTTTGTTCTCGCCCAAAACGTCCGGCCTGCCTATCACGTGTTTGTAAATAATCTCGTGATATGTCCCATCGCACGGTCTCCCTTCTGTCGACCGTGTTTAATACAACTCGTGCCATGTCCTCAACCTATATCAATAGGGCCTTGGCAACGTGGTTGCGGCCTTGTGGGGAGCACGTGTACACCTCGGAGGAGCAAATGGATCATCATGGTCTGGCAAGGATGAGGCAGCGAGGAATGACGAGGGGATCTGGCCGACGCTCGACGCTGGCTCCTGAGGATGGGGACGGAACGCTTATGGGAATGCCCCGATTGCTGTGATGTCGGTTCTTAGATCAATCAATCAATCAATCAATCCGCCATAGTACTCAAACGATTAAATACCCAACTGTGTTTCATGCACTCTACTGTGATTTCTGTACTCAACTGTGGATTGTCTACTCAACTGTGTATTCTGTACTCAAACTGCATTCAGTACTAAACTGTGTATTGACTACTCAACTGCATATTGATTCTCAACTGTGTATTCTCTACTCAACGCCACAACATATAGAATGTGGCGCAGCAAGAAAACACGAAAACTCAGAGGGCGCTGATGTTGACGCGAAGATGGTGTTGCATCGAGACGGCAGTAGCAGCAGCAGTGGTAGCCTGGTTGACGAGTGCGGACTGGTGGATGCATACAAACTGACCCAACAGATCAACCACCAAACCGGCAAGCTCAACAAACTCATCGATAAGTACAGGTTGAGCTGTCTTGTTTCAGTTCTTCTTGTCGTTATCCTTAGCGTTCTTTATTCTCTTAGTTGATGTGTTGTCATTTCCACCGTAGTTATCGGTAGTTAGTTAGTTAGCTAGTTAGAAGTTAGTTGTGTAGTTACTTAGCTAGTTAGTTAGTTAGTCGCGGTCCCAATTTCACGGCAAAGGGTCGCCCCATTATGCTCCGTTTCTGTGCAAGTGAATATCACACAAATGCTCCTCACTTCCCTTATGTGAAAAGTAGAACAGACAGGAGTCTCGACAAACCAACAGCCCGCACAGATGTACTACGCATAATGCTGCTGCCAGAATGCCAACACCAAGTCCGCCACGAAAAATATAGTTCATCGTCGATGGAAATGGCAGTCACTAGTAAACCAGCAGCCACACATTATTGCATACCGTGACCCAGTTAGTTCAGCATTTGGCCGGCCGCCGTTTTTCTTAAAATGTAGTTCACGCTACAAACAACCGCGGACAGATGTCAAAGCACCCCACGCGAAATTCACAGCCTACATTGTCGCTCCACACACTAAACTCAGTAGCAGGGCGTCGGAACCATGCACTACCAGTCCAACGTAAGGACAATGCGTAAGCAAACCGTAGCCATAAGCATAAACACTCCAGAGACCTTATAAGTTCAACCGTCTATCCTCCATATTGGGGGTCGGACTGTGAGTAACATTGTCATCTATGTCATCCCCGTCAGCATCACCACCGTCATCATCATCATCATCATCATCATCATCATCATCATCATCATCATCATCATCATCATCATCATCATCATCATCATCATCATCATCATCATCATCATCATCATCATCATCATCATACGAAGTTAGTCATCTCTGTTGGTATCCGGGGTGTGTATATGCGTCCCAAAATTGATTTCCGTATAGATGATTAACATTTGGATGGATGTTTGAATGGATAGACGGATTGCTGAATGTATTTGGTGATGGGTTCGTGGTTAAATAAATGCTCGGATGAGTGTTTAGATGTATGGAAGTGTGGGCGGATGGATACACAGATGTATGCAAGTGTGGGCAGATCGATACACAGATGTATGCATGCGCCATTTAAATTCAATACTAATAAATGTTGCATGTCGTTTTGTAAGACGTTCGATCAACCCAATGATGATTTTTTGGGCAGTTTTACGTTCAGTAGTTTATCATTGCTTTCTGAACGAGAAGTCCAACTGACAGGTGTTGGGAATGAACCCACCTACATATGCAGTTTAAGAGCGAGCGCTGTCACTGTGTATGGCTATGTGTGTCATTGTATTTCTCCGTGCCTCACTGTGTATGGCTATGTGTGTCATTGTATTTCTCCGTGCCTCACTGTGTATGGCTATGTGTGTCATTGTATTTCTCCGTGCCTCACTGTGTATGGCTATGTGTGTCATTGTATTTCTCCGTGCCTCACTGTGTATGGCTTTGTATGTCATTGTATTTCTCCGTGTCTCACTGTGTATGGCTATGTGTGTCACCATTTCTCCGTGCCTCACTGTGTATGGCTATGTGTGTCATTGTATTTCTCCGTGCCTCACTGTGTATGGCTATGTGTGTCATTGTATTTCTCCGTGCCTCACTGTGTATGGCTTTGTATGTCATTGTATTTCTCCGTGCCTCACTGTGTATGGCTTTGTATGTCATTGTATTTCTCCGTGCCTCACTGTGTATGGCTATGTGTGTTATTGTATTTCTCCGTGCCTCACTGTGTATGGCTTTGTATGTCATTGTATTTCTCCGTGCCTCACTGTGTATGGCTTTGTATGTCACTGTATTTCTCCGTGCCTCACTGTGTATGGCTATGTGTGTCATTGTATTTCTCCGTGCCTCATTGTGTATGGCTATGTGTGTCACTGTATTTCTCTGTGTCTCACTTTGTATGACTACGTGTGTCACCATGCCTCCGTATGACTATGTTTCTTTGCATTTCCCCCTATCACTCAGTGTGTGTGTGTGTGTATTTATTTGTTTCTGTCCATGTCCGAGTCAGAGTCCATAACTTTCCACCTTCTCTCAACCAGCCTATGTGGCATCGGGTATAATACTGGTGGTTCATGGTGCGGAATGAGTTTGTTAACTTTCTGTGCGCCAGTGTTAGCTGGCTTATCGGTTGAAGAGTTTATGCCTGTGAAGTCAGCTGGAGGATCAGTTGGCCGGCAAGTTTTTCCTTTGGGTGTATCTCTTTTGGCGGTTTCTTCTGTCAGTGCTGGGTACTTGTGCGTTTCGCTTGGCTGGGTACAGTCCTTATAAGGACTTTTTATTTGGTCATTTTGCCTCTTTTTTGTGTATTGCCTTTAGGAGCTTTTCGATGTTTTCATTTGCTTTCTTGCGTTTTTGTTCTCTTTCGAGTTTGAGTTTCTGCTGTCTTTCAGTTTCTTCCTCTGTGGTCAACCACGGGACGAGCTCTCCGTCATCGTATTAGCACCCATATGGGTATTCCTCAGTCAAGTGTAGTTCAAGTGGGTATTCATACAAGGACTGGCGGTATATCGGTCTCCTCTTGGATTTATTGGCGTATTTTTGTTTTTCGTTTTCTGCCATGCGTCTTTTATATTCCTGTTGCCTGAGTGGTTCTTTCCTTTCATTTTCTCTATATTCCGCCATTTCCTCCACTGTAAATCCTTCGAAGATTAGGGTGTCTTCCGTGTCGTCTTTATGGTATTCCTCTGGGTTTTCTTCAGCGGTTTGGCTGGATATTGGTTTCCCCTCGGGCATCGTGATTGAGCTGCTGGCGGTTTTCGCTTGCGGTTCAAGTTCGGTCTCTTGTTGCTTTTCATCTTACTGTTTCTCTGTGAGTTCTTGTATGGCTTCTGTTGGTTTGTTTTTGAGAAGTTCCATTTCGGCTTTATGCAGTTCTCTCTCCGCTTTGATGTCTCGTAGAATCTCTGCAATCTTCTTTGTGGTCTGCACCAAGTGCTCCACCTCTTGTTTTATGTTTTTCTGGGTCTCCTTTAATTCAGCAAGCAGCTTTTCGTTGTCGCTGGTCGGTGCCGGTGTTTGCAGAAGCTTGACTTGTTTGTTCAACTCATCGACCTGGTCTTGTAGCTGTGCTCTTTCATCTTGCTAGATGCCCGTGGCTGTGTCGCACTTCCGCATTGCTTCCTTATATGGCGTCTTGGTGTTAATGGCGATCTTTAACCCGTCTCAGTGTCTTTGGAGGTACGGACAGCCCAAGTATCTTTCTGAATGCTTGCCCAGGCAGTTGGCGCACTTTCTTTTGCTGTTAGGTGCTCGGAAATCCGTGTCCAGTTTGGCCAGCGGACACTCTTTGTCTGTCCGTGTCTCTCTGTATCTATTTATATCTATATGTGTCTATATTTGCCCCACTCTCTTTATATGTTTGTCTCTAATTTTGTGTATCTCTTATATGTGCCACTGTACTTATTTATATCTATACTCTTTTCGGTGCCCCACTAACTCTCTTTATAGGTTCGCCTGTCTATTTGTGGTGTGGCGTTGGTGAACATGTTGTCCCCAGCCCTCTGTCGCCGGTACAGCCAATCATTCCGGATAAGCCTTGATATCAAACTGCTCAGCATCGTCTTTCTCGGTGCCCGCCTATTTTCCCTCCCCTTAACTTTCCCGTTGTCACGACTTAATCCAGCTTCCTCTTCTCGTGACATGTACAAAGAAGGTGGACTGTCTTCTTTTGATGCGAATAACTGGTTCTCTTTGTGAGTTCATTTCTTTCACGATATCTTATTTACCTATTTTATCCGGCCACGATGTTCTTGCCATTCTTCTATAAAACCACACAGTTCCTCACTAGTCTGCTAATTGTCCACTAGACGCTTCTGTGTATAGATGTGAATCAATGTCAGTGCCTCTCTCTGTTTATGTGTTTGCCTCACTGTATGTAACAAGATGCAATAATGTGGTTGGCTGCATGATTACATTGCACTTTCCTCCTGTGCAGAACTCGTGCCCTGAAGATTGAACGTCTGCAAAGGTACCTGGTTCAGCTGAACAAGGAGAAGGAGGAGATGTGTCGTCTGCTGCAAGGTGTCAACAGGGAGACAGCGGCTCTGAGGCTGGAGGCAGCGGAACTCCGGTGTGCTGTTTGTGCCGTCTGCGACGCCTCGGGTGGGTTACTTTGGTCGTCATGTTAGGTTCCAATGTTTGCATTCTTGTTAGGACTCACCCTCAGATAAACAGGATAAGACAGGCGAGACCACAGCATTAAAACACGATATGATATGAGGGACACAGTGGCGCAAGAAAGGGTAGAGAAGAATATCTCTTTCTTGTGGGGAATAGGTTATGCAGGGCACAGTGGAACAACAAGCGTTATAAAAAAAATATTCGTAGCGTGTAGATGATAGGGTATGCAGGACACGGGAGAACAACACACGTGTGGCGTATAGAACAGAAATTAGAGAGAAATTCCCCAATTCTAAAAGACTTCCTGATATAAGAAATAGAGACACGGCTCAACAAGACTCCCTACCGGTGGAGATAGAATAGATAGGTGTTTTCACAGAAGGCCAAATGGAGCACAAGACCGCTACCGAATCTCAGAGAGAGAGCACTCCTCTGTGCATGATGAAAATTCTGGTGATTGTCTCGCCACCTGTAGCTCCATAGTGATGATGTCCATTTGAACTTATTACCAGTGAAACACACACACATGAATGTAAAAACACTCAGTAACAATCAAAGAATCAACTCGTGATTAAAATTATAACAGTCTATTGGGATAACAAAAATGGGAGGGTTCCTGTGTGTTTCTCGAGTGATATGTGGCAATACACAAATTAAAAATATTACACTAAATAAAAAAACAAAACAAACATTGTACACCCATAGATGATTTCTAATTAACATGAGTCACTGAAAACGATATCCTTTAAAATTGTCTCTCATCTTACACCACAGCTTAAGTATCTACAAACAAAGTCCCTTATAGCACACGGACTATCAAATACAAACAGTTCAGTATCACTTTAGTTTAGTTTAGTTTAGTCGTTGGATCAACATCACGGCACACGGGTGTAACCCATAAGTGCTCCGTTTTCCTCCTAACTCAAACCTGAGTCTGGAGAAACTCAGCTCAATGCACGAACTCCGTTGCATCGGCGACGATCCTGAAATACTTTGGGTAGATTTTTAACTCGAAATTTTGCCCGGGCAGCGCCGTTAGGCTACTCTCTTTCGATGTCCAACTGTCAAGGGATATTTTACGTGCGCAACAATACACATGGGCGTCCGATCTCACCACCCAGAGACTAGGGGAAATTTTATTACTGGAAGTCCACGTGGATTTTTTAAATAAATCCCGGTCCTCACCGGGGCCTGAACCCAGGACCTCCAGCACTCGAGGCGGACACCATACCTCGAGACCACTCATCCCCCCCCCTATCATCAGTATCAGTATCACTTGGGTTCATAAAGTTAGTCAGTCTATCACCACACCTGGACGCTTAATGTTAATGGGGTATGGACCCCACACATGTAATCTCTGATGTAATCAGTCTTTCGTTAGTTAGCACAGAACTCATTAAAAAGGGATACCAACATGGCAGTTAGCCATTTGTCATATGCTGAGGACACTGTGAAAACCTGAGAGGTCAATGAGGATTAAGGGGTTTACTCTTGGTGCTATGACAAGGCAAATCCCAGTCATCTTTCATAAATGACTCTTGACTCTCTTGTAGATAATATACAGCATTATGGAACATATTCCAATCTCGGTCAAATAACGACCCTTTCAGCCCCATGAAGAAACCACGGCGCCCCGTGGACAACATGTGCCAAACACTATAGTCATACCCACAGAAACAAGTGAACAAGAAAGGACAACACCCATAAAACACCAACAACAACAACAACAACAAGAGAGAGAGAGAGAGAGAGAGAGAGAGAGAGAGAGAGAGAGAGAGAGAGAGAAGGAATGAAGGTGAAGTGATTATGACTTAAGCGTGGGTCACTTAGGCCTTGCCCTATCGGGCCCCATCACCTCAACATCTGATGCAGTCGCTCATTCCCTATATTGACATGATATGTCTTCTTTCACTCCTGCCTAATGAAAGAGAATAATTCTCGTTCTTTCAAGGTTCTAGCTCTTAGAATATCTGGTGGATATCAGCAAGGGTGATGCTTTTTCTCCGTCTTGGCAATGCCCCTCCTTCCCGTATATAGGTATAGGTAACCTCATATTCATGTAAAAATTATAAACAAATTCACCATCAACTCCCCATACATGAACATACATATACAGAAACATAATCTCCTCTGAATATAGAGACAAAAAAATTATAAGAGATTCCCAAAGAATGTGTCATGTATAAAAACTACAAGTGATATTATAGTAGCGCCTCATGATAGTTCCTGTGGAAACATAGTCACACATGGAAACTGTAAATGACTAGAGGAAGTGAAGTTCATCTCTCATATATCGTATGAACATAACAAGAATGAAGTTAAGTCACTATCTCCCTAAGTCGAAGGAATATTCACACATTCTTTCCTAGGACTACTATACAATTTATTAAAGAACTCTACTATAAATTTTAATGTACCAGTTCTTACGTTAATAATGGTTTTCAACTTACCAAAAGGTATCATGAATTTACATGAAAACACAACACCACAAAAACAGCAGCCGACTGGCAAACCCGTCTTGTCTCTTTAGTTCATCTCTGGTGACTGCGCCTCGACACACCTTTTGCCGGCAATTGTTGCACTCCTAATTAACATATATTATGAAAATAAGGAGTACTTTTGCCTCTTCCAATGGAAACGTTCCTCTTCCGCGCGAACATGACGTCACGTCTAGCGTGGGTTGGAGTTGTTGACATGACTGAAATTAGGGGTAGAGGGGTGATTTTATTTGCCCTTCCATTCCTTGGTGTATATGTTAACTTCTCCGTGACCTGTGTTCATAAACAATCTACAATGGGATTGTCTTTAACTCGCCCTCTCTCAGTGTTCAAACTAAAAGACATACGGTAAAACGAGATAATGTGAAACGGTAAACTTTAGTAGGGACAGAAAGACCACCTAGAACCAGACACCACCTGAACAAGGCAAGATAGAAGAAGGCAGTCTGGAGTAACTTAAGAGACAGTAGAATAAGATATGACCAAATAGGCTTGAACCAAGATGCAACAAAGAAAATCGAGACAAGAAAAAGCAGAACAATATAACATATGTCGAAATATGGACAGATAAAGGAAAACGTAGTACCAGTACTTTCCGGTCATTTTTCCTATACCTCTACCCCGTGTAACCTCAGAAGAGAAGTTATAATTAGGGTCCACCCCCAGCATTAGATTAAGAATCATGTGGCCAAGTCAGCCACATTTAGGAAATTAAGTGTAAGGGATTGTTGTCCATTGGAGGTAATAATACACCTTCATAGGGATAAGGATGGTCAAATCCAGGAAATACAGGTCAGACACTTGCACTGTGCGACAGTCTGTTTATTTCACTAAAGACATTCTAAAAGTCATGTCCTCCACGTGTTCGACAGTCGCAACCATTGGGAAAGAGACGGACGCCAGGAGACTGGAACCCACCTGCTATAGGCGATACACAAACATCAGAACCACGGCAGATGCCTCTACTGTGCTTACAGCTGTCAGGTGAGTTGTGTTTGCGTAATATGTGTCCTCTAGAGAATATGTTAGTGCTGCAGTAGAGTATGCGCCATCTTACCCACAAGGGGGTCAGGATGTTATTCCCAGTAGCTGACTTGTTTTGACGATAGTTTGTTGCCTTGTGCTTCAATGGAGGCATCCCAAGATGGGAGCCAGGGGTGGAGTTATATCTCTCCATAGCACAAAGCCAGGGTTGAATTGTAGAAACCATGTGTTACCCATGCAGCATGATCCCTCTCTGTATAGTTTACTCCAGGCAAGGTGACACCAATACATCTGGAACAAAACAAGCTGCAGAAGCAATGCTCTACATTTTCGCCCGTGGGAGATTCGATCCTAGACCGTTGCCGACCAAGGTTTAAGGCCTAGTCTGCTCTGCTATGATATTTTGTCTTTAGGTTGCATTTCCTCGCCCCAGGATACGACTTGTATCCTCCCAATTGTGATCCTCGGTACTAAGCCATTGGCACAATGTGGGTGGGGTGTTGGGTGTGTTTCGGCGCTAATAGAAAGCAGATAGTACCGTCTACTGCTATACTGTAGCTCAATCACATCTGACAACAACCTGGAATCAACACAATCTGATTACGTTGGTTATATCGTCATTTGATGTCGACAGGTTCGAATCCTAGTGTGCCAAAAATGTTATATTTCTAATGCGTTCTTTAATCTCTACACCCTTCCTTGTTATCAGTTATCAGTTATCAGTTGGGGTATCTTCGTTGCACTCCGGACATGTCCATAGGTGCTCAGATCCTCCCCCCAGCATATGCATCAGCGTCCGGTGGCTAATAGTGCCAGTTCTGTGTTGGTTGACGAGGCACTTTGTTTTCCCGATGTACCTCTCGCGTCTGGCTGTGCCGATTCTTACCCCCAGGTCTTTCATCCTGGACAGCGATGTGGAATCACTGACGTAAAAATCCTCTGTTCTCGCCAAATCTTTAAGGACGTTAATAACATCGGCACGATCCATGGGCTGGCCATCTACAGGGGGTGCAGAGCCAGCCAGTTTGTCAGCTCGTTCATTTCCCTCGACTCCCGCATGTCCCGGGACGAAGATGAAGGTGACTTTACGGACAACAGACTTCCGCAGCGATTCAGTCCACTGTCTACGTACAGATCCAGCTTCGACCTTCTGAATCATGCTCATTGAATCACTTAGTACACACACGTTGGTATAATGCTGTGATTCCAGCCATATGAAAGCCTGTGTAACTGCCATCACCTCCATCGTCATGCTGCTCGTGGTCATAGAGTGGGCACCACTGGATTCTTGAACGGTTCGGCCCGCTGAACGGGCTGTAAATGCCCACGCACTTCTCTGCTGCTTTACAACAGATCCATCTGTATAGATGAGCACTTCGGGGCTATCTGAGTGTTCATAGATGAGCGCGTTAACCTCTGCATTGACAGCGGCAGGGTTCTGCTCTCTGCACCGTCTGTCGAGTGTGATAATGCAGGAGAAAGTGCACTTAAAGGCTGGAGGCACCGGCACCCATTCCTTGCCGGGGTTGATACTGGTAAGACTGCAGACCTGTCTGACGACATCTTCCGCCCGACCCATCCATGATTTGCCCCTCTTTAGCCTGTCACCCTTTTCTCTGAATATAGCGTCATGCAGAGGGTGCTGCTCATCTGCACTTATTTTTAAGTATGCACGAGCTCTCCAGATCTTGATCCTGTGTTCCATTGTCGGGAAGTCAAGGAGGTATCTCATTGCTACACAGCTGGTGTCTCTCGTGCAGCCCAAAATGATGCGCATGGTTCGTTTTGTACCTTTTCAAGTCTTCCAATCTGTGTAGGGCTGACAGTGAGGATGGCCAGGGCATACTCGATGCGTGAAAGTACAAGTCCTTGGAACAGAAGTATTAGCAGTCTTTGCTCGATATTGGCAGTCGCCATGACTCTCATTGCTGACAAACCTTTTCGAGCCTTCGTTATGACATAATCGACATGATCTCTGAAGGACAGGCTACGATCAAGCCTCACGCCAAGATATGTCATTGACTGGGTTCTACTCAAACTGCTCCCATCCATTCTTACTGCCGGCAGGTCTGTTTTCACAATATGGTTGTTTAGTGAGAACCATGTAACCGTTGCCTTTGCAGGGTTGACAAGGGCACCGGCATCAGCACACCATGAGGAAATTCGATCTAGTTCGCCCTGCATATCATTGGCAACCGCCTGTCTATCTCGACCCTGTCGATACACGAGGATGTCGTCAACGAATGACAGAGTCCTACCCCTCCCGTCCAACTGTTGTTCAGTGATCGGCACCGTATACACGTTGAATAGTACTGGTGACAGTGGTGAACCCTGCGGCAATCCTGGACATATCGTTATCGGCTCAGAAGACCAACTCCCGCATCTTAGCACCACCTTCCTTTGGAGCAGAACTGCAGCTACCCATCGTACAAGGTGAGGGTGCACTTTCAGTCTGAGGAGGGTTTGCGTCAAGTGCTCGAAAGATACTCTGTTATATGCGTCCTCTAAGTCTATGGCGGCCGCACATGTCTCTTCTCTGACCTGAAAACCTTCGTAAACATCTTGAGCAAAGATAGCCGCATTCAGCCATGACTCTTTGTTGCGTCTGTATCCTTCAAGTGTGGGCGGGAAGCAGCCGAGCTGTTCCAAGTCCCAAGCAAGTCTGTGTGCTACAATTTTCTCCAGTAGCTTGCCAACAGTATTCTGCATCGTAATGATTCTGTAGCCGCTTATCTTGGAATGGTCTTTGTTCGGTTTTGGCAGCGGCAGCAAGTAGCTGTGTAGCCATTCTTCTTTGACCTGACCCCTTTGGATACTGGTGTTGAATTCTCTGGCCAGTTCTTCCATGTCATCATCTGATATCACCAGTAGGTCACCATATCGGATGCCGTCTGGGCCTGGGGCGGTGTTAGGTGATTTCTTGAGCATCGCACGCAATATCTCAACTGTGATTGTCCATTCTTCGTCTGTCCCGACCCCCTCGCACAACTGAGAGAGTGTTGTTGTGGTCCTCTGTCTGGCGGGCTCGTCTTTCTGGTCAGTCTGTTCTATGTAGCGTGCAAGAAGGGCCTTACCTTTATCCGCATCCGACTTTCTTGTTTATATGTGTGTCGATCAATACCTGTGCAGTTGTGGCTTAAGCAAATTCCATAACATTTCAACTATTTGGGCTTTGTTTTCTGTGTGTGTCCAATTTGTTTTGCCACAGTCCTGAAGCACTCACGTGGTTAGAGCTACTTCTAGAATCTCGGGGTTCGTGAAATCGTTTACATGCATAGGACAGGCAAGCGGAAAGACAGGGGAATAATGAAAACTAACGACAGCATTGCATTTACTATTGCTAACGCATTGAATTCATGAATGCACTCATTCATGAGTGTTTTCCTTCATTCATGCTTTCCTTTATTAATGCTTTCATTCATTCATTCATTCATTCATTCATTCATTCATTCATTCATTCATTCATAGACTTGGCTTCTGCGGCCCACGGGTACAGAGATGCCCAATGTCCTGATTACTCCTACCCTGCACGCGCACGCACACACACACACACACACATACACACACACACTCACACACACACAAACTTACACATACCCAGACACGCAGTCATACACACACGCACATAGCCATACGTATACTCGCACACACTACCAAACACATACTGTAACATATTACACTCTCACACTCATAAGTATACTCATATTCTACACACATCCATAGACACAATCGTTCACATACACTTACACATATTGTCTTGGACAGTCACATGAGAAATGTAAACGTTTCGGAAGAGGCAAAAACACAAACACAACTTATCACAGCCATCCGTGGTGTACATGTCAAGTTCACATCATCTCCAGGTGCCGTATTAAAGCTTTAAACGAACTTGAAGTGCTGGTCTACAGGAAACAGCTGATGCTGAACCACATTTTACCCGGCTTGCATCAGGACGCTCTCCAGCCCACCAAGGTAATTTCACACATCGCCCAAGCCTGCGGATATGGTTGTGAAGAGAGCATCGCTACTAATGTTTTCTTCTTATTGTGATTGAATCTTTAGTGTGTGTACAACCATATGAGTTTTCTTGAGCAACTCGACCGTTGGCTGAAGTTCTCCATTGTTGTGTACAGCGTTCAGTTTAGAGTTACTTGGAGTAAACTTTCCTCAAATTCCGTAGATCCTCCGCATTTTATCTATTTATTCCAATTTTGCATAGCGACGAAGTAGGGCAGTTTGGGCATATACGTTTCTGTTATGCCCCGTCTTGAGACGAAGTGCCATATGTCCATCCAATGTGTAGCAGTTGTGATTGGGTTGATTCTGTTCTCTTCTGGTACTCGAGGCAGGCCGTCATTTTTCGGGGAATTAATACCCTTGTGATTTGTTTATACAGAAAAAAAAACAACGGGACCATTGTAATAGAGAGACACAATGATGAAATAGACGTCTTAAACAAACTAGCAGCGAAGAGAGCATTGCTAGACGATATTACATTACATCATGCAACAAGCCCTCTGTTCGCCGGAACGCTCTCATCACGAACTGCCTTGAAAGATTCACCATGCTCTGTCAGTTCCTCTGCCCAAAGCAGGGACATGCCCAAAACGTTTTCAATGTCCTGATTCCATCTTCGTTCTGGTAGACTCCTGCTCTCTTCAAGGAACCATGCCTTCCATCATTGTTTTTTCCTAGTCATTCTGACGTTCAATATGACCAAAGTATAAAAGAAATCAAAATTTTTCCAAGTCATTCTGATGTTCAATAAGACCAAAGTATAAAAGAAATCAAAATTCAACAAATAAAATTTTTTCGGAAAATAAGAAGAGATTCTGTCCCGTTGATAGTCATTCTGGAAGAAAGGATGTATGGTAATATGAAAGAGGACGACACTAATTTAAATGGGAGGATAAGATCAACAGATGGACTGAAGGTAGGGTGCTAGACCTTGCCGTCTTGTCTTGAAATAGTACTAGTGATCCACTGGAATCGACATTTCTTGTGAAGATGGCCAGTGATCTGATCCGGCCTGATCTCAAAGTGCATGATATCATTATCGTCTTATCTGCTGTTGTTGTTTGTTTTTAAATTTAAATACAGTACACTACTATCTGAAGATGACACATTAACTGTGAAATATGTGGAGAACGAAAGCCAGTTTCTGATACAGATAACCGCCACTTTTATTGGAGACATGAATGGGAAGGTGACAACATTGAACTCCAGTGTTAAACTGTGACTGTTGTATGGATCAGAAGTACGACTGACGACCACAACGATTGCCAATAAACTGCACACATTGAACTCCAGTGTTAGACTGGGACTGTTGTATGGATCAGAAGTACGACTGACGACCACAACGATTGCCAATAAACTGCAAACATTCGTTAATTCGTGCCTGCGCAGACATCCCTAACATGGTGTGGCAGATTTACCAATGTGGAATATTAATAATAGGAGGTGGGCAAACAGGGCCACAGAGAGAGAGAGAGAGAGAGAGAGAGAGAGAGAGAGAGAGAGAGAGAGAGAGAGAGAGAGAGAGAGAGAGAGAGAGAGAGAGAGAGAGAGAGATAGTGAGAGAGAGAGAGAGACAGAGAGAGAGAGAGAGGGAGAGAGAGAGAGAGAGAGAGAGAGAGAGAGAGAGAGAGAGAGAGAGAGAGAGAGAACATGTCGTATGTGACGCAGATGATTTGCCCTTTGTCCTTCCTCACTTCCGACACACAATTATAGACATTCAAAAACCTCATTGTGAATCATTCCCTTGAATAACCAACCTGATATGTCATGTGTTCTTGTCTGTCTGTCTAAACTCTATGTCTGCCTGCCTGCCTGTCTGCCTGTCTGCCTGCCTGCCTGTCTGTCTGTCTGTCTGTCTGTCACCCTCACTTTCTCTCTGTGTTTATGTATAGGTACGATGTTGTGCGTTCGTGTGAAGTGTGCGTCTGAGTGTGTGCGTTCGTGTGTGTGTGCGCGCCTGCATGCGCCTGCGTGCGTGTGAGTGTGAGTGTGCGTGCGTGTGTTTGTTTGTTTGTTTTCCATAGCCAGGCAAGTGTCATGGTTCCCACACATTGATGTGTTTCTCTCTGACAGTCCGCTCTTCTGGGCAGCAAAACTCTCAAGTCGAAGAAGTCCGAGCAGACGAGCCAGGAGCGCGGGAGCAGAAATAACGTTGTTATAGAGGTCTTGTCTGAACCCAGTGAGTTGTTTCGTCAAAGTGATGGTCTCATAAACATTCCACTATGCGCACTTCTAGTTAGATATTAGAACATTTGATTTCATAATCATTTCACTATAATGTTTGAACGTTTGATTTCATAAACATTCCACTATACGCACTTCTCGTTAGATATTAGAACATTTAATTTAATAAACATTTCACTATACGCACTTCTCGTTAGGTGTTAGAACATTTGATATATGATAGTTCATTTGATTTCATGAACATGTTATTATATGCACCTGTGGTTAAATGTTAAAGCATTTGTTTTCGTGAACATTTTACTATATGCACTTGTGTTTAGATGTTAGAACTTTTGATTTAATGAACATTTCTCTATAAGCACGTCTGAATACACCTGTTGAATAAGAATCCCCCAAAATGTTATACACCTCCACAATCCAGGGGTTGTTGATAAAGTCCCTGGTCTTGACGAAGTGAATAACTGGGTGGCTATGTGCTCGCTGCAAATGTTACAGTCTTGGCAGTTGGAAACCATAAAGCAGAAGTTGTAGTTTACATCTGTCCTGCTAACACTGAACCTAGAACAACCTACCACAATAAAATCCATCCGCCTGCCCTATTTCTGAAACGCCAACATTCTGCTTCCTCAGCCTTGGTTATAATTGGGGTGCTACTTATTGTGTTTTCAACTTCTTCCTGGGCTTTTTTTGTTGCGTTGTTTTCTTTGTCATCTGGCAAGTGTCATCTACACCGTTGTCTTCTATCTTTCCTTCGTGCGAAGACGATATCCGCGATGTTTTATCCTTCATTATTGACTATATCTGCTACTATGATTGTTATACCACCACCACCACCACCACCACCACCACCACCACCACCCACCACCACCACCACCACCACCACCACCACCACAACCACCACCACCACCACCACCACCACCACCACCTCCTCCTCCTCCTTGCCTTTTGACAGACGGTAGTTTGTTACATTGTGCTTTAGAAAACGGCATAATAGCTACAATCTATGTCAGTAGAGGATTTTACCGATCAGACCAATTCTGGCAGTAAATGTTCGTTCACAAAGGATGCATGTGAACATGTGATCATTTCCATCATCATGCACCATCTTTCGTCTCACACGCTCGGTGTGTGAACTACCTGCAATAGTGTTCTCCAGTGTCTTTATTCCATTTCTGATATTTGCCCTCCATGCAACACGTTCAGCGGCGACTTGCTCCCAATGTGCATTATCAATGCCTGTGTCAATCATGTCCCACTTATACACATCTGTGTATCGTAGTAGAGGCCGACGATTGTTATATACATTTAAAATTTAATATTCGTTATACTAATTATGACCTTGATTATTGACGCTTCCCTGATGACTATTTTATAGTTATTGTTGGTATTATCGTATTACTATTATTGCTGGTACTATTGTTAGAAGCGACCCACGTGTGGTTGTAGAAAACACTATCTTGGACAGCCAAAAAAGTAATTGAATTGTTTTGAGAGAGGCTAAGACACAAAGCCGTCTCCTTGGCCAAGGCGCTCATGACATTGTTCGTAATCCCGTACATCCACGTTGGGAAAACAGCAGCTGCGAGAATCGGCAGCGGTTCGCGCTGCGCTGGTAACTTACGGGGGTATGTGAGCCGGTCGTTCAGAAAGCAATGGCAAACTACTGAATGTAAAACTTGCCTAGCACATCAATAGCAGCTGAAAAATGCTGGTGCTGACTGCAACGTCCTGTAAGTGATATGCAAGATTAAGACACAAAGTAACTTATCACAAACATCAAAAAAAATAAAAATAATAATGAACATGTGTTGCCACATTTTTAGGAAACAAACTGGTGATTGAAAATATTAATAAAGAAGAGATAGAAGGGTACAGTGAGGGAAAATTGGAAATATAAATGTAGAAGAGATAGAAGGATACAGTGAGGGTAAACTGGAAGTATAAATGAAGAAGAGATAGAAGGATACAGTGAGGGGAAGCTCATGACAGTCTTACATCTTGACACGGACAGCTGTCAGCATAACATCTGATGGATTATGTTGATGATAGAGAAGTGGCGTTGAGAGCAATAATCGCCCACACCGGTCGGCAAGGCAGTTGATGATAGTGTTGATATATGGGGGTGACCAATAGACGTATGGTGAGTTGGTGGAAACATATTGAGCTAACTCTTGTCTGTTTCCTTTCCGCCTTCTGCAGACAGCTGGTCCGAGTTACAGACATACACAGACTCGGCCCTAACTCTGTCTACAGCCATGACCACTTCCAACGACGGCACAGCTTCAGTGGGCCCACTTCTGGGCACCGATGTCTAAATGTTGTACCGTACAATTCACAAATCAATATAGACAATCAGACATTGTAGTTTCTGCCGTCATTTTTACAATCTGTCTGTATGTATGTATGTCGGTCGGTTTCGTTGTCTCCATCTGTCGGTCGATTGTTTGTCTGCCTTTCCGTTGGTCACTCTGCCTGGGTGCCTGCAATGTCGAAGTAGTGTTGCGCGTCCTTTACAGGACATTGCAGTCAACCACAGTGTTTATTGACTGCTTGTGATTTACTAGCCAATTTTACATAGACCAGTGTGTGAAAGGAACGCACTACGCCACTGTCAGCAGATACTACAAGAGACAAGTCCAAAGAGAGGCGATGTGCTACATCTGGACAAGACTAGCTTCAGTTTTGGGACACGTTAGACGGGCAGTACGCGTGAAGAGCGTTGCGACAACCAGGAAGATTGAGATTATTAGAGACAGAGGTCGCATTGGGGACATTACTGCATGGGTAGGCAAAATAGCACACACAACCAGTGGTCCATCTGTATCATGAATACAGGCAGCGGTTGTGGGGGAGCATGATCGCCTGCCTTGTTCGACATAGCACATCGTGATGATCTATCCATCCGTTCAGCCGCCCGCCCGCCTCTCTGTCCGCGTGGCCATTGTATATGGTACCCGTCGTTGACTTCCAATGACAAAATAGGTTGGGAAATGTAAATCAATATCATAACAACCTGCTGCCAACCCCAATCTTTCTACCCAGCTAACGGAACAGCTACAAACCCACGCCGAACCAGAGAAACACGTGTCGTTGAGCCACTGTTGTCATTTTAGCCATTTTGTCGGCCACATTTGGCCGATGTTTTCCTTTTTTTTCGATTATAGAAAACTGCATTAGCCTAAAGTCGCGACCTTTTACTAAAATATTTATCCAAAAATGTTTTTCTTATGGCTCACTTGAAATTATATAATGTATAGTCTATTGAAAAATATAGCGTATATTGTTTACTAATGTAATTGTTTAGGGACCTTCACTAATACCAACTGTTTCAACATTTGCATACGGCGGCATCTGTGGCCTAAGGGTAGTGAACGCAGTTTGACAATACCGAGGCTCAGGCGACGTGGGAAAACATCGCGTTGCATTGAATTTCACAGTTGTGTGAGTATCGGCCGTTCACGTTCCCTGAACGTAAAGTTGCCTAGAACATCTCTAACAGCCAATAAATGTGGGAATTGATCGCGGCGTTCTGTACAGGACATGCATTATCGTCATGTAGCAGGTTCTATGTAGAACATCGTGTGCTGATCAGGGCGCGGCGAAAAGCCTCTTGCTCTCTGGCCATTTATCTCGCCTTGTGCACCCTCATACCCAAGGTGCCTGCAATGTCCCGCGTCCATCTTCATGCCAATCAACCCCTGACTCTCCTCCCGGAATGCTAGGCCGTCCATCACTGTTTCTTCGAACCCCTGTGACGTTAAATATGGCTAACGTATTTTAGTTTGGAGAACTTGGTGATAGCTGGAAAGATCGAGGGGAAGAGAACACAGGGAAGGCAGACAAGTAAATACCTGGATGGCTTGGCCGCGTGGTAAGGTCAAGACAAGAACACTGAGCTGATCTACAACTCTGGTGATCGCGTGAGAGGGCGAAACATGACCGCCCACGCTTATCGACACGGCGCATGATGGGATGAGATTTTAGTTTCATGATACTGTTTATGAGTGAATGTTCTTTTAGAATGTACATATATTTCCTCTTCTTAATCCACGATATTCTAAGAATTCTTCCGTAACATTTACACTCAGAAGCCCCAGTTTTCTTCTTTAATGATTGGAAAATAGTTCACGACTGGCATTCATATGTTGCCGCAGGAAAGATGCATGTCATCAACAGTTTATTTTAATTGGTTTGCTGGTTCTGTGCTTTAGGTTCTTGATACTGTTTAATCTCTGCGCTGCTACAGCTCGCCTGAAAGGTCTGGGTCTAACACTATTGGATGCCAGGAGACAAAGCTACAGACAGGACGTTAATATTTTACATGTATTACCTCATGTTTAAGGGGCCCAACTCCATCAAGGACTCCCAGGACCTTCTTGCCATTGACATCCTGGCCAGACCGCCACTGGTGCATCTATCTTTATATGTTCGGGCGGAGGAGTACAACAGGGAGGGTACAAGCCTTATCCTGGTGCCAGGATATGAACCTAAAGACTAAATGTCATGAAAGGGCAGACCAGACCCTAGACCTTGGTGGGCAACAAGTCTAAGATCGAAGCTCAGACAGTTAGAGCATTGCTTTGCTTAGCCGGCATCTTCTGCAGCTTGTCTTGTTCCGGGTGTATTGGTGTAACCTTTCTTCTGGAGAAAACAAGGCAGTCGAGAGAGAGAGAGAGAGAGAGAGAGGAGAGAGAGAGAGAGAGAGAGAGAGAGAGAGAGAGAGAGAGAGAGAGAGGCAACCCATGATCTCTACAATTCAGCCCAGGCTTTGTGCGTATGCCTTTTTTGAAGCACAATATGAATATTATCGTTTGTCAAGACGGCAAGCTGCTAGTTCAGTTTATATATATATCCACGAATAGCCACGAATATATACATTATATGGCTCAAAAAGGAGAAACCTATAACTGATTTGTAGCCGTTTTCCGCGAAGGTGTCTTAGCTCGAAATAATCAATGTCATTTGGCAACTCAGTTTGCCTCAAGTGTGTTGTCGGCTGTACAAGTATGTTTGTAGTCGATTCCCTGTGATTGTTTTCCTCAATGAGAAGTTGTGAGAACCGTTCTAACGTGACTGTCTGTGTTTTGCGGGAAATTTAATTTGATCTTGTTTATAATATTCAAATGTGCGAATTTCATTCTCTCGAAAGCTTACGCCATTTATGGCCGTGTAGGTATGTTGAATACTTTTATTATGTCGATAAATATCATAATTAGAATCATCACCACAGTTATATCATCATCATTATGTGCCATTCCGAGCGGTTTGTTCGATCAAGTTCTTCCACAACCGTCTGTCTACAGCGTTCTTGGTAAATTCGACCGCTGAGTCTTCCTTGCCACATTGCCAACCTATTGATCATGTTCTGTCTGTCTCTCTCTCTCTCTCTCTCTCTCTCTCTCTCTCTCTCTCTCTCTCTCTCTCTCTCTCTCTCGTCTCTCCTCTCTCTCTCTCTCTCTCTCTCTCTCTCTCTCTCTCTAATATCATCGAGCTTTCCTTTTGTCGCAACGTTCCTGAGACCATCACCTATAATGTAACCACAAAATGCCTCCCTGATGTTGGTCATTATCTGATTGTTTACGGGCTGTTCCCCTGCAGTACTTGGATACTGGTTTAAATATCGGGTCGTAATCCACATGTTCGATTATTCTTCAAATATGTACTTGCATGTTACATAGAACCAGTTTTAACATACGCTGCGAGTCCTGGACAATTAGTAAACAGGCGGAAAAATCCCTGGAAGCTTTGTAGATGTGGTTTTATAGAAGAATGCTGAACATTAACTGGACAGCCAAACAGAGAAGGACGGTTTAGGGGAAGGACTTTATGTGTGCGTGTGTGCGTTTTTTCCCCTCATATCCCTTACAGGACGTTGCAGTCAACATCAGCATTTTTCAGCTGCTGTTGATGTACTAGACAAGATTACGTTCAGTAGTTTGCCATTGCTTTCTGAGCGACCGGCTCACATACCCCTAAGTTACCAACGCGGCGAGAACCGCTACCGATTCTCGTACAGGTTACGTTACTCACGAGAATATACGGGATTACGGAGAAAGACGTTAACCTCTAGGCATTGGTTCCTCTTAAATACATGTATACGTTTGTGAGTGTCCATATCATCATCATCAAGTGCCATGCCGATAAGCGTGGTCTTGGTTTGTCGTCTGACACGATCACCAGAATCATGAATCAGTTATGTGGTTTTGTCCCCATTGGCCACTGACCAATACATCCTGATATTATCTCGTTGCCATCCCTTTTCTCTTTTACCATTAATCTTGACAGTTGTCTCTAAATGTTATTGCTTCTTTCTCCTCATAACGTTCGCAATAAATTGTGACTGTGTACACCTAATTTGTCAAATCAATTTACGGGTTTCATTTCCTTCTGATTGGACTTTTTTTTTCCAATGTTGCATATCCTTTACAGGACGTTGCAGTCAACACCAGCATTTTTCAGCTGCTGTTGATGTACTAGGCAAGTTTTACGTTCAGTAGTTTGTCATTGCTTTCTGAACGACCGGCTCACATACCCCCGCAAGTTACCAGCGCGGCGCGAACCGCAGCCGAATCTCGCAGCTGCTGTTTTCCCCACGTGGATATACGGGATTACGAACAATGTCGTTAACTCCTTGGCCAGGAAGACCGGCTTGGACTTGCTGACTGGCTTTTCTGTCCGTCCAGGGTATTCTTGTCATTTTCCCCAGGAACCACATTTCCACTGCCATTAGTTGTTTCTCACCTTGCCTGCTTATTGTCGGTTTGTCATTACAAGGGGAGAGCCTATATAGAAAGAAACGGGTATTATTTTATTCTATTTCTGGGGATCCGTTTTAAAGATTTATACGTTGTGAAAAGAAACCATAGTAACATTTGAGGTTGGGGGGGGGGGGGGGGGGGGGGGGGGGCGGTTTGAATCTGCGACGCCCCCATGATTTTTCTTCGCATTTTAAATTTCTCGGTTTTCTTCGAGTGTTTAGAAAAGTCTGGAAGTTAACAATGGCCATACTTGCACGCCCTGCAAATCAAAACCTATGAACCGCCAGCGAAAAAAAGCACTGTAGGAAATATACAAGTTAACCTCGGAACAATAGCTAAAGAAAGCTGTGCTGTATTCTTTGTTATCATTTCAGTTTTGTTGAAACGCCCCGGTTTTATAATGAGCGACTGTATGCTTTATTCTACTGTATCAATAGCTGCATTTCCCAGATTCAGAGGCATAATGTATAAAAGAAAAGTGGAACAAAAAAAATACCGTCTAAAATAGCTGCCCAACTAAGGGGTATCAATGTTTCGGACTTCTTTCTTGCTTCCGGTGTCGCCATTCTCCACTTCCATAAAAAATTTTTGGGACAGGGGTTTGATGCTGTTTTTGAAAGCGTTTTTCTTCTTTGAGTCCCGGCAGGTTTATGTTTTGGATCAGAGTCCGGTGAGTTACCAACCGGTTCATGTTTCGTTTACCTCCAGGTTCTGGACTTAGTTTTAGTCTGATATTCATATAGTTTGTCCTTGCTGTGGAGTTAGGATTCATATAGTTTCTATCCTTGCTGAAACCAGCTAGGAATTATCGATTTGTGTGTGATATCAGTGTTTATTCTTGGATATCTGTGTTGGTTTCCGGTGAGATAAAATTGTGTGTTCATGGATACAATATGTTGGTTTCTGTGAGATATCAGTGTGCTTTCGTGGATCATTCAGTGGATTACTATTATAATGTGAACAGTGATAGTACCGTTTCTTTGGGTACATTTATTCCGTTTTGTGAACAGTTCAATGTTTATGATAATAGCAATGTGGCTTCATTTATAATTGCATTGCCCGTTGTATGCAATTTCAGTCTAAATTTGTGAACCATTGCACTAAGTATGTTATCGTCAATGATGGGACAGGTCAGCTTCGTGGGCAACATCATCTCCAATATCTTTAACATTAATCTTTTTTTCGTTGATATTTTGCGGGGATTGTTTCACCCTGTTTTGCTATGGCCAAGACCCCAAGGTTTTTTATTCCCGGGGGGCCTGAACATAAACAAGAATGAAGTTAAGTCACTATCTCCCTAAGTCGAAGGAATATTCACACACTTTTTCCTAGGACTACTATACAGTTTCATAAAGAACTCTACTATAAATTTAAATGTACCAGTTCTTACGTTAATAATGGTTTTCAACTTACCAAAAGGTATCATGAATTTTCACGAAAACAAAACAACACAAAAACAGCAGTCGACTGGCAAACTGGTCTTGTTTCTTTAGTTTATCTCTGGTGACTCGACACACCTTTTGCCGGCAATTGTTGCACTCCCTAATTAACATATATTATGAAAATAAGGAGTACTTTTGCCTCTTCCAATGGAAACGTTCCTCTTCCGCGCGAACTTGACGTCACGCCTAGCGTGGGTTGGGGTTGTTGACATGACTGAAATTAGGGGTAGAGGGGTGATTTATATGTCCTTCATTCCTTGGTTGGATGTTAACTTCTCCGTGACTGTGTTCATAAACAATCTACAATGGGATTGTCTTTAACTTGCCCTCTCTCAGTGTTCAAACTAAAAGACATAAGGTAAAACGAGATAATGTGAAACGGTAAACTTTAGTAGAGACAGAAAGACAACCTAGAACCAGACACCACACGAACAAGGCAAGATAGAAGAAGGCAGTCTGGAGTAACTTAAGAGACAGTAGAATAAGATATGACCAAATAGGCTTGAACAAGAAGCAACAAAAAAATCGAGACAAGAAAAAGCAGAACAATATAACATATGTCGAAATATGGACAGATAAAGGAAAACGTAGTACCGTACTTTCGGTCATTTTTCCTATACCTCTACCCTGTTTAACCTCAGAAGAGAAGTTATAATTAGGGTCCATCCCAGCATTAGATTAAGAATCATGTGGCCAAGTCAGCCACATTTAGGAAATTAAGTGTAAGGGATTTTTGTCCATAGGAGGTAATGATACAACTTCATAGGGGTAAGGATGGTCAAATCCAGGAAATACAGGTCAGACACTTGCACTGTGCGACAGTCTGTTTATTTTGCTAAAGACATTCTAACAGGCATGTCCCCCCACATGTTTGACAGTCGCAACCATTGGGAAAGAGACGGACGCCAGGAGACTGGAACCCACCTGCTATAGGCGATACACAAACATCAGAACCACGGCAGATGCCTCTACTGTGCTTACAGCTGTCAGGTGAGTTGTGTTTGCGTAATATATGTCCTCTAGAGAATATGTTAGTTAGAGTGTGCGCCATCTTACCCACATTGTGGTCCGGATTGTATTCCCAGTATCTGGCTTGTTTTGACGATAGTTTGTTGCCTTGTGCTTCAATGGAGGCA
>JACEFZ010027343.1:0-110000 GCA_014155875.1 Cepaea nemoralis | reverse complement strand
TACTACTACTACTACTACTACTACTACTACTACTACTACACTACTACTACTACTACTACTACTACTACTACTACTACTACTACTACTACTACTACTACTACTACTACTACTACTACTACTACTACTACTACTACTACTACTACTATACTACTACTACTACTACTACTACTACTACTACTACTACTACTACTACTACTACTACTACTACTACTACTACTACTACTACTACTACTACTACTACTACTACTACTACTACTACTACTACTACTACTACTACTACTACTACTACTACTACTACTACTACTACTACTACTACTACTACTACTACTACTACTACTACTACTACTACTACTACTACTACTACTACTACTACTACTACTACTACTACTACTACTACTACTACTACTACTACTACTACTACTACTACTACTACTACTACTACTACTACTACTACTACTACTACTACTACTACTACTACTACTACTACTACTACTACTACTACTACTACTACTACTACTACTACTACTACTACTACTACTACTACTACTACTACTACTACTACTACTACTACTACTACTACTACTACTACTACTACTACTACTACTACTACTACTACTACTACTACTACTACTACTACTACTACTACTACTACTACTACTACTACTACTACTACTACTACTACTACTACTACTACTACTACTACTACTACTACTACTACTACTACTACTACTACTACTACTACTACTACTACTACTACTACTACTACTACTACTACTACTACTACTACTACTACTACTACTACTACTACTACTACTACTACTACTACTACTACTACTACTACTACTACTACTACTACTACTACTACTACTACTACTACTACTACTACTACTACTACTACTACTACTACTACTACTACTACTACTACTACTACTACTACTACTACTACTACTACTACTACTACTACTACTACTACTACTACTACTACTACTACTACTACTACTACTACTACTACTACTACTACTACTACTACTACTACTACTACTACTACTACTACTACTACTACTACTACTACTACTACTACTACTACTACTACTACTACTACTACTACTACTACTACTACTACTACTACTACTACTACTACTACTACTACTACTACTACTACTACTACTACTACTACTACTACTACTACTACTACTACTACTACTACTACTACTACTACTACTACTACTACTACTACTACTACTACTACTACTACTACTACTACTACTACTATACTACTACTACTACTACTACTACTACTACTACTACTACTACTACTACTACCACTACCACCACCACCACCACTACCACTACCACCACCACCACCACTACCACTACCACTACCACTACCACTACCACTACTACTACTACTACTACTACTACTACTACTACTACTACTACTACTACTACTACTACTACTACTACTACTACTACTACTACTACTACTACTACTACTACTACTACTACCACTACCACCACCACTACCACTACCACTACCACTACCACTACCACTACCACTACCACTACCACTACCACTACCACTACCACTACCACTACCACTACCACTACCACTACCACTACTTCTGCTACTACTACTACTACTACTACTACTACTACTACTACTACTACTACTACTACTACTACTACTACTACTACTACTACTACTACTACTACTACTACTACTACTACTACTACTACCACTACCACCACCACTACCACTACCACTACCACTACCACTACCACTACCACTACCACTACCACTACTACTACTACTACTACTACTACTACTACTACTACTACTACTACTACTACTACTACTACTACTACTACTACTACTACTACTACTACTACCACTACCACTACCACTACCACTACCACTACCACTACCACTACCACTACCACTACCACTACCACTACTACTACTACTACTACTACTACTACTACTACTACTACTACTACTACTACTACTACTACTACTACTACTACTACTACTACTACTACTACTACTACTACTACTACTACTACTACTACTACTACTACTACTACTACTACTACTACTACTACTACTACCACTACCACCACCACTACCACTACCACTACCACTACCACTACCACTACCACTACCACTACCACTACCACTACCACTACCACTACCACTACCACTACCACTACCACTACCACTACCACCACCACTACCACCACCACCACCACTACCACTACCACCACCACTACCACTACCACTACCACTACCACTACCACTACCACTACCACTACCACTACCACTACCACTACCACTACCACCACCACTACCACTACCACTACCACTACCACTACCACTACCACTACCACTACCACTACCACTACCACTACCACTACCACTACCACTACCACTACTACTACTACTACTGCTACTGCTACTGCTACTGCTCCTCCTCCTGCTGCTGCTGCTGCTGCTTCTGCTGCTGCTGGCACCTTGCCTTTTGACAAACTATAGTTTGTTACATTGTGCTTTAGAAAACGGCATAATAGCTACAATCCATGTCAGTAGAGGATATTACCGATCAGACCAATTATGGCAGTAAATGTTCGTTCACAAAGGATGCATGTGAACATGTGATCATTTCCATCATCATACACCATCTTACGTCTCACACGCTCGGTGTGTGAACTACCTGCAATAATGTTCTCCAGTGTCTTTATTCCATTTCTGATGTTTGCCCTCCATGCAACACGTTCAGCGGCGACTTGCTCCCAATGTACATTATCAATACCTATATCAATCATGTCCCACATATACACATCTGTGTATCGTAGTAGAGGCCGACGATTGTTATATACATTTAAAAATTTATATTCGTTATACTAATTATGACCTTGATTATTGATGCTTTCCTGATGACTATTTTATAGTTATTGTTATTATTATCGTATTATTATTATTGCTAGTACTATTGTTAGAAGCTACCCACATGTGGTTGTAGAAAACACTATCTTGGACAGCCAAATGAGTAATTGAATTGTTTTGAGAGAGGCTAAGACACTAAGCCGGTCTCCCTGGCGACATTGCTCGTAATCCCGTATATCCACGTGGGGAAAATAGCAGCTGCGAGAATCGGCAGTGGTTCGCGCTGCGCTGGTAACTTACGGGGGTATGTGAGCCGGTCGTTCAGAAATCAATGGCAAACTACTCAACGTAAAACTTGCCTAGCACATCAATAGCAGCTGAAAAAATGCTGGTGTTGACTGCAACGTCCTGTAAGTGATATACAACATTAAGACACAAAGTAACTTATCACAAACATCAAACAGAGACAATGAACATGTGTTGCCATATTATTAGGAAACAGTGATTGGAAATATTAATGAAGAAGAGATAGAAGATTACTGGGAGGGGAAACTGGAAATATTAATGAAGAAGAGATTGCAGAATACAGTCAGGGGAACTGGAATTATTAGTGAAGAAGAGATAGAAGGATACAGTTATGGAAACTGGAAATATTAATGAAGAAGAGATAGAAGGATACAGTGAGGGGAAACTGGAAATATTAATGAAGAAGAGATAGAAGTATACCGTCAGGGGAAACTGGAAATATTAATGAAGAAGAGAGAGGATACAGTCAGGGGAAGCTCTTGACAGTCTTACATGTTCACACGGACAGCTGTCAGCATAACATCTGATGGATTATGTTGAAGATAGAGAAGTGGCGTTGAGAGCAATAGTCGCCCAAACCGGTCGGCAAGGCAGAAGATGATAGTATTGATATATGGGGTGACCAATAGACGTACGGTGAGTTGGTGGAAACATATTGAGCTAACGCTTGTCTGTTTCCTTTCCGCCTTCTGCAGACAGCTGGTCCGAGTTACAGACATACACAGACTCGGCCCTAACTCTGTCTACAGCCTTGACCACTTCCAACGACGGCACAGCTTCAGTGGGCCCACTTCTGGGCACCGACGTCTAAATGTTGTACCGTACACTTCACAAATCAATATAGACAATCAGATATTGTAGTTTCTGCCGTCATTTTTACAATCTGTCTGTATGTATGTATGTCGGTCGGTTTCGTTGTCTCTATCTGTCGGTCGATTGTTTGTCTGCCTTTCTTTTGGTCACTCTGCCTGGGTGCCTGCAATGTCGAAGTAATATTGTGCGTCCTTTACAGGACATTGCAGTCAACCACAGTATTTATTGACTGCTTGTGATTTACTAGCCAATTTTACATAGACCAGTATGTGAAAGGAACGCACTACGCCACTGTCAGCAGATACTATAAGAGACAAGTCCAAAGATTGATTGATTGATTGATTGATCTAGGAACCGACATCACAGCATTCGGAACATTCCCATAAGCGCTCCGTCTCCATCCTCAGCAGCCAGCGAAGAGTTCCAACACTAATAGTTCCAGTAGCAATCTGATTATATGTCCGTCTCGCCTTTCCTCCGAGCGCCGAGCGTCGGCCAGAACCCCTCGTCACACCACGTTGTCTCATTCTTACCAGACCATGGTGCTCCATCTGCTCCTCCGAGGTGTACACGTGCTCCCACAAGGCCGCAACCACGTCTGCCTTGTCCTGCATCAATACTCCACCAAATTTTGCCGAGCCAGCCAATCTGTCCGCCTGTTCATTCCCCAGCACACCGGCATGCCCAGGAGAAAAGATCCAGGTGATGCTTACTACCCGTGACCTCCGAAGCGAAGCAAGCCACTCTGCACGAAGCCTACCTGTTCTCACCCTTCTCAGCATGCTTTCTGAGTCAGTTACAATCACAATGTGTGTATGTATCGTGTTTTCTATCCAGCGGAAAGCTGCACTGACCGCCTCCACCTCCATTCTTAAGCTAGATGTAGTGTTATCATACGCCAGGCTCTCCTGCACCAAACGCCGACCATTAGTTTTTGCCAAGAACCCCCAGGCACTTCTCCTACCTCTCAACACTGACCCATCCGTGTAGATAATCACATCACCCGGGCGAGAATTTTCATGAATTAGTTGCTGAATTTCCACTTCCGTGGCCCCTGCTGGCCACTCCCTGCACTCCCGGTTCAATGTTATTACAACTCTGCACAAGTCTGACTGCACGGCTGGCACTCTGACCCACTCCTCTCCTCGCCTGATGTTCTCCAAGGGGCACACCTGTCTGATCGTATCCTCCGCCTGAGCCATCCATGATTTCCCTCTTATCAGTCTCTGACCCTTAACTACGTCCAGCGCCTCATGCAACGGGTGATCTGTGTCTGCAGCTACTCTGAGGTATGCCTTCGCTTGCATCACCTTGTGCCTACTAGCAACAGTAGGAAGACCAAGGATGTAACGCATACACACTACTGGAGTGTCTCTAGGTGCATCCCAGAATGACCCGCATCGCTTCATTCTGTATGCGCTCTAATTTCACCAGCTGACTCTTTGAGACAGTAAGCATTCCTAGTCCATAATCAATCACTGAGAGGATCAAGTGCTGGTATAGTGTGAAGAGCATTCTCTGCTCTATGTCCATTGCAGCCATAGTTTTAAGTGCATTGAGTCCCTTTTGAGATCTTGTCACAACCGTCTCCTACATGGTCCTTGAAGGACAGACTCCTGTCAAATGTGATTCCCAGATACTTCAGTTTGTTCTCTCTGTTGACACTTTTACCATCTATCGTGAGGCTTGGGGTATCATCTCTCACAATCCTATTGTCCAGAGAGCACCACAACACCGCCGCCTTTTCCGGGTTGATGACAGCACTCATTTCAGTGCACCAGTCAATCACTTTGTCCACTGTCACCTGTAGCTCCTGGGCTGTTTGATCCCTATTTCTCCCCTGCCTGTATGCAAGAATATCATCTGCAAATGTTAGAATCCTTCCAACCCCTGGTGCTTCTAGGTATGCAATCTTGCTCGTATACACATTAAAGAGCACCGGTGAGATAGCAGATCCCTGTGGCAGTCCCGGGGTTAAAATATGTGGCTCTGAGGTCCATGCGCCTAGACGGAGAGCAACTTGACGAGAATGCAGGACGGCTGCTATCCAGTTCACCAACCAGGGATTGACCCCCTTCTCCATAAGTGCGGTCATCAAAATATCATAGCGAACTCTATTGTACGCATCTTCGAGATCAAGCGCTGCCGCCATCGTTTCCTGTCTACTCTGGAACCCCTCATAAACGTCAAAGGCAAAGGTGGCTGCATTTGACCAGGTATCTTTTCCTGGCCTGTAGCTCCCAGGCCTCTTGGAAGAAGCTTCCCCCTTTCCAAAAAATCCTGCAGCTTAACAGCGACTATCTTCTCTAAAACCTTCCCAAATGTATTTTGAAGTGTGATGATCCTAAAGCCTGCAAGCTTTGAATGATCCTTGTATGGTTTTGGGAGAGGGATGAGATAGCTATGCAGCCAATCCTGCGGTACTGACGCTGTCCTAATGCTCTGATTAAAGCAGCCAGCCATCTCCTTCAGGTCCACATCGCTCAAAGCCTTCATGTGGCCATACCTAACACTGTCAGGCCCTGGTGCCGTGTCTTTTGCCTTCTGCAAAATATGTTTAACATCTTCAAACAGTACGATGTCTTCGTAAGGCATATTCTCTATTGTGCCAGATAATTCCACTCTAACTGCATCCCTGGTATCCGCATCACTATGATTGGTCTGCTCTAAAAATCTCTGGAGAAACGCCTCCCCTTTCTCCTTGTCTGTTGTCAAGCGTACCCCATCCTCTTATAAATTGTTCCCACTGTCATAGGCCGATCTTTTCTTTGCATTTGTCTGTACAGTTTCCAGAATTTATGCAGTGTTTTATCACCTCCAATCTCCTTCATAAAACACTCCCATTTTACTTTCTTGGCCTCTGCAGCACATCGCTTGAAAGCCTCCACCTTGTCTTTCTTGTCATTTTCCGCCATGTCCACTTCCTCTCGTGAGCTTAGGGGTGTCTGTCGCAATTTCCTTAGCTGCTTCACTGCAGCTCTCTTTGCTTTCCACGCATTGTCTACTTCTGGGGTCCACCATGGGGGCTGCAAAAAAGGAGTTTTAACAGTCCTGTTGCATGCCCCATGTCTGAGGCGTCCAAGAAGGCTGTCGCTCCGCTCATACCGAAAGGTCTTGCGCGCTCTCCCGGCCTTAACTTTCCTGGACTTAGAGATCAGGACTGAGCATGGCATGTGATCACTCCCATGGTCATTCAAAACAGTCCACTTTACATCAAGGACTGATGACTGGGAGACAAGTGCCAAATCAATAGCAGTATCTGCATCGCCAGGCCTCATTGCCATTCTAGTCGGCCTACCATCATTTATGCAGATCCCCTGCCCCTTCCCTAGTAAGCAGGCAATGCTAGGGTGACCGTTTATTTCCTGCAATATCCAAACTTTGCATATGGATTTATTTAAACAAGTCCAAAGAGAGGCGATGTGCTATATCTGGACAAGACTAGCTTCAGTTTGGGGACACGTTAGGCGGGCAGTACGCGTGAAGAGCGTTGCGACAACCAGGAAGATTGAGATTATTAGAGACAGAGGCCGCATTGGGGACATTCCTGCATGGGTAGGCAAAATGGCACACACAACCAGTGGTCCAACTATATCATGAATACAGACAGCGGTTGTGGGGAGCATGATCGCCTGCCTTGTTCGACATAGCACATCGTGATGATCTATCCTTCCGTTCAGCCGCCAGCCCGCCTCTCTGTCCACGTGGCCATTGTATATGGTACCCGTCGTTGACTTCCAATGACAAAATAGGTTGGGAAATGTAAACCAATCATAACAACCTGCTGCCAACCCCAATCTTTCTACCCAGCTAACGGAACAGCTACAAACCCACGCCGAACCAGAGAAACACGTGTCGTTGAGCCACTGTTGTCAATTTAGCCATTTTGTCGGCCACATTTGGCCGATGTTTTCCTTTTTTTTCGATTATAGAAAACTGCATTAGCCTAAAGTCGCGACCTTTTACTAAAATATTTATCCAAAAAATGTTTTTCTTATGGCTCACTTGAAATTATATAATGTATAGTCTATTGAAAAATATAGCGTATATTGTTTACTAATGTAATTGTTTAGGGACCTTTACTAATACCAACTGTTTCAAAATTTGCATGCGGTGGCGTCTGTGGCCTAAGGGTAGTGAACGCAGTTTGACAATACCGTCATACTGGAGTCATAGTAAGGCTCAGGCGACGTGAGAAAACATCTCGTTGCATTGAATTTCACAGTGATGTGAGTATCGGCCGTTCACGAAACAATGGGACACTACTGAACGTAAAGTTGCCTAGAACATCTCTAACAGCCAATAAATGTGGGAGTTAATCGCGGCGTTCTGTACAGGACATGCATTATCGTCATGTAGCAGGTTCTTTGTAGAACATCGTGGGCTGTTGTTTGTCGAGACTCCTGTCTTTTCCACTTTTCACATTGGGCAGTGGGGAGTGTTTTGTGTGATATTCACTGGCACAGGAATGGAGCATAATGGGGACGACCCGTTGCTGTGAAGTTGGAACTGCGACTAACTAACTAACTAACTAACTAACATCGTGTGCTGATCAGGGCGCGACGAAAAGCCTCTTGATCTCTGGCCATTTATCTCGCCTTGTGCACCCTCATACCCAAGGTGCCTGCAATGTCCCGCGTCCATCTTCATGCCAATCAACCCCTGACTCTCCTCCCGGAATGCTAGACCGTCCATCACTGTTTCTTCGAACCTCTGTGACGTTAAATATGGCTAACGTATTTTAGTTTGGAGAACTTGGTGACAGCTGGCAAGATCGAGGGGAAGAGAACACAGGGAAGGCTGACAAGTAAATACCTGGATGGATTGGCCGCCTGGTAAGGTCAAGACAAGAACATTGATCTGATCTACAACTCTGGTGATCGCGTGAGAGGGCGAAACATGACCGCCCACGCTTATCGACACGGCACATGATGGGATGAGATTTTAGTTTCATGATACTGTTTATGAGTGAATGTTCTTTTAGAATGTACATATATTTCCTCTTCTTAGTCCACGATTTTCTAAGAATTCTTCCGTAACATTTACGCTCAGAAGTCCCAATTTTCTTCTTTAATGATTGGGAAATAGTCCACGACTGGCATTCATATGTTGCCGCAGGAAAGATGCATGTCCTCAACAATTTATGTTAATTGGTTTGCTGGTACTGTGCTTTAGGTTCTTGATACTGTTTAATCTCTGCGTTGCTATAGCTCGCCTGAAAGGTCTGGGTTTAACACTATTGGATGCCAGGAGACAAAGCTACTGACAGGACGTTAATCTTTTAAATATATTACCTAATGTTTAAGGGGCCCAACTCCACCAAGGACCTTCTTGCCATTGACACCCTGGCCAGACCGCCACTGGTGCATCTATCTTTATATCTTCGGGCGGAGGAGTACAATAGGGAGGGTACAAGCCTTATCCTGGTGCCAGGATATGAACCTAAAGACTAAATGTCATGAAAGGGCAGACCAGACCCTAGACCTTGGTGGGCAACTAGTCTAGGATCGAAGCTCAGACAGTTAGAGCATTGCTTTGCTTAGCCGGCATCTTCTGCAGCTTGTCTTGTTCCCGGTGTATTGGTGTTACCTTTCTTCTGGAGAAAACGAGGCAGGAGAGAGAGAGAGAGAGAGAGAGAGAGAGAGAGAGAGAGAGAGAGACAGACAGACAGACAGACAGACAGACAGACAGACAGACAGACAGACAGACAGACAACCCATGATCTCTACAATTCAGCCCAGGCTTTGTGCTTATGCCTGTTTTGAAGCACAATATGAATATTATCGTTTGTCAAGACGGCAAGTTGCTAGTTCAGTTGATATATATATATCCACGAATAGCCACGAATATATACATTATATGGCTCAAAAAGGAGAAACCTATAACTGATTTGTAGTCGTTTTCCGTGACGGTGTCTTAGCTCGAAATAATCAATGTCATTTGGCAACTCAGTTTGCCTCAAGTGTGTTGTCGGCTATACAAGTGTGTTTGTATTCGATTCCCTGTGATTGTTTTCTTCAATGAGATGTTGTGAGAACCGTTCTAACGTGACTGTCTGTCTTTTGCGGGAAATTTAATTTGATCTTGTTTATAATATTCAAATGTGCGAATTTCATTCTCGCGAAAGCTTACGCCATTTATGGCCGTGTAGGTATGTTGAATACTTTTATTATGTCGATAAATATCATAATTAGAATCATCACCACAGTTATATCACATCATTACATGTGCCATTCCGAGCGGTTGGTTTCGATCAAGTTCTTCCACAACCGTCTGTCTACAGCGTTCTTGTAAATTCGACGCTGATGTCTTCCTTCCATCTTGCCAACCTATGGATCATGCCTCTCTCTCTCTCTCTCTCTCTCCTCATCTCTCTCTTCCGACTCTCTCTTCTCTCTCTCTCTATTTTCTCTCTCTCCTCTCTCTTTTCTCTCTCTCTCTCTTTTCTCTCTCTCTCTCTCTCTCTATCTCCTCCTCTCTCTCTCTCTCTCTCCTCTCTCTCTCTCTCTATCTGCACTATCTCTCTCTTCTCTCATATCATCGAGCTTTCCTTTTGTCGCCAACGTTCCTGAGACCACCCCTATAATGTAACCACAAAATGCCTCCTGAAGTTGGTCATTATCGTGTTTGTTTACGGGCTGTTCCCCGCAGTACTTGGATACTGGTTTAAATATTGGGTCGTATTCCACATGTTCGATTATTCGTCAAATATGTACTTGCATGTTACATAGAACCAGTTTTAACATACGCTGCGAGTCCTGGACATTTAGTAAGCAGGCGGGAAAATCCTTGGAAGCCTTTGGAGATGTGGGTTTTATAGAAGAATGCTGAAAATTAACTGGACAGCCAAACAGAGCAGGACGGTTTAGGGGAAGGACTTTGTGTATGCGTGTTGTGCGTTTCTCTCCCCCCCCCCCCCCCCCCCCCCCCCCCCTCATATCCCTTACAGGACGTTGCAGACAACATCAGCATTTTTCAACTGCTGTTGATGTACTAGGCAAAATTACGTTCAGTAGTTTGCCATTGCTTTCTGAGCGACCGGCTCACATACCCCGTAAGTTACCAACGCGGCGAGAACCGCTACCGATTCTCGCGCAGGTTACGTTACTCACGAGAATGTACGGGGTTACGGAGAAAGACGTTAACCTCTAGGCATTGGTTCCTCTTAAATACATGTATACGTTTGTGAGTGTCCATATCATCATCAAGTGCCATGCCGATAAGCGTGGTCATGGTTTGCCGTCTGACACGATCACCAGAATCATGAATCAGTTCTGTGTTTTTGTCCCAATTGGGCCACTGGCCAAGACATCCTGATATTATCTCGTTGCCGTCCCTTTCCTCTTTCCCCATTAATCTTGACAGTTGTCTCTAAATGTTATTGCTTCTTTCTCCTCATGACGTTCGCAATAAATTGTGACTGTGTACACCTAATTTGTCTAATCATTTTACGGGTTTCATTTCCTTCTGATTGGACTTTTTTTCCAATGTTGTATATCCCTTACAGGATGTTGCAGTCAACGCCAGCATTTTTCAGCTGCTGTTGATGTACTAGGCAAGTTTTACGTTCAGTAGTTTGCCATTGCTTTCTGAACGACCGGCTCACATACCCCCGTAAGTTACCAGCGCGGCGCGAACCGCTAGCCGATTCTCGCAGCTGCTGTTTTCCCCACGTGGATATACGGGATTACGAACAATGTCGTTAACTCCTTGGCCAGGGAGACCGGCTTTGACTTGCTGACTGGCTTTTCTGTCCGTCCAGGGTATTCTTGTCATTTTCCCCAGGAACCACATTTCCACTGCCATTAGTTGTTTCTCACCTTGCCTGCTTATTGTCGGTTTGTCATTACAAGGGGAGAGCCTATATAGAAAGAAACGGGTATTATTTTATTCTATTTCTGGGGATCCGTTTTAAAGATTTATACGTTGTAAAAAGAAACCATAGTAACACTGGATCTCCCCAAGGCGACGTCGTCATTTGAGGTTGGGGGGGGGGGGGGCGGCGGTTTGAATCTGCGACGCGCCCATGCTTTGTTCTTCGGCATCTTGAATTTCTCGGTTTTCTTCTACTCGAGTGTTTAGAAAAGTCTGGAAGTTAACAACGGCCATACTTGCACGCCCTGCAAATCAAAACCTATGAACCGCCCGCGAAAAAAAGCACTGTAGGAAATATACAAGTTAACCTCGGAACAATAGCTAAAGAAACGCTGTGCTGTATTCTTTGTTATCATTTCAGTTTTTGTTGAAACGCCCAGGTTTTATAATGAAGCGACTGTATGCTTTATTCTACTGTATCAATAGCTGCATTTCCCAGATTCAGAGGCAGAATGTATAAAAGAAAAGTGGAACAAAATAAATACCGTCTAAAATAGCTGCCCAACTAAGGGGTATCATGTTTCGGACTTCTTTCTTGCATTCCGGTGTCGCCATTCTCCACTTCCATAAAAGATTTCTATGGGACACGGGGGTTTGATGCTGTTTCTGAAAGCATTTTTTCTTCTTTGACGTCCTGGCAGGTTTATGTGTTTGGATCAGAGTCCAGTGAGTTACCAACCGGTTCATGTTTCGTTTACCTCCAGGTTCTGGGACTTAGTTGAGTCTGATATTCATATAGTTGTGTCCTTGCTGTGGAGTTAGGATTCATATAGTTCTATCCTTGCTGAAACCAGCTAGGAATTATCGATTTGTGTGTGATATCAGTGTTTATTCTTGGATATACTGTGTGTGGTTTCCGGTGAGATAACATTGTGTGTTCATGGATACAATATGTGTGGGTTTCTGTGAGATATCAGTGTGCTTTCGTGGATACATTCAGTGGATTACTATGTGATAATGTGAACAGTGATAGTACCGATTTCTTGGATACATTTATTCCGTTTTGTGAACAAGTTCAATGTTTATGCATAATAGCAATGTGGCTTCATTTATAATTGCATTGCCCGTTGTATGCAATTTCAGTCTAAATTTGTGAACCATATGCACTAAGTATGTTATCGTCAATGATGGTACCAGGTCAGCTTCGTGGGCAACATCATCTCCAATATCTTTAACATTAATCTTTTTGTTCGTTGATATTTCGCGGGGATTGTTTCACACCTAGTTTTGCACTATGCAGACCAGTGTATCCGACGTCGGTGTGCATTAGTGTAATGTTTACTTCCTCTAGTCAGAGCAGGTGCCAGGTAACGGATACTATATACCCCTGGGTCCCTGGGAAGGTTAATCCGGTCAACAAATGCCTCGAAGATGTCAGATGTGTTGGCCTAGCGCCGCAAGAACGCAGCTCTGCTGTAAACAGGCACAATGCAATCACGTCCGAAAACACTCTCCGGATGAACGCAGCAGAAGAAGAAGATACCTCTAGGTATATTTTCTTTACTAACAATTTTGCCAGGGCAATAGCTTTACGGCCTACTCTTTGCGATTTCCAACTGTTATGAGATTTCTAACATGCAAAACTTGCTCATGGGAATCCCTGCATTACGCCCTCACCCGAGAAGGTTATTGACCCCATCCCACTACCCAAGAGATCAGTGGGATGTGTGGTATCATTAGATACTAATGGTTCTTGGAACCCGAAACCTTCTGAGCATGAGGCGGGCAGCATCAACTCTCACCCACTTCTTCTTTCCCTTTAACGCTTTAACATCCAGTACAGCTTCGTGGCCACAGCATCTCATACATCTGTAACTATTGTAATACCAGTACAGTTTGTGGCCACGTCTTCTCAAACATCTGTAATTATTGTAATACCAGTACAGCTTCGTGGGTACATCTTCGTGGCCACATCTTCGTGGCCACATCTTCTCATACATCTGTAACTATTGTATTACCAGTACAGCTTCGCGGCCACATCATCTCATACATCTGTAACTATTGTATTACCAGTACAGCTTCGTGGCCACATCTTCTCATACATCTGTAACTATTGTATTACCAGTACAGCTTCGTGGCCACATCTTCTCATACATCTGTAACTATTGTATTACCAGTACAGCTTCGTGGCCACATCTTCTCATACATCTGTAACTATTGTATTACCAGTACAGCTTCGCGGCCACATCATCTCATACATCTGTAACTATTGTATTACCAGTACAGCTTCGTAGCCACTCTTCTCAACATCTGTCATTGTAATACCAGACAGCTCGGGGCCCACATCTTCTCATACACGTAACTATTGTATTACCAGTACAGCTTCGTGGCCACATCTTCTCATACATCTGTAACTATTGTAATACCAAGGGCAACACAATGTCATGTCTTCTTTTGTCCCAGAGATGTGTTGCTTAACAGATTCAGCGCCAAACAACACATAGGTTTATATCAAATAAAGATGGATGGCAGAAAATGGTTAATAGGGGTGTGTCACAGTTTTGAGTTTAGAGTTCTTAATGTGGTAACAGACACGTTGCATTATATAACAAATTAAATGGGAGTTGCATAAGGAAAACTATGTTATTGGTACTTTCACTATAGTTTGATTTATAAACCCATGGCAGTTACGGGAAGTTCGATACAGGACGATTTATCATCCCATGACACTTAATCAGTTGACAAATAATACTTTTGGTCAGTACTAGTCAAAGTGATAACTGGCACAAGCTACGTTAAAGTGAGAGGACCGCAGCATTTACAGTAGCAGCAAAGAAACAATAGGCAAAATTAATAACTGCGTGAACCTGAAGGAGCAGCTCACTAAAAATGGTTACTTCACATAGAGTCACTGATAAAAGAACAAAATGTCAAGCGGGAACGGGAGTCAAAGGATAATAAACCCCAATCTGACGGGTCCTCCTCAGCCCTCTAAGGGCCACTCAAGAAAACGCTACACTAGGGGGTGGGGTGGGAGGCGGGTGTGCGCGCGCGCACGTGTGTGTGTGTGTGTGTGTGTGTGTGAAACTGATAAAGACAGAAGAACAGGGAGAACAAGAACGTGTACAACATAAGAGGGAAATCCGGCACCCTCACGTAACAGAGAGGCCACTTATGAAAGGTATATCCAGCAGCAACGGAACAACTATCGAGGATGCCGTCGGCGAAGGAAGGAGTGGAGGATAATGGGAAAGAAGAACCCTGCCAGGCATGCATCAGTGGACGTCGCCTAACGCACAAATGCCCAGGACAATTTAAACCTCACTATGAACCATCAATTATAACCAAGGTTGCTAAAGCTGCTTGAACGAGGTGGAAAGTTTCCTTTTTTTTTCTCTCTACAAATCGGAATTGGAATCGGAAGCACAGCATAAACAGACTGGCAGTGATTAAGCCTAGGTGGGTAAAATTTCCTCCACAGGTTTTAGGTATTAGATTGTCGACATACTGCAACTCTATGCCCACAGGGAGGCCCAGTGATAGGAAAACCAAAACTCAAACCAAAGAGATCTCCTGACTATCAGAACCCCCTTCTCTCACCCCTCAAATCTAGTTATAAAATGTGTTTTGGCTTTGCAGTATTTATCTGCATAGCCATCATACATCTGCATGCTAGAGCAGAAAAGAAATGAATACATGATTGGAAAAGTTCCACGAGAAAGCATATCTCAACTGTCTTTAATCCCTTCTCGCTTCCTAAATTTGATCATTAAGCGTATTCAGAGATAGCTTTGTGTTGATCGTCATAATGGTATTAGAAAGTAAACAGCAAATAAATTATGGGCTTGATTGCGACGTTCTGTACAACTAACTTAATTGCATTCAGCGCCTAAAATAATATATAACCGTAAATCCAATCTGTTTCTAGCTGAGGCTTAACAAGTCAAGGACACGAACAGAAACATACCAGGTCTCGCCTTTGTGGGCTCGACCAGAATAGAGGGGTGGCAGTCTGATTATTTCTTTTACCATACCACGCCAGCCACATAAGATGTCTATTCACCCCCCCCCCCCACTCCCCACCGTGTACACTTGACAGAACCATGGAGTATTTCAAGGGTGATGGGGGATTACACATTCACATGATCACTTTCTAATAATGTCATTGTCTATGCGAATTTCATCATCACATTTCAGATGGTGTGTTATCGAGACTCACGAGTGAAGCAAATATTAACGTCACGTAATTACTTCTAAAGTCGGAGTGGGTTCACCTGATGGCGAGGGACACTGGCAATAGGGAAAGCTAATTCAGTCCAGCACTACTAGAAGTAGTGTGTATGGACTACGCTTGAGTTAAAAGCCAGAGAAAACAAAACACACACTTAAGAGATGACATTGGCCTTGCGACTGACTACCTCACCCCATAGAAAACTTTAACTGCAAAATCCAAACAATCATGAAGGAGTCTTGGCGGGAATTGTTTGAAGAACAATAAAAGGAGGAGGAAGAAGAAGAGAAGAAAACAAGTTTTAGATAGAAAAAAAAAACGGTAGGTAACACAAAGCCATAATTTTTTTAATGCTTCGAATCGCAAAAAAAAAAAAACAACAAAACAAACAAACAAACAAACATTAAAAACATTCGGCTACCCCGCCTTGTTCAGACGGCGAAACTGTCTTTGAATACTGCTCGTTTATTGAATATCATGTGTCCCAAACTATGCCCAAACACTAGGTACGATTATATATGCATTAGCTATGTTTATATGAGAATATGGTTTCATCTCATCTCATCTCATCATGTTCCTCTTGTACCTTGCGGTGTCGAGGTGAAGTATAAACTTCGTGAGAGTGCCCGATCATGGGCTTCATATATCGATATTCCCATGGACTCTGCTATTCCTTCTATCCAATGTTTACGTATGGTAAACACATTTATAAATGATATGATTGGTAATTTGGCAAGATGTTGGAAACAATTGTTGCTGTTCAGCTGCAAATATTCTTGGAAAGGGAAAAGCTACTCCCAAGACGGCTGGGGAGTTATCGGCCAAGGAAAGAATCCTGGTCAAACGCAGCGACATTTGCTTGTGATGTTTATGAGGGGTTCCAGTATAGACTGGCAACAATGGCAGCAGCACCGGATCTTGAGGATCTACAAAACAAAGTCAGATATGATCTCTTAATGCACACTCCTATGGAGATGAACGTTAGTCCATGACAGGTGAATTGGATAGCAGTTAGCAGCTATCCTGCATCCTGGTACTCGTCGTAGTCGTTGGGTTGCTCTCCGCTTAGGTTCATGGACCTCGGAGGCGTGCATTATTACCCGGGGAATACCACAAGGGTCTGCAATACCGGCTGTATACACACGCAAGACTGCAAGCATTGAAGCACCCATGATTGGAAAGGTTCTGACATTTGCAGATGATGTCCTTGCGTATAGACATAGGCAGGGGAGAGACAGGATGAAAATAGCCAAGAGACAGTAAACAAAGTCATCAACTGATGTACAGAGATATATATGTCTTGTCATTTAACCCAGATAAAGCAGTCTGTGTTATGGTGCTCTCTGGACAATATGATTGTTAAGGCTGACGTCCCAAATCTTAAACTAATAGGCGAAGTGTTAACAGAGAAAGTAAGCTGAGGTACCTGGGAATTACCTTCGAAAGACGTCAGTCATACACAGATCATGCGGAAGCAGCTGTTACGATATCTAAGAAGCGACGTAGAACATGGCAGCAATGGAAGTGGAGCAAAGAATGTTTTTCATACTCTATCAACATCTGATTCTCTCAGTAATTGGCATTGCTCACAATGTCAACCTAGGATTGCCCATAATTGCAGACAGGCTCAAGGTAAAAGAAGTGCCTGTGGGTTCGTGCCGAAGGTTGAAGGACAGTGTTTAGTGCAGGAGAGCCTGGCATATAATACCATAACATCTAGTCTGAGATTGGAGGTGGAGGCAGTCATGGCGGAGTTCCGCTGGCTGGAGGACAAACAGCACATGTATTTCGTGATTGTAATGGACTCACAAAGTTTGATGAGAGAGGTGAAGATGGGCATGCATCGGACAGAGTGTCAGGTTTCATTAAACATCAAAAATGGAGAGCTTCTGTTGAATTTTTTTCCCTAGGACATGCTGGTGTTTTGGGAAATGAGCAGATGGACAGATTGGCTGGATCTACACCACTTAGTGCAGTATTGGTGCATGATAAGGCAGATATTGCCGGGGCCCTTTTGGAATCGTGTCTATAGTGCAGAACAGTTAGATGATCATCACGGCTTGGAAAGAATGACGCTGCAGTGAGTGACCAGAGGATCTGGCCGAGACTCAGGACTCCGGGGAAAGGCCAGACAGGCATATAATCTGACTGCTACTGGTGCCTGTAGTATTGGGACTCTTCGCTGGCTGTAGCAGATGATGGAGTAAACGTGGGAATATCCTGCGTGTTATGATGTTGGCTCTTGACTCAACTCAACTCAACTTGTCATTAAGTTTAGAACCTATGTTGTACACACCTGGTAGGCAGGATCCACAAGTTGCCTTTAAGTAAATACGAGTTAAATACTGAAAAGTTGGTCTGAGGTCAGAAAAAATAAACAGCAACTAGCGTACAGTGACCTCAAACGGGCTAACATTGAAACAAGTAGAGAGTTTAAATGTGTCTTCTTTTGCCCATTATCCCCTATTAGAGCATAGGTCCTCAACCAACTCCCCCCAAAAGCCCTGTCCTTGTCCTTACCATACTGTTCATCTCAGTTTCTACTTCTCTTCTCCGTGAGTTTTTAAGTCTTCCTCTATTTATTTTGCTCTGTGGGTTCCAGACCAAACCTTTTCTAGTTATACTACTCTCTGGTTCTCTCAATGGATGTCCTATCCAGCGACAACGTTTTTTTCTTCACCTCTTGGTTCAATGGTATTTGTCTAGTTCTCTCCATGAGCTTTACATGGTGATTTTGTCATACCATTATATTCCTTCTATTTTGTGCAGGCACTAGACTACTGTATAGATGTGAATTATGGACACTAAATAGAGAGTAGATTGATTGATTGAGTGATTGATTGATTGATTGATTTAGGAACTGACATCACAGCATTCGGGGCGTTCCCATAAGCGCTCCGTCCCAATCCCCAGAAGCTAGCGAAGAGTTCCAACACTAATAGTACCAGTAGCAATCTGATTATATGTCCGCCTCGCGGCGGTCAGATTCCCCCCCCCCCCCCCCCCCCCGTCACCCCTCGCTGCCGCATTCTTGGTGATCCATTTGCTCCTCCGAGATGCACAAGTGCTCCCACAAGGCCGCAACCACGTCTGCCTTATCATGCATCAATACTCCACCAAGTTTTGCAGAGCCAGCCAATCTGTCAGCCTGTTCATTCCCCAGCACACCAGCATGCCCCGGAGAAAAGATCCAGACGATGCTTGTCACCCGTGACTTCCAAAGCGAAGCAAGCCACTCGGCACGAAGCTTGCCTGTCCTCACCCTACTCAGCATGCTTTCTGAGTCAGTTACAATCACGATGTTTGTGTGTGTATCGTATTCTCCATCCAGAGGAAAGCTGCACTGACCGCCTCCGCCTCCATTCTTAAGGTAGATGTTGTGGTATCATATGCCAGGCTCTCCTGCACCAAACGTCGACCATTATCTTTTGCTAAGAACCCCCAGGCGCTTCTCCTGCCTCTCAACCAAACCATCTGTGTATACAATCACATCACTCGGGCGAGCATTATCCTGAATTAGTTGCTGGATTTCCACTTCCGTGGCCCCTGCTGGCCACTCCCTGCACTCCCGGCTCAATGTGATTATAACTCTACACAAGTCTGACTGCTCCGCTGGCACTCTGACCCACTCCTCTCCTCTCCTAATGTTCTCCAAGATGTACTCCTGTCTGATCGTATCCTCCGCCTGAGCCATCCATGATTTCCCTCTTATCAGTCGCTGACCCTTAACTGCGTCCAGCGCCTCATGCAACGGGTGATCTGTGTCAGCAACTACTCTGAGGTATGCCTTCGCCTGCATCACCTTGAGCCTACCAGCAACAGTCGGCAAACCAAGGATGTAACGCATACACACTACTGGGGTGTCTCTGGTGCATCCCAGAATGACCCGCATAGCTTCGTTCTGTATGCGCTCTAATTTCACCAACTGACTCTTTGAGACTGTGAGCAGTCCTAGTCCATAATCAATCACTGAGAGGATCAAGTGCTGGTATAGTGTGGAAAGTCTCTGCTCTGTGTCCATTGCAGCCATAGTTTTAAGTGCATTGAGTCCCTTTTGAGATCGTGTCACAACCGTCTCCACATGGTCCTTGAAGGACAGATTCCTGTCACATGTGATTCCCAGATACTTCAGTTTGTTCTCTCTGTTGACGTTTCTACCATCTATCGTGAGGCTTGGGACATCAGTTCTCACAATCCTGTTGTCTAGAAAGCACCACAAAACAGTTGCCTTTTCTGAGTGGATGACAGCACTCATTTCAGTGCAACAGTCAATCACTTTGTCTACTGTCGCCTGTAGCTCCTGGGCTGTTCGCTCCCTACCTCTCCCCTGCCTATATGCAAGAATGTCATCTAGAAATGTTAGAATCCTTCCAACCCCTGGTGCTTCTAGGTTTGCAATCTTGCTCGTATACACGTTAAAGAGCACAGGTGAGATTGCAGATCCCTGTGGCAGTCCCGGGGTTAAAATATGTGTCTCGGAGGTCCATGCACCCAGACGGAGAGCAACCCGACGAGAGTGCAGGACGGCTGCTGTCCAGTTCACCAACCAGGGATTGACCCCCTTCTCCATAAGTGCGGTCATCAAAATATCATATTGAACTCTATTGTACGCATCCTCGAGATCAAGCGAAACACCAGGGTGTGACTTCTTTGTCAGATGCTAAGAATCTTGTGGGGGTCTAAGAAAGCAAATAAATAAATATAAGGAAGTCACCGTGACATAGTGGCTATGCCATCTGGTTCTTTCCTTTTCAAAGGTTTCATTTCTATGTTTCTGAAAGTCTTTCTGTTCATTTGTCATTTAATCTTCTTTTCTGGTTTGCTTATTAAAAGTTTGTTTTGACTTAGTTAATTCCCTTTGTTTTCCCTTTGTTTTCCCGTTTCATCCTGTTCTTCTTCTCTCCTCTCATCAATTCCTGAACTAATTTTGGACCATGTGATATTTTATAGTAATGATTATGGCAGTGGTAATGGTGGTTGTTATGGTAATAGTTTTGTTTGCATGCATGTGTGTTTTTTGGCCAAGGTTCACTTTAATTGCACATTTATGTCTTCACACGATGCATGGAACCAGGTCTGCTTCAGTTAGAGACCCTCACCATAACCTCTAAGTCACAACTATTTTATAATTTATGATAGTGGTAATTTGTAGTAATGAATGGTAGTAACTAATATGGTGATATGATGATGATTTATTAATGACTATGATAGTGGTTATCATAATGATTGTATAAATTAATGACTATGGTTGTGGTAACGGTGGTAATTATAATAATGCTTGTGGTAATGACTATCATAGTGGTATTACTGGTGGTTATGAGAATGATAGTATTAATTACTGGTAGTGGTTAAGGTGGTGGTTACGGTAATGATGGTAGTAATGATTATGGTAATCGTCTTGATTATAGTAATGATTGCAGTAGTGACTATGCTAGTGATAATTGTGGTTGTTATGATTATGATTGTCGTAATGACTATCGTAGTGGTTAATGTTATAATCGTAGTAGTGACTGTGGTGGTGGTGGTGGTTATGAAGATGTTTGTAGTATTAGTTATGGTAGTCGTTATGGTATTGATTGTAGTAATGACTATGATGGTGGTCATGGTTTTGATTGTAGTAATGGCTGTGGTGGGGATTGTGATAATAATTATAGTATTGACGCTGGTAGTCTTATGGTATTGATTGTAGTAATGACTATGGTGGTGATAATCATGATGGTGGTTATGGTAATTCCATGGAATGATATGGAATGTATGTTGTTATGTTTATAAAAGTCATCAGTGTATGTTACATGTTATGTGCTTTTGTTTCACATTTTCAGGAAGGGGTTGGTGGAACTGGCAAGTAACTACAACAACAGCACTAAGAGTAATCTAATCCAAGAGGAGTGGATATACAGTTATCTGATACCTGTTCCAAAGCCTGCAGAGATCACACAGAATTTTCAGTATATCAGGTAATAACCACGCAGAACACGATAGGCACGCTTGTGGATACAATTGCCAGAAAACTATCCAGCTGTCTTGAGAGGCGAAGTCTCTTTCCATCTACCCCAGAAGGATACCGTCCATTTAGATAAACTTGGGGTAATGCGACAGTTTTTGCCATTACATGAATGGAAGCTTCTACTAAGGTATTGTGACATGTGCTGCAGAAATTAGCCTGAAGGTTGCATACAACAAAGCACCTTATGATTTTAAAAATGACCCAGTTTCTTGAACCCAGTAAGAGTCCACTCGCTTTTAACTGAGTATTTGTGGCCATCTTACAGGAAAAGGAAGTGTTTAAATGAGGCAGTTGGATCTCTGAATCAATAACAATACACCCTGCCTTGCTACAGCGATGATCCTGATCGGTGTTATTCAACGCCTACGCAGTGAGAATCTCAAACAAGCATATCACTGGACTGGGAGGACACTGTAATATACTGAGGATCTTGTGGTGTATCCTCATGGTAAAGGCCAGAAACAGGTTGCTGGAGAACTTCAGACAGAATTAGACTGTATAACTATTTGGTGAAGGGAGGTATGTGCATTGGTCAATCCAAAGAAGGCAACTGTAACATGGTTCTTGGGTTCTGCTGAATAACCATTTTGTCAACATTCCAATAAGTGAATGTTTGGAGGTTGTGGAAAGACTCATGCAACAAAATATCTGGGAGTGCTGTTTTGATGGTAGTTTGATACTGGTCACATAAATATCTTCGCAGATGGTTGTGTTGGTCCACATGTGAGGAGCCCATGGGGGTTTCATTGCTCAGATCTGTGGGAGAACTGTGAATGACATTCGGGTATCTTTGCCTTGAACATCAAGTAGTTTGACTATGGGACTCAAGGCGTCAACTAAAATAACAGTCTGTCTGGAGACGGACTTTCGCCCTGGCATGCTTTCTCATTACCGTTGTGAGTTTGTACGAGGTGGGCCAGGCCTGATGACAGTAGATTAACTCTTTGAAGAGGTCAAGACTGACAAATATCGTCATTTCATTTCCAGGACAATAGAGGACAAGCTGATAGGCTTGTTGTGGATATCAGATAAGCTATGGTCTTGGCCGATATCATGTCTGCCCTCAAAGAGGTTGGGTGATTAAACGAACAAATCAAGTGATTATTGTGAAACTACAAATTCGACCACACTGCAAGAAATTATGTCAGAAAGGGTTACGCCCTTTGAAAGCACTATGCAGGGACCCAAAGAAAAATAATAAACCAACACAGAGCTTGCGTTGTCATTCGGTACACAGTGAGGGAGATACTGAGGAGTAGATGCTAGGATACATGGGCTGATGTGCAGTGAGGATGTGTGGACTAATGGTCTGATGTGCAATGAGAATGATTTGTTGACTGATGAACTAGTGAGCCATATTCACCATCAGAAATCCAGATCTACTGCTGTTGAACGAGTTCTACTATTAATGAATTGACTAATTCTTGATATTCTGCAGTATAATATGTAGCCAGATCTACCATCAATAGGCCAATAAGCCATTCTACCATCAGTAGGCCAGTGAACCAACCTACCATCAGTAGGCCATTAAGCTAACCTACCAACACTGAGCCATTGTCTTCAACCAGTAGTCAGATCTATGTGGTTGAACTAGATCTATTACAGGCGAATTAACTCATTTTATTGTCTATTACTGCACTAAAGAATTCACCAATTCAACCAGTTATAGAATCAGAAAGCCAATATCTACTACCAAAGAGCCATAATCTTCACTAGAGAGCCACTATCTACTATCAGAGAGCCAGTGCCTATCACTAAAGAGCCAATATCTGCTACCACAGAGCCACTACTACCACCACGGAGGTGGAATCAACTCATCTTTATCCACCTTTCTACTCTAAGAAGCCATTGTGTTTGGTATATGTGGCATCATGCAATAAATGGCAACTGAAATGATTGAAAGAGTCTTTTCCCGTAGCTGCAAACTTTTCTGCAACTTTAGGTGTCTTGGAGAATGTGATTTAACATTAGAAGGGAAAATGCTTAAACAAGTAAATAAATTCAAATATTTGGAGGAAATCATGTTATCAGATGGACGATGAGTGACAGATGAAGAGCAGAATACCCGAGTAAAAGCTACATTTCAGAAGATGAAACGTATATTGTATAATAAGTCATTTTCATTGAATGTCAGAAAGGGTACTGAAGTGGTATACAATGAATCTGTTTTGCTGTATGACAGTGAATCTTGAAATGTGCTTAGGAAGAGTTTAGAGGCAACAGAGATGTGGTCTGAGACGAATGTTACAAACTCCTTGGATGGCCAGAGTAACTAACAATGATCGCTTGGAAGAGGATAATGAACATAGAACATTATACCCAACTGTAAAAAGGATACAAAAGCATTCTTTGGTTATGTGATGAAATGAGAGGCAATGAAGAAAATTGTGACGACTGAAAAGATCACAGTAGAAGAAGCAGCCCGAGAGAAATGATGTTGGCAAGATTTGTGAAGAGACGTGAACACCTACACCACTTCGCAGGGCAAAGGATGATGATGATGATGATGATGATGCTGATGATGATGATGATGATGATGATGATGATGATGATGATGATGATGATGATGATAGTGTTGAGCATCTTAGTACAGAGAAGCATTTGGTGTCAGGTGGGAGCGACAGATTCAAAAACTACTCTGTCTACAGTTCTCTAAATGTATGGAATGTACTGGACACGTAAGGTAAGTTTATGTTTCTTTCTGTCTTTGCTGTTGTTGTTTGTTGGATATATGTAAGGTGAATATGGGTGTGCGTGTATTTTAGTGAGGATGCAATCATTAAGTTGATGTTCTTGCTGTCTCTCTAAATTCAGTTGTAGTTATGGTGTTTTCATAAAGCCCATCATACTGTTTCATTTTAGTAGTAATTTTTAATGTATTTACCTTGCGTGTTTTCATTCTTCGTCCACTCTTCTGTCTACCAATTGCCTGTTTGTATATGTTTGATCTCTGTATCTATATTTGCACATAACTAGCTTCTATGTCTGTCTTAATGCTGACTGTCTTTTAGTGTGTTTGTATATTTGTTCTACTTGTCTGTCTGAAATGAAGTTCTGAGATTCCAGAAAAAAACTACAAATAAGCACATTCCAGATTCGAATTGCTGCCTCAACATGATACTTTCATCAGGCAACATTCCGGCATGAACATATCCTCAGACATCTGTCTGTTTACTATTCGTCCTGTAGTTTCATTTTTATTTTCCTCATTTGTCTTTCTAACTGCCTGGCTGAATATTAAACAACGTATTGATAACAATATAAAGAGATCAACTTAACTCACTGAAACAAGCTATTGGTAAAGTCAGTGTTGAAATATTTTAGTTTCATTGTCACAATTTTCATATTAAGTGAATGATTACGGTTTTCTCCGTGTAATTCCAGTTTTGTAAGTTAGTGTAATCTGTAGGATGTTCAGCTGACTAAAGCATTAGCCTGGTTAGACAAGGGTTCAGTGCCAACTCTCGTTATTTGCAATGGGAGGGAAGTACTGGTCCCCTATGCCCTCCGTGTACTCAGGCTTGCTAAAATGTCCCAGTCACAACACCTCACATTCCCACGGCAGGTTGGTTCCTACTACGGGACAGGTTAGTTGTGTTAGCTCCAGTTTTGCTGTCATAATCTATTTAGCAACCAGTGTCTACGTCTGTCATCTAGGGGTTACAGTCACAATTTCCCTGACATAATCTCTCTAGTAACCAATGTTTGCGTCTGTCATCTAGGAGTTACAGTGTCAGCAATTTCCCTGACTTAATCTCTCTAGTAACCAATGTTTGCGTCTGTCATCTAGGAGTTACAGTGTAGCAATTTCCCTGACATAATCTCTCTAGTAACCAATGTTTGCGTCTGTCATCTAGGAGTTACAGTGTAGCAATTTCCCTGACATAATCTCTCTAGTAACCAATGTCTACATCTGTCATCTAGGGGTTACAGTGTCACAATTTCCCTGACTTAATCTCTCTAGTAACCAATGTTTGCGTCTGTCATCTAGGGGTTACAGTGTCACAATTTCCCTGACATAATCTCTCTAGTAACCAATGTCTACATCTGTCATCTAGGAGTTACAGTGTCGCAATTTCCCTGACATAATCTCTCTAGTAACCAATGTCTACATCTGTCATCTAGGAGTTACAGTGTCACAATTTCCCTGACATAATCTCTCTAGTAACCAATGTCTACATCTGTCATCTAGGAGTTACAGTGTCACAATTTCCCTGACATAATCTCTCTAGTAACCAATGTCTACATCTGTCATCTAGGAGTTACAGTGTCACAATTTCCCTGACATAATCTCTCTAGTAACCAATGTCTACATCTGTCATCTAGGGGTTACAGTGTCACAATTTCCCTGACATAATCTCTCTAGTAACCAATGTCTACATCTGTCATCTAGGAGTTACAGTGTCACAATTTCCCTGACATAATCTCTCTAGTAACCAATGTCTACATCTGTCATCTAGGAGTTACAGTGTCGCAATTTCCCTGACATAATCTCTCTAGTAACCAATGTCTACATCTGTCATCTAGGAGTTACAGTGTCACAATTTCCCTGACATAATCTCTCTAGTAACCAATGTCTACATCTGTCATCTAGGAGTTACAGTGTCGCAATTTCCCTGACATAATCTCTCTAGTAACCAATGTCTACATCTGTCATCTAGGAGTTACAGTGTCGCAATTTCCCTGACATAATCTCTCTAGTAACCAATGTCTACATCTGTCATCTAGGGGTTACAGTGTCGCAATTCCCCTGACATAATCTCTCTAGTAACCAATGTCTACATCTGTCATCTAGGAGTTACAGTGTCGCAATTTCCCTGACATAATCTCTCTAGTAACCAATGTCTACATCTGTCATCTAGGAGTTACAGTGTCGCAATTTCCCTGACATACAGAGATGAGAGTTTTAAATATTTGCGGGTGATTTGTAAGATTTCTTTGCATTCATTGATTGATTGATTGAGGAACCGACATCACAGCACTCGGGGCATTCCCATTGATTTCTATGGTATGAAGTGTCTGCCGTTTAGAAAGCAGTGGTCAACTACTTAACATTAAATTGCCTAGTAAATCAGACAAAGTAAAACAAAAATGCTAGGGTTGACTGCAACATCCTGTATAGAATATGCAACTAACTTTAAGGTAACCAGTGCATCAACAAAAACGCATTCTTTCTGGTATGAAGCCCATTAAGCCATGCATGTGCATTTGCATTTGAGCTTAATTTATTCTAGGCAGCGCATCAAACATTGACCAGTGGCTACAGCCAAACACTTTTATGAACTCTTAAAAAACACCAGTGTTTGCATAACTGTTCTCTTGGGTCTTTACTTAAAGGAGGATTATATTCCCCCTCCCCCTTCCCCCACACACATACACACCATCCGGTCACCAACACAAATTATTGCCTCTCAGCCTTTGAGTTCACTCTCTAAATAATGTACAACCAGTCAACATTTAAGGCTCAGACATTTAAGAGTTTGTGATGTGAAGTAGGTATTTGTAAATTTTGCTTTGCTTTTAATTTTTTGTGCTGATTAAAATTTTCAGCTATTCTTTTTACCCATATATAGCAACAAAAACAGTTGGCTGCAGACTCTTTACATGACATTGCATTCAACCCCAGCATTTATTGGCTGTTTGTGATTTACTGGGCAATTTTTATATTCAGTAATTTTCCAGTGCTTTCTGAACGACGCCTCATACCATCAAAATTAACACAAATTGATACCGTCTTCCAGATCACCCATGGCTGATTTAGAACCTTAACACGGTTCTCACGATGTTCTTGATGATAAGTTCGTGATATGGTCGTTGTCTAGGTAACGATGCTCTTGGTGTGTCAATTGAGTTATCTAACGGTCTCACAATGCAACTCACCCCAGTAATACACATCCATCAGTCATTAAACAAGATTGAGTTGGCGCACATAATCCTTTAATACAGAAATAACACAGACCCACGGAACATATTTATATATCCGGAAACAATATAATCCATAGAATATCCATATCCTCCTCACAACATTAGCACGCACACATCACTGTCTTCTCACGGCCTGCTTAATCTCAAATTCACAAGACAGGTAATCCAGCTCCTATCCACCGCTGGACCTCACACAATACACCCACACACTGGGTCTAGTCTCCACTAACTATATCACCCACTCTGGGTTCAGGCCTCCATTAACTATCCAACCACCACTGGGTTTTAGGCCTGCATTCACCACTGGGAGAACAACACAACACCAGAACTGACCCACAGTCAGTCTAAACTCCCACGTCCTCGACAACCGATCCGTTCGGCGCCAAAACATCAACTGTCCTCAAGTCCTCTGACTTCACCCAGAACTAAACTCTCTCTCCCCATCCACCCTGGGGGTTTCCACTCACACCCGCCCCATTATTTCTCAGGGTTGATTGTTTTTCTCGTAGCCAGGTCACTCACCTTACTGTCAATGACCCAGGCATATGTCAACGGTATTGTCGTGGAATTGTGAAACTGCACGTCAGTATCCCTTAAGACACAAATGCTAGTTTAAAACGTTGCGGTATTGTCGCAGAATTGTGAAACTGCACGTCAGTATCGCTTAAGACACAAATGCTAGTACAAAACTTTGCGGTATTGTCATGGAATTGTGACACTGCACGTCAGTATCCCTTAAGACACAAATGCTAGTTTAAAACGTTGGATGTCCTTTGCTGGACGTAGCAATCAACCCAAGCAACATCTTGACTTACTTGGCAATGTTACATTTAGTAGTTTGCCAGTGCTTTCTGAACGAGTCAGTGTTAAATTCCAACTGACCAGTGTAAGGGATATATAACCTCAAATGAACTACATTTTGATTCCAAAGAGATTCAGATGCCGATTACTGGAAGCAAAAGCTTCACCAGGAGCGGACTGCCACATTGATCATATGTCAGTTATAGGAAAGATTAGATTTAAACTTCAGACTATAAAGACTTCATAAAACATTAATATAGTCCATCATTACTAACAGGGACACATACATTAGGGAAAGATCAATGTATTGTTACTATTCACCCATGTGTTACTGGGGCCTATAAGGGAAGCAGAAAACAGTAACACTGTAACCTACATGTATGTTTGAAGAAGCGACTAAGGAGGGTTGGCGTGGGGCTGGTTACTTCATAGCAGAACATAACAGATGCAAAATCCAACCATTCATGACATCGTCTAAGGAAGGAAAGAAGAGCAGTCAACCACGCTGAAAGGCCCCTGTTCTTCTAGTAGTTTGACACGATGTAGAAAAAGCCGTACTGAGTCTGGATTGACGATTAAATGAAGTGCTCACCTTATTAGTTGGTGTGTAATTCTCTATAACTTACCTTATAATTTGGTTAGCGATTCCATGCATCATATAGTTGTGATTATAAGTTGATAGTTTTGCCAGGGATAATGATTAAATAAAAGATGATTAACTAATGCTCGGGAAACCATTCAGTGGGAGGAAATGGTTGACAAACGCCCGTGAAACCATTCAGATGGAGAAAATTGTTGACAAACGCCCGTGAAACCATTCAGTTGGAGAAAATGGCTGACAAACGCCCGTGAAACCATTCAGTTAGAGAAAATGGTTGACAAACGCCCGTGAAACCATTCAGTTGGAGAAAATGGTTGACGAACGCTTGTGAAACCATTCAGTTGGAGAAAATGGTTGACGAACGCTTGTGAAACCATTCAGTTGGAGAAAATGGTTGACGAACGCCCGTTAAAACAATTCAGTAGGAGAAAATGGTCGACGAACGCCCGTAAAACTATTCAATGTGAGAAAATGTTTGACTAACACCTGAGAATGCATTCAGTGAGAGAAAATTGTTGACTAACCACTCATCATCAAGTGAAAACCCGACTGGTGTGGGCGTTCATGCTTCTCCACAAATTAAATCTCCGACGGCATAGTTAATCAACATCACCAGACTATGCATGGAAGATACTTATAATATAGTAACATATAAAGGCAGGAAATCAGACCCTTTCCAAATAACATCTGGCTTGAAACAAGGTGATGCACTATCCGCCGCTACTCTTCAATCTGGCTCTAGAGAAAGTTGTAAGGATGATAAAGGAGGAATGTAATATTGGAGAAACATCCAAGCTGCTTGATTATGCAGATGATATAGATATTATAGGGCAAAGTGAACAAAAGACATTGGAAATATTGACTCACTTAAAGGAAAAAGCCCAACAGATGGGGCTGGTTATCAACCAAGATAAAACAGAATATGTGGTAATTTCAAGAGAAGGAATGGCTAAAAACTCTGGCCACATACAAATAGATAATATGACCATTAAAAGAACGGAAACATACAAATACCTGGGTACAATCTTCAACTGCTCCAACATCATAAGGGAAGAAATACAAACTAGAATCAATTCTGAAAATAAGATATACTATGGATGAAAATAAGATATACTATGGACTACAACATCTACTCAAATCAAATGCGCTATCTCGTAACACCAAAATCACAATATACAAAACACTGATCAGACCAGTTGTGCTGTATGGCTCTGAAGCCTGGAGTACAACGAAAGGAGACGAAGCCTTGTTAAAAACCTTTGAGAACAAAGTTTTAAGACGCATCTTTGGACCCATTAGGGATACACAAAGTGGAGAGAGGAAAAGAAGAAGTAACAAAGGCATTTATGATCTGTTTAAGTCCCCGCTAATCACTGGTATCATGAAGGCTAATAGACTGCAATGGCTGGGGCATATAGAAAGAATGGAGGACAATAGGGAAAAAAATTCGCTTACACTCAGGAAATAAATGACCATAGACCCCGAAGTAGACCAAGAAGACGGTTTTTTTTTTTTTTTAGCATATCCTTTACAGGACTTAGCTGTCAACACCAGCATCTTTCAGCTGTATGTTGATCTCTTGGCAAGATTACACTCAGTAGTTTGCCATTGCTTTCTGAGCGGCCGGCTCAGTATCCCGCAAGTCACGAGCGGGGGTAGAACCGCGTCAGCTCTCGCTCCGCTACGAGACTCTGCGTGATAAACGGGATTACAGAGAGAAAGTGTTGTAACCCCACAGCCAGAGAGACCGGCCAAGAAGACGGTGGATAGATAATATATATACAGACCTACAAGCACTTGGAATCAACGACTGGCAAGAGAAGGTCCACCAGAGAGACGAATGGAGACGGATTGTATCTGCAGCAAAGAACCTCAATGGCTCGGAACGCTGAAGAAGAAGAAGAAGAAGAAGAAGACGGCATAGATCAGTTCATGTGATGACTCCCTTATATGCCATGACACAAGACTGTCAAGAATTTTCTCTCGCTGTTGTCCATTATCTCTCTTTCTACAATCTTTTCTGTTGTCACAACATATTCCAGTATTTGTCTTCTCGTAACGTGGCCAACAAATAATAATGCTTGTGCTGAGTTGTCTTTGCGACTTGGTCTTAAGATTCCATTGAAACCATTGAGTGGGTAAAAATAGTTGACTAACCCCATGAAACCATTCAGTGAGAGAACATGATTGACTATAGTGTGTTTTTTTGTTGTTGCCTCAATATAAAATTAAATATCTCAGTAACCAACTGATGGAAAATAATGAGATTTAGTATATAACCTTATCATTATGTCCACCCAACAAAAAAATTTTTGTTCTGGAGATTTTACAGCAGATTTCAAAGTTAGTTTATATGCGGTATATTAATTATGACTTAGAGATTACGTCCATGATTTTAACAGTATTACAGCTTCACCAAGACACGTAACCGCATTTTTTAAAATTTTCACGTGATTTCCGTTTTGAAACAAACAGCGCGAAGATTCAGAGGTGTCTCCAAATAGGGGTTCTTTCATGAAACGTGATTATATAAATAAATTAGCTGACAAGGCCCGGCTTCTGGCTGGGATCTATCTATCTATCTATCTATCTATCTATCTATCTATCTATCTATCTATCTATCTATCTATCTATCTATCTATCTATCTATCTATCTATCTATCTATCTATCTATCTATCTATCTGTCTGTATGTCTGTCTGTCCTGTCTGTCTGTCTGTCTGTCTGTCTATCTATCTATCTAATCTATCTGTCTGTCTGTCTGTCTGCCTGCCTGCCTGCCTGCCTGCCGGCCGACCCACCCACCCACCGACCGACCGACCGACCCACCCACCCAGTCAGCCAGCCAGCCAGCCATCCACCCACCTACCTTTCTGCCTACCTACCTACCTACCTACCTACCTTTCTGTCTGTCTGTCTGTCTGTCCGCGCTATTAAATATTGATAAAAATTACTGGAAAAAACGTCAGGACCATGTGTGAAAGAGGATGAGGACTATTGGAGAAAGGATGGATTGAATTTTATGCAACCGAGAGCAATCATCATCCTACTGGAATCGTCCGACACAGATAAGATCGCAGACCTTAATCTACGTACACACTGGGATATTTTGCTCCAACTATTCAGACGAATTGCAGGCCCTAAACATTACAGCATCAGCATCAGCTGAAGAAACAAGAAGGAAATGAAAAATAAGGTAAGAAATATATTCCTTCTACTTTCCTGTTAATTTACAAATTATTTACCCCGTGCCTCTAAATTCTCTGTCTTTACTAATATTACACATTGCACCCCTCTCGGGAATCTCCGTGGTGAAGTCGTCAAGCCGTCTGACTCGGGCTCCGAAGGTTGTATGTTCGATTCCGGGCCGCGTCCTTCATTTCACGAGTGCATTTTTTCGGAGACTCCCGAGGGTCGTCGCTGGAACTACGGAGTTCGTGCTTTGTGCGACGCTTTCCGCGCTGCGGAAAGAAACTGAGCCATATGGTATAAAAACCCGGTGCAATGCAGCCGACCCTGTCGATTTTAAGCTAGTTCTTTCATTGCACCCACTCCCATACGAATCCGGATACGCCTTTGTGTGTCAACAGAATTGACATGTCTCACATTACCGTAAAAATAACTTCGTTAGCGAGAAATCACTAGTTGTTCAGCAAAAGATCAAAGGAATGTCACCGCTTTCAATGATTTAAGTTGTTTTTGGACCTTTCAAAGACATATTCATTGGGTGGGGGTAAATATAAGACGGCTGGAAAAATTTCATAACAATGCAACAGACAGTTTTCAAAATAATTGATCGTGAATGAAGGCAACCAAATGTGGACATACTATAGCGCCCGTGGACCATAGTCCTTACTTCCACTGTGTAACATCATGTAGCTGACGTAATTTGACACGGTGTAGCCCTGGCATTATCGCTCACACTGTAGTCTCTGTGCCATAGTTTACACCGTGTAGCCCTGGCATTATCGCTCACACTGTAGTCTCTGTGCCATAGTTTACACCGTGTAGCCCTGACGTTATCGCTCACATTGTAGTCTCTGTGTCATAGTTTACACCGTGTAGCCCTGACGTTATCGCTCACATTGTAGTCTCTGTGCCATAGTTTACACCGTGTAGCCCTGGCATTATCGCTCACACTGTAGTCTCTGTGCCATAGTTTACACCGTGTAGCCCTGACGTTATCGCTCACACTGTAGTCTCTGTGCCATAGTTTACACCGTGTAGCCCTGACGTTATCGCTCACATTGTAGTCTCTGTGTCATAGTTTACACCGTGTAGCCCTGACGTTATCGCTCACACTGTAGTCTCTGTGCCATAGTTTACACCGTGTAGCCCTGATGTTATCGCTCACACTGTAGTCTCTGTGCCATAGTTTACACCGTGTAGCCCTGACGTTATCGCTCACATTGTAGTCTCTGTGCCATAGTTTACACCGTGTAGCCCTGGCATTATCGCTCACACTGTAGTCTCTGTGCCATAGTTTACACCGTGTAGCCCTGACGTTATCGCTCACACTGTAGTCTCTGTGTTATAGTTTACACCGTGTAGCCCTGACGTTATCGCTCACACTGTAGTCTCTGTGCCATAGTTTACACCGTGTAGCCCTGACGTTATCGATCACATTGTAGTCTCTGTGTCATAGTTTACACCGTGTAGCCCTGACGTTATCGCTCACACTGTAGTCTCTGTGCCATAGTTTACACCGTGTAGCCCTGACGTTATCGCTCACACTGTAGTCTCTGTGCCATAGTTTACACCGTGTAGCCCTGACGTTATCGATCACATTGTAGTCTCTGTGTCATAGTTTACACCGTGTAGCCCTGGCATTATCGCTCACACTGTAGTCTCTGTGCCATAGTTTACACCGTGTAGCCCTGGACATTATCGCTCACACTGTAGTCTCTGTGCCATAGTTTACACCGTGTAGCCCTGACGTTATCGCTCACATTGTAGTCTCTGTGTCATAGTTTACACCGTGTAGCCCTGACGCTATCGCTCACACTGTAGTCTCTGTGCCATAGTTTACACCGTGTAGCCCTGGCGTTATCGCTCACACTGTAGTCTCTGTGCCATAGTTTACACCGTGTAGCCCTGACGTTATCGCTCACACTGTAGTCTCTGTGCCATAGTTTACACCGTGTAGCCCTGACGTTATCGCTCACATTGTAGTCAGCGTCTGTGCCATATGTTACACCGTGTAGCCCTGACGTTATCGCTCACACTGTAGTCTCTGTGCCATAGTTTACACCGTGTAGCCCTGATGTTATCGCTCACACTGTAGTCTCTGTGCCATAGTTTACACCGTGTAGCCCTGACGTTATCGCTCACATTGTAGTCTCTGTGTCATAGTTTACACCGTGTAGTCCTGACGTTATCGCTCACATTGTAGTCAGTTTCTGTGCCATAGTTTACACCGTGTAGCCCTGACGTTATCGCTCACACTGTAGTCTCTGTGCCATAGTTTACACCGTGTAGCCCTGATGTTATCGCTCACACTGTAGTCTCTGTGCCATAGTTTACACCGTGTAGCCCTGATGTTATCGCTCGCACTGTAGTCTCTGTGCCATAGTTTACACCGTGTAGCCCTGACGTTATCGCTCACATTGTAGTCTCTGTGTCATAGTTTACACCGTGTAGCCCTGATGTTATCGCTCACACTGTAGTCTCTGTGCCATAGTTTACACCGTGTAGCCCTGATGTTATCGCTCACACTGTAGTCTCTGTGCCATAGTTTACACCGTGTAGCCCTGATGTTATCGCTCACATTGTAGTCTCTGTGTCATAGTTTACACCGTGTAGCCCTGACTTTATCGCTCACATTGTAGTCTCTGTGTCATAGTTTACAACGTGTAGCCCTGACGTTATCGCTCACACTGTAGTCTCTGTGCCATAGTTTACACCGTGTAGCCCTGATGTTATCGCTCACACTGTAGTCTCTGTGCCATAGTTTACACAGTGTAGCCCTGACGTTATCGCTCACACTGTAGTCTCTGTGCCATAGTTTACACCGTGTAGCCCTGATGTTATCGCTCACACTGTAGTCTCTGTGCCATAGTTTACACCGTGTAGCCCTGATGTTATCGCTCACACTGTAGTCTCTGTGCCATAGTTTACAACGTGTAGCCCTGACGTTATCGCTCACATTGTAGTCTCTGTGTCATAGTTTACACTGTGTAGCCCTGACGTTATCGCTCACACTGTAGTCTCTGTGCCATAGTTTACACCGTGTAGCCCTGGCGTTATCGCTCACACTGTAGTCTCTGTGTCATAGTTTACACCGTGTAGCCCTGACGTTATCGCTCACACTGTAGTCTCTGTGTCATAGTTTACAACGTGTAGCCCTGATGTTATCGCTCACATTGTAGTCTCTGTGCCATAGTTTACACCGTGTAGTCTTTAGTAATAAATTCAAAGGTATTGATGGGCCCACATAGAAGTAAAGAAAAGAAATAGGGTTAAGAGAAGCCATTATTTTTCAATGAGGTCTTGACATCATTGTTTCACACCGCGGAGTCTTGGCGTAGTCAATTAGCGCCAAGGACTGAATATCTGGCTTATCTTTGCCTAATGTCACGGAAGCCTAAGTTTGAGCTTGTCTATGAGATATGCATCACAACTCGTCTACTCTAGAATGATCTTGGAGTGTTTCCATATGTGACATAAAACGCACATAATGCCTGGTTGCCACTCTAGACATCTGTCTGTCTGTCTGTCTGTCTGTCTGTCTGTCTGTCTGTCTGTCTGTCTGGTCTTTCTTTCTTTCTTTCTTTCTTTCTTTCTTTCTTTCTTTCTTTCTGTCTGTCGGTCTGGTCTGCTCTGTCTGGTCTGTCTGTCTGTCTGTCTGTCTGTCTGTCTGGGAGATGTGTGTGTGTGTGGGTGGGGAGATGGTGTATGTGGGGGTATGTGTGGGATGTGTGGGTTGGGGATGGGTGGATGGATGGGGGAATGTATGTGTCTGTGGGTATGTGTGTGGATGGGTGGTGGATGTGTGTGTGGGGAATTTGTCTCATAACATGGTAACATGCATTGTTTATGCTTACAACATTCATTAGACAATGTGTTTTTCCTATGTGAATGCACTATGCACAGATGAACGAAAGATGAGTGATTGGAAGGGCCGAATGTAAGACGGGCCTGCGTGCCCAATTTGCTGCCCTTTGAAAATAATGTTCGTTCTGTCTGTCTGTCTGTCTGTCTGTCTGTCTGTCTGTCTGTCTGTCTGTCTTTCTTTCTTTGATTGTTGCTTTTATATCTATGTATTATCTTAATGTTTCTTTCTTAATTCTTTATTTCATTCTTTTAAAATGTATTTTGTCTACTGCTGTCTTATATTCTGTTTATTTGCCCTTCCTCCCCATCTGTCTTTCATTCACTCCTTAAATCTCTTTGTTGGTGTTGATGGTGATAGTGACATCCTGCAAGAGACGTGCAACATTTTAACAAATAATGCTTTAGAGCTAAATTACCGGCTCCGTGGCCAAGGGTTTGGGACGCAGTTCGTATTCCCGCATACCTGCGTTCGAAACATATCTGTGCTGGTTATTTATGAAATGGTGTGGGTGCCGGTTGTTCAGAAAACAATGGCAAACTACTGAATGTAAAGTTGCCCAGGAATCACGAACAGCTAAAAATGCTGGGCTTGACTGCTGCGTCCTGAAAAGGATATGCAACAACTTTTAGAGCTAAATCATCTAAGAGATACAACCGTGAAGATCTTTCACTTTGGTGTTTTGTCTGATGTCCTTTCAAGTCATGCAGATGAGGTTACAGTCACACCAATTCCTATTGACTGTTTGTCATTTACAAACGCAGTTTTTGGTTCAGTAGTTTGTCATTATACCGGCTCTGTGGCAAAAGAGTTAAAGACTCAGTTCGTAATCCCGCAAATCACATTCAAAACACAGCTGCGTTGGTTTTTTTTTAATGACATGTATGGGTGCCGGTTGCTCAGAAAGCAATGGAACTACTGAACATAAACTTGCCCAGGAATCAGGAACAGCTAAAAATGCTGGGGTTGACTGCAACGTGCGTAAAGGATATATAACTAACTTTTAACTAGTTTGTCATTGCTTTCTAAATAAGTAGTCAACATTTATGTCGTTTGCAACCCATAATGAACCAAAACTTGGTCGGCGCTACCGTAGACTGTCTGCTTGCTTGCTTGTTGGTGTCTGTCTCATTGCTTGTTGTTCAGTGTGTGTTTATTTTGTTGCAGCGTACCATTGTCTTACGTCATGTTATTTACGACAGTATCTTACTTTTTAAAATATTTCTTTACTTTAATCTCTCATGTTCTTTTGTCGTGTAGTCGTTGTGTGTGTGTGTGTGTGTGTGTGTGTGTGTGTGTGTGTGTGTGTGTGTGTGCGTGCGTGCGCACGCGTGCGTGCGTGCGTGTGTGCGTGTGTTTTTTTAAATTTTAAATCCGTCTTTTGGTTTATTTGGAGAGTGCGGAGTGTAATCCCATAGCACGAATTTTATTTTCTAATGCCATTTCATCACTAGACTCTGTAAGTATAGTTGTTGTAAGTACCATTGTTGTAAGTACCATTGTTGTAAATACCCATTGTTGTAAGTACCCGTTGTTGTAAGTACCCGTTGTTGTAAGTACCAGTTGTTGTAAGTACCAGTTGTTGTAATTACCCGTTGTTGTGTGTAACAGTTGATGTGAGCACAAACTAATGAGAGCCCAGGGTTTTACCCTCACATGATATTAATTTGAAGGTGATTGTTAGTTGTCCATATGGGGTAATGGTTCAAATTGTACTCTCAAATTTATCAAATCAATCAATCATGTGCCATGCCGGAAAGCGTGGGCGGTCATGACTCGCCATTTCACTCGATCACCAGAGTCGTGGATCAGCTCAGTGTTCCTGTCTCGTCCATGCCATGTGGCCAAGCCATCCAGATATTTTCCTCTCGGTCTTCCTCTTGGTCTGTTCCCTTCGATCTTGCCAGTTGTCACTAAGTTCTCCAATCCATTTCTTCTCATAACATGTCCAAAAAATTTTGACTGTCTACGTCTAATTTCTCTAATCAGTTTACGATGTTCATTTGTCTCCTGTAGTACTTGGTCATTGGTTTTTCTATCTGTCCATGGTGCTCTTTGCATTTTCCTTAGAAACCACATTTCTGCAGCCATCAAATGTTTTTCAACTTGACTGCACATTGTCCAAGTTTCACATCCGTACAAAAGAATAGGCTCTATGTATCCCCTCAACACTCTTTTTCTCGTTTCAGTTGACATCTTTTTATTGGTCAGAATGTTTTTTATCTTGCTAAAGGCTACTTTCGCCATGGCGATTCTTGTTCTAATCTCTTCAAGGCATCTCCCATCAGATGGTATGACTGTTCCGAGATAATTGTATCGATTCACTTATTGAAGAATATTCCCATTTACTTGTATATTACATTGTGGTACTTCGTTCTTCCTAGTGACGACCATAATCTGTGTCTTTTTACAATTTAATTCCAACCCCAGCTGCTCACTGTGTACAACAACCGCATCCTCTAATTGTTGCAGATCCTGCACATTGTCTGCAATCAATACTGTATCATCTGCATATCTAATGTTATTGAAGTTTCGTCCTCCAATGCTGATTCCATTTATATCTTCTACATTTCTGAAAATATTTTCACTGTACAGGGGAAAAAAAGATCTGGAGACATTACACATCCCTGCCTAACACCTCTCTTAATAGGCTGATATTGTCCCACTTCATTATCAATCCTTATGGCAGCTTGTTGTTTCCAATATATGTTATTTATAAGTCTAATGTCTTTCCCATCAATTTGTAGATCTGCAAGCATATCCACCATGTTGACACGTCTAACTCTATCAAAAGCTTTTGTGTAGTCCAATTTATACTGTTCCAAAAAACGCAACATTATTGCAGTTTCAATTGCAAACTTGTACCAACATTTTATTTGACGATACAGATTCGCCCACTGCAGTCGGTTCTGGCGAAGCGGGTCCGTAAGAACAGGACCTCTGTAGGGTCTTCTAGCACTAAAACCAGCGTCGTGTATCAGGTTCCTGACCGTTTGATCTGAAATTCGACGATCTCCTGACATTGATTGGACTGTGGAGGACGCAGATGCAATTCGATTCGTAAGGTGACGCAGCCGTATGAAGCAGTCTTCGGCAGCAGTTGTGATTATGGAATTTCCACTGCTCGGCCAGTCTGCCACCGGGCCAGTTTCTTGAAATTGCCCCCAAAGGCGACTAATAGTGCTTCTAACCGCAACAAATTCTGTGGCTACTACACGTTTTGACTGTCCAGCCTGTAAACGTCCAATGATGATGAGTCGTTGGTCTGTTGTGAGATGAGCCATACTTGCGCATTGAATTTTCAACTGAATGTATTTGAGGAGCGTCAATCTGTTATAGGCATTCAGTAATATGGTAAGAATGGTTCCGTCGCCCTGCTACCGAGTGAGTGCGTGGCGAGACTCTGTGAGCTGTGGTATTCACGTGGAATGCTTTTACATGTCCGCTTTTGTTTGTACAGTGACCTGCATGTTCGGAACAATGGCTACCGGCTGTTGCTGAATTGACTGATTTGCCTTTTCGGTTCACGAGTGCATTTTTCAAGAGACTCCTGGGAGTCGGCGCTGGAGCTACGGTGTTCGTGCTTTATGCGACGCTTTAGGTGGGTCGCCCTGCGGAAAGAGACCAAGCCATGTGAGAAAACCCCTGTCAATGAGGTCTTTCTAGTGACTGTCGATTCTATCGATGATGAACTGTTGTTTTCGTGGGTGACTTTTGTGTTGGCATTTTGGCGGCGGCATTATGCACAAGTGTACCTGTGCGGGCTGTTGGATTGCCGAGACTCCTGTCTGTTCCACTTTTCACATTGGACAGTGGGGAGCATTTTGTGTGATATTTACTGGCACAGGAACGGAGCATAATGGGGACGACTCGTTGCCGTGAAGTTGGAACCTCGATTAACTAACTTACTAATAATATGGTAAGAGAGTTGTGTGCTCAGTAAGCTTCACGGGATTAACATGAACCTGTCACGAGTGATTGTCAAAAATGTTGTTTTGACCTTGACCTCTTTCATGACCTCACGAATCATGAGGTGAGTACAATTCAGGTAACCACGAGAAGTTAATGACCAGATGGACACAGTCGATAGGTTGACTGATGTCCAATCAGTGAATATCTTTTATAAAAGTAACACCCAAAATGTTGCGTGTCGCTTTTTGAACAGTGTATTTAACCACTAAGCAATCAAGAAACACAATCATGAAAATATTTTAGTTTCGTTACTTTTTGTCTCCCCTGTTTTCTATATGCCGTTTTGTAAGCGTGCAGAACTCGAATGACGGGGTCGTCCCAAACAACATTAACATTAACAACATTAACATTAACAACTTTCTTCATTAGACAGTGCAGTCGCATAGCAGTTAGACGTTTGCTTATCAAGAAAGTAAAATTTTTTGCTCTAGGGTCTATCCAGCTTGATTACCGGATCATTAAACAAAGAATTATCTGGAAATAGGGACAGCGAGGAAAGGAACAGGTCACGCTCCGCTCATTATAAAAGCGACCTAGTATATGTGAAAGTCTGACACTATACATTCCCATGACAGCAGCTGCCATAGCCTGCGTTTATCTTTGTCTTTACAAACTGGATGCACCAGAATGAAGTCATTTCACGGTTCTCTCCCCGTGCGGCAGAGTTAGCGGTGTCGACGCTCATGAGAGCGGTCGGACGAGGGTTGGACACCTGTGTTCGTCATCCGCTACACGAGGCAAGGACTGGCCACCTTTCGTGAGTGCATTCAGGTTTACAGAGTGTAATGGTCCTAGCAGATTACATACCTACAACAGGTTCCAGCTTAGAAACCACAAATGTGCAGATGTTTTGTTTGATGTCCTTGTGAAGTTCACAGACAGACAGACAGACAGACAGACAGACAGACAGACCGACCGGGCTGGCGGGCGGGAGGGCGGGCTAGCGGAGGGAGAGAGAGAGAGAGGAGAGAGAGAGAGAGAGAGAGAGAGAGAGAGGAGGGGGGGGGCGCTACTATGGTTAACACAAGGACACTCGGCACAATACAAACACTCTTGATATAAATATATAAAATCTTTAAGGGGCAGGTTTTCTAATTCCGAATTTCAGCGATGGGAAGCTATTCTGCGACCGACCCTTTTCAGTTTCAAACTGCCGGGGAAATTTTAATGTGCATAATGAGCACACCAGCCATTCTAGATGTGCGCCTTTATCCGAGTAGTTAAGGTTTCATAATCAAGGGAATATATTATCCTGATTTTTGAGCCCACTTCTGCAAATTTCAACAACACATATTTCTAATAGGTCACCCATCTAAGTGCTAACTACGCGCAATGTTGCGTGACTACTGTGTTGGTGATCGGATGACAACCAGTAGTTTCAAAGTGGTTTGACTTCAGAGAGGAAACGCCAAAGTGCTGTGGCTAGCACGCCTGCCTGTTCAGGCCTTGTGGCAATATGTTCGAATCCACTGGAGGTGGGATTATTTTAATTGAAACAGCTTCCCACCTTGACCTAGCCTAAAGTAGATAAAAATAACATAACCGGAAAGTCATGGCGACAGCGTGATATTGACCACGTCACCACGGAGACCCAGTATCAGTCTAAACATATGTGGCCAGCACCATATACCCTGTAGTTCCATGGCGTGATAAGGGATCATTGATTATGTTTTTTATGACCGTAGACTCTAGCAAGTTGATATTGACTTGGCCTTTAGATGTGCACGCATCTGTCCACTACTACCACTGAAATAGCCACTGGGGAAACCCGCTAAGGCCGCCAAGTCAGTTCAAAAATACATACACATGTATTGTTTGATATTCTTTTTGCCAAATTGGAACCGACCAATCATATCTCTGTTTTAAATGTTCGTTAATATACTGGACACAGCATCAAGTACTTATGCGTTTGTGTGTCTAACCTATACTGGGTTAATGTAAAGTTCTGGCACCCACGGTGCTATCTCAATGGGTGGATACATATTCTGTCCATATTCCATACTTGTGGGTTCAAGTGGGTAATAGACCTGGCTAATAAAGACACAATTTTAAAGCGATGTCAAGTTGGTCATGCGTCAAAGTCCACTTGTTCCTGTGTCCAGACGCTCTCGATATTTGGAGATGACAGGTTCGAATCTCGGCGGGCTAATTATAGCTTTCAATATCTAGGGTGTCCTCTAGTCTATCATTTGTTATACTTCTGTGAGCACCAAACACTACTACCAATGCAGGGCAGAGTAGCAGCACTCTAGCGTAGAGATCTGAGCGTCTACCCCGGAGAAACAGCTCACTGATCGTTGTTCTGCTAATGAAGATGCATGTCATCTTCGCATTAAACGTTGCCATGGTGAGTCTTTACCCTGCGGCTCCACTGTGTACTGAGACAGTCTTCTTCCACTGCATGGCTTGATGTCTACCCTCAAGTAAACTTCCTGCACACTTACCTTCCACGTTTCACCCCGGCACATCATTTGCCTGAAGTGTTTGTCTGACCTTGATTTTATTTAGTGAGGCATTTAATAGGAGAACTGATGGTAAAGTGAATAGTGCGTTTGCGCGCCAAGGCAGTGGTCAAAGTTCAATCCCCTTAAGAGTCAACATTGTTTTTTATTTACTAAACTAGACAGGCAGGTGCCGTCTCCACAATGAAGGTTGGCTGCAATGGATCTCCAACACTGTCTCTCTCCCTGACTATATTCTGTCAGATTGATGTTCGTCCATCTCTTCATGTTATCTTCCTACTTGTATCGTTGTCTGTCTCTTTCTCACTTGCCCTCAACATTGCCCTCCACTATGATTTTTTTTTATAAGAGTACTAGCTGACCCAACCATTAAAAGAACGGAAACATACAAATACCTGGGTACAATCTTCAACTGCTCCAACATCATAAGGGAAGAAATACAAACTAGAATCAACTCTGGAAATAAGATATACTATGCACTACAACATCTACTAAAATCAAAGGCGCTATCTCGTAACACCAAAATCACAATATACAAAACACTGATCAGACCAGTTGTGCTGTATGGCTCTGAAACCTGGAGTACAACGAAAGGAGACGAAGCCTTGTTACAAACCTTTGAGAACAAAATTTTAAGACGCATCTTTGGACCCATTAGGGATACACAAAGTGGAGAGTGGAAAAGAAGAAGTAACAAAGACATTTATGATTTGTTTAAGTCCCCGCTAATCACTGGTATCATGAAGGCTAATAGACTACAATGGCTGGGGCATATAGAAAGAATGGAAGATAATAGGGAAACAAAACTCGCTTACACTCAGGAAATAAATGACCGTAGACCCCGAGGTAGACCAAGAAGGCGGTGGAGAGATAATATACATACAGACCTACAAGCACTTGGAATCAACGACTGGCAAGAGAAGGTCCACCAGAGAAACGAATGGAGACAGATTGTATTTGCAGCAAAGAACCTCAATGGCTCGGAATGCTGAAGAAGAAGAATAACTAGCTGACCCGGCCCGGCTTCGCCCAGGCCCTGGAGGGGATCTATCTATCTATCAGTCAGTCTGTCTGCTTGTTTGTCTGTCTGGCTGGCTGACCCGGCCCGGCTTCACCCAGTCCCTGGTGGGGAGCATCTCATTTAATTCATATAAGTAGTCATATAATCTCTCCCGTTCCCGACTATCTGTCTGTCTGTCTATCTGACCGGGCCCGGCTTCACCCAGTCCCTGGTGGGGAGCATCTAATTTAATTCATATACGTAGTCATATAAGCTCTCCCGTTCCCGACTATCTGTTTGTCTCTCTGTCCCGGCCCGGCTTCACCCAGTCCCTGGTGGGGAGCATCTAATTTAATTCATATACGTAGTCATATAAGCTCTCCCGTTCCCGACTGTCTGTATGTCTGTCTGTCTGTCTGTCCCGGCCCGGCTTCACCCAGTCCCTGGTGGGGAGCATCTAATTTAATTCATATAAGTAGTCATATAAGCTCTCCCGTTCCCGACTGTCTGTCTGTCTATCTGTCTGACCGGCGTGGTTTCGCCCAGCTTTTGGCGCACAGTAACTTAAAAGAATGTCCTTCCACACACCATTCAATGAAAACTGTAGAAAAAGATGGGTTAAAATGTTATGCATAATGCATTATTTTTATGCCAACTGTAAAAATACCTTAAAGATTATATCATTATTTAATATAACTCATATGCCTAAAAATAACTATAGACAAAGAGTGTAACAATAGTGCAGGAAAGTCCAACAATATGACTATAAAGTATTTAGAAATGTTATTAAAAGTTATGCCCCTTGAAATAACTTTTCTAGAGTGAAGTGCCCCTGCTATATAGACATTATATAATGAAAATGGAAAAGTAAATGTTATTAAATAAGTCGAAGATTTTACATTAAGAAATTATTATAGTCGGTTGCAAATGAATGAAAGGAAGACGTGTAGAAAATTTCATCTCAATCGGATGTACCGTTATCGAACGCATCCAATACCCACAAACCCACAAACCCACACTCTGTTTTATAGATATAGATTATGTCTTTTCATGTGATCGAAATATTTCACTTGCCTCGTTTTTATTTCTTTCATCAACTCTCTTTTAATTTCCAGTTTTTCTATAACTTCTGTATTTGATTGTTTTTGTTTCCATGAAATACGACATATTCGTCTGTGTATCTACATCTCCAGGGCCTCTATTCGACTTTCTAGTTGCTTGTTCAAGTCCAGGCTTCCGTGCCATACAGTAGTGTTGAATATACCTTCTTCTTCTTCAGCGTTCCGAGCCATTGAGGTTCTTTGCTGCAGATACAATCCGTCTCCTTTCGTCTCTCTGGTGGACCTTCTCTTGCCAGTCGTTGATTCCAAGTGCTTGTAGGTCTGTATATGTATTATTTCTCCACCGCCTTCTTGGTCTACCTCGGGGTCTACGGTCATTTATTTCCTGAGTGTAAGCGAGTTTTTTTTTTTTTTAGTAGATGTTGTAGTGCATAGTATATCTTATTTCCAGAGTTGATTCTAGTTTGTATTTCTTCCGTTATGATGTTGGAGCAGTTGAAGATTTTACCCAGGTATATGTATGTTTCCGTTCTTTTAATGGTCATATTATCTATTTGTATGTGGCCAGAGTTTTTAGCCGTTCCGTCTCTTGAAATTACCATATATTCTGTCTTATCTTGGTTGATAACCAGCCCCATCTGTTGGGCTTTTTCCTTTAAGTGAGTCAATATTTCCAATGTCTTTTGTTCACTTTGCCCTATAATATCTATATCCTTTACCTTCCTTACAACTTTCTCTAGAGCCAGATTGAAGAGTAGCGGCGATTGTGCATCACCCTGTTTCAAGCCAGATGTTATTTGGAAAGGGTCCAATTTCCTGCCTTTATGTTACTATATTATAAGTATCTTCCATGCATAGTCTTGTCATGTTGATTAACTTCCTTGGTATTCCAAATTCCTGCATAGCATTCCATAGACTATTCCTATGGACACTATCATAAGGCTTTTTAAAATCCACAAAAATGTTATGGAGACCTCTTTTATATTCCCAATTTTTCTCGGCTATTTGTCGTAAGATAAATATCTGATCTATTGTTGATCTGTTTTGTCTAAAACCCGCATGGTAGTCACTTAATATGTCTTCTGAATATGGTTTTAGTCTATTTAGTAATATTGCGGATAGTATCTTATAGCTTGTGGACAGTAGTGATATTCCTCTATAATTTCCACATTGGAACTTGTCTCCTTTCTTAAAGATAGGTATCAATAATGACTCTTTCCAGTCATGGGGTAATTCTTCTGTCCTCCAGATTTTTATTATTAGTTCGTATAGCTTTAGATGTAATGCATGACCACCTGCCTTTATAAATTCGACAGCAATTCCATCAGTCCCAGTTGCCTTATTGTTTTTAAGTCGTGTGATTACATATAGGATTTCTTCAAATGTAGGTTCTTCAATTTGTGGTTCGCATGTTAGAACCTCTTCCTGTGGGAAAATGTTACTTGGAGCTTCACAATTTAGTAATTCAACAAAATATTCTTTCCATGTGTTGCACATTTCCTCATTGGTATTTATCATATTCCCATTTTTGTCTTTTAAACCATATGTGTTTTGTTGGTGCCCTCGTTTCATTGACTTCAGTTCTTTAAAAAAATTTCTGGATTCATTTTTCTGGTGATTAGTTTCCATATCTTTGATTATATTTCTCATATATTCTCGCTTCTGCTGTCGGACTATTTTTGTAACCTCTTTACATTAATTTCTATAATGCTCTTCCTTTTGTATGTTGTTGATGTCATTTAACCATAAATGTCTGGCATTCTTTTTCTTAATGACTGCTTCTTCACATTTTTGATTGAACCATCTGTTCTTTCTATGCGTGGTTAACACACCGAGACATTCTTCTGCGGTAGATTGAATTGTATTCTTGATGTTCAACCAAGTTTGGTCAACGCTTTCCTCCAAAGGGTTTTGCAGAGTTTCAAGTTTACATTTTATTTCATCTGTAAATTTCTCTTTGACTGTAATTTCTTGTAGTTTTTCTCTGTTATATGTTGGGTGTAATCTTTGTAATTTAGTATAGAAAGCTCTCTTAAGTTTTATTTTAAATTTTGCTCCAACGAGGAAATGGTCACTGTGGCACTCAGCTCCTCTGTAACTTCTAACTTGCTGTATGTTTGATGCATTTCTGTTGTTAATTAAAATGTGATCTATTTGATTATAGGTTCTCTTGTCACATGATTTCCAAGTTTGTTTGTGTATATCCTTTCTTTGTAGTCTGGTACTGCTAATCTGCAGTCCTTTGGCTTCTGCCAGGTTGATGACTCTCCATCCATTATCATTTGAAGTTGTATGTAGGCTTTCCGTACCGGCCACTTTTTTATTAGTTTACTCTCTACCTATTTTTGCATTGAAGTCTCCCAGCACAATCAGGATGTCCTGTTTGGGGGTTTCTTCTATGACATCTTCCAGATCATTATACAAGTCTTCTTTAATATCATCTTCTTTCTCTTCAGTAGGTGCATGTACATTAATCATCGTTATATTTTTCCATTTACCTTTTATTCGTAATTTACTAATCCTGTCATTAACAGCTTTAAAGTTTAAAACGTTCCCCCATAACTCTTTTTTGATGACAAATCCTGTTCCTAATTCATGTTTATTTTGGGTGTTTCCCCATTATATTATAATCATTCCATTTTGCTCTAAAGTACCCTCTCCTGGCCACCTTATTTCTTGAATTGCTGTTATATCCATTTGATATTCAACCAGCTCCCGGGTTAGTTCTTCGGCCGCTCCAGCTCGATATAGTGTCCGTACATTCCATGTTCCAAATCCTCAAAAGTCCTTTAACGTTCCAAGGTCGTTGTCCAGATAAGTCAGTCCGATATCGAGGCTCATGTATCTGTTTCGTAACAAAAAAGGTTTTTACAAAGGTGGGGATGTTAACCCCACGTTGAATATACCTAACATTTGACAATTATCATTTTTAATGCGTTGTTAATATATCTAGATGTTAATGCCGATTTCATGCTTTTTAAAGCATTTTTGGCCATTCCTATTCTCTTTTTAATTTATGTTTGACTTATGCCATCATCTTTTATTACATGTCCAAGATAGGAGAAACTTTTTACTTGTCCTAGTATCTCCCCGTTTGCTGTGATGTTCATTGATGACTTTTCCTTTCCACTGCTAATTATCATAATTTTCGTTTTTTGTATGTTAACTAAGCCACATTCTGCACTATGCCTGTTTATTTGTTCCACTAGGTCTTGTAACTCTTGCTCACTTTCTGCTAGTAACACGGTATCGTCAGCATACCTAAGATTGTTTATGATTCTTCCATTGATGTTAAGTCCAGGCATTTCGACTTGTTTAAAAATTCTTTCTGCGTATAGGTTGAATAGGCTTGGGGACAACACATATCCCTGCTTACTCCACTTTTTATCTCTATGGGCGACAAATAATTATTTCCGCATCTTAGATGCCACTTGTTCCCAGTACAAGTTACAAATAAGTCTGATGTCCTTTCAGTCTACTCCTATATATTGCAGGTATGTAATTAGTCGTTCATGTTGTACTCTATCAAAAGCTTTCTTGTAGTCTACAAAACAAATATATATTTCTGAACTTCTATATATTTTTCAAATAACATTCTCAAATAGATAATTGCTTCTCTGGTGCCTCTGTTTTTGCGGAACCCAAATTGTTCTTCAGCTACTTCCTCATCTATTTTATGTTGAATTCTTTCTTGTATGACCTTGAGTAGTATCTTAGCTATGTGGCTCATTAAGCTAATAGTTCTATAATCCTCACAATCAACAGCTATTGGCTTCTTGGGTAGTGTGATGAAAATTGATGTTTTCAAATCCTCGGGGATGTACCCTCTCCCAGTATCACCAAACTGATGCTGTCCACATTTGGAACAACATCATCCATTTTACAAGATGAGGTTTTGGCTCACCGGCTTGGTATGATCCCCATCAAAGCTGACCCTCGACTCTTTGAATACAGGCAGAAAGATTCAACAGAGCCTACAAATGAAGACACGCTCCTGTTCAAAGTGAAGGTGAAGTGCACCAGAAACATCACCACCGATGCCACAGACCCGGATGTTTTATATAAACATCACAAAGTGTACACAAGAGACATGTTGTGGGTTCCGCTGCTGGCCAAGATCATCTCTAAAGTAAAGGTTTACGACCAGTTCATGAGGACATACTAATCACTACAATGAGGCAGGGACATGAGCTTGACCTGGAACTTTTCTGTACGAAAAGAATCGGCAAAGATCATGCTAAGTTTTAGCCAATAGCTACAGTATCATACAGACTACTTCCTGAGATCCGCCAGCTTCAAGAGTTTCACGGGGAGCAGGCCGAGAAGTTGCAGAAGTGTTTCTTTCCAGGTGTCATTGAGCTGCTCGAGAAGCCTGATGGAAGGAAAGTGGCTAAGGTTGTGAATGCACAAGGATACCTGCAGCCGCAATGTCTTCAGACACGAGGACCTGAAAGATGGGGTCCAGGGTTAGAAATCACTTAATATTCTCTGTGGAGTCTACGGGGATTCTACCCCCTGATATCTTAGTCTCTGAAGCCATCAAGATTCTCATGGGAAAGTGCGATAAGCATCTGCAGGAGCTAGAAGAGACCACCTCTGATATGGCCAAGGAGAAGAAAGGCAAAACAGTTATAGTTCTGGTGGTTACCGCAGTTGCAAATGTTGTTTTAAAGGGACTGGAAATGAAAGATAGAGTGTGTTGTGTGTTTTACTCACAAATATGTGTGTGCATTTCAAGATATGCCATGTAATTATTCAACCCATCTTTGATAGAAAGTTAATGCAAAGTCAACAGCTTCAGGAGATATGTGAAAACATGGGGGGCTGCATGGTCTCGAGGTATGGTGTCCGTCTCGAATGCAAGAGGTCTCGGGTTCAAGCCCCGGTGATGACCGGGATTTTTTTCACGTGAGCTTCTGGTAATAAAATGTCCCCTGGTCTCTGGGTAGTGAGATCGGACGCCCGTGTGTATTGTTGCGCACGTAGAAAATCCCTTGGCAGTTGGACATCGAAAAAGAGTAGCCTAACGGCGCTGCCCGGGAAAAATTTCGAGTTAAAAACCTACCGAAGTATTTTCAGGATCCTCGCCGGTGCACTGAGCTGAGTTTCTCCAGACTCAGATTTTAATTAGGAGGAGAACGGAGCACTTATGGGTTGCACCCGTGTGCCGTGATGTTGATCCATCGAGTAAACTAAACAACTAAACTAAACTAAACTAAACTAAACTAGTATGACTTCATAAAAATGGGCATCATATAATTTCTAGAATTTTCTGTTGTCAGGGAAGGAAAGCCGAGGAGGAAGGGAACTAGCCACCCTACTGCATGTCGTGGCCTAGAATATGTGAAGGCCTAACACTTCACGGCTGTATCTTCTATGGGACTACCTTTGCCTTATGTGCTCCCCGTGTTTGTTATACTTCTTTGTTTTCGTGTCCTGTAATATTAACCTCTTGTTTTTAAATATGACCAATTAAAACAAGAGCGAGTTAGCCTCTACATCCCAAGGGACAGTCTACGGAGAAATGAATGATCTTCATTTACAATTAAATCATGTTACCGTTCAGTGACCGAAACATTTGACAAGGTACGTAACCACTGCATTAATACGCACTAAATTATTTTATGGAATTGCGTCCCTTATGTTGAATGTGGGTTGTTGTTTTTTTCTGTTGTTCTGCAAGAAATTCCAACGACATATGATCAACAATGTTTTGTTTTAAGTTTATGGATTCGGTAGTTGCGATCGCATACCATTTACGGCAGTGTTTCCCAACCTTTTTTGTGCCATGCCCCACTTAAGCCTTTCTAAAATTCATATTGCCCCCCTCCCCCGCCCCACGCCCCCCCCCCCCCCCCCCCCCCCTCAACATATACATTATTTTTAATATTCAAAAATTGAAATGTTCACTAAAGAAACTTGAATGATAGGTTTCCGGGAAGGTTAACCCGGTCAACAATTGCCCGCAGAAGTCGGATGTGTCGGCCTAACGGCGCAAGAACGCAGCTCTGCTGTAAACAGGCACAACGCAGTCACATCCGAAAAAAAAATCCGGATGAACGAAGAAGAAGAATGATAGGTTTTAGGAAGAAATCACTAGGTAATTATTGAGCAAACACAGTAAGTAAATTTTCAAAACATATAATGGAGAACTGAAATTCAAGTACAAAATAATTTTAATGAAAGATTTTTCTATATTATTTTAATTATTAGTAATTATTTATTATTTAAATTTAGTGAGATCCTTGCGCTTGATGCTTGCTGCAAAGAGATCTTATGTCAGGTTCCAATTTAGTTAACTTCAGTCTCAAGTCTCCCCGTTTTGTTATATTCAGCCGATTTCTTCCATTTTCGAATTGCCCCCCTTAACAGTCGAATTGCCCCCCTGTGGGGCGTGGGCCCCACGTTGGGAAACACTGATTTACGGTGTGTATTTGCGCTCGCGCGCACGTGGGGGGTTGAGGGGGGGGGGGGTGCCGTGACTGAAAGGTTACCCGTTTTGTGCTTGGAAGGTACCGAGTTCAATCCCTACAGAGGGCTGGGAATTTTTCCGTGAACCATTGGTATCTAATATCACAACAACCCTAATCTCTTGGGTAATTGGATCGGATGCTTAGTCGTCTAGAATAAGGGCGAAAACTGGAGGTCCCGGTTGCAAGTTATGCACGTTAAACATCCCACGAAAATTGATTTCTATTGGTGTCATGTTGTTGAAAGTTTTTGGTTTCTGTTGGTGTCTTTCCGTTGGTGTTTTCCGTTGAAGGTTTTTAGTTTGTGTTGGTGTCTTTCCGTTGGTGTTTTCCGTTGAAGGTTTTTTGTTTGTGTTGGTCTCTTTCCGTTGGAGCAATACTTCTGTTGAAGGTGTCTGTATATTGGCGTCTTTCTGATGAAGTTGTCTTTCTGCTGCAGCTGTCTATCTGTTGAAGCTGTTGTCAGCTGTATTGAAATTTGTGGTCAGTTGTTGTGATTGATTGATTTAGGAACCGACATCACAGTCTTCGGAGCATTCCCATAAGCACTCCGTCCCTATCCTCAGCAGCCAGCGAAGAGTTCCAACACCAATAGTTCCAGTAGCAATCTGATTATATGTCCGCCTCGCCTTTCCTCTGAGCGTCGAGTGTAGGCCAGATCCCCTCGTCACTCCTCGCTGCCTCATTCTTGCCAGACCATGGTGATCTATTTGCTTCTCCGAGGTGTACACGTGCTCCCACAAAGCCGCAACCACGTCTGCCTTGTCATGCATCAATACGCCATCAAGTTTTGCAGAGTCAGCCAATCTGTCCACCTGTTCATTCCCCAGCACACCGGCATGCCCCGAAGAAAAGATCCAGGCGATGCTTGCCACCCGTGACCTCCGAAGCGAAGCAAGCCGCTCTGCCCGAAGCTTGCCTGTCCTCACCCTACTCAGCATGCTTTCTGAGTCAGTTACAATCACGATGTGTGTATGTATCGTGTTCTCCATCCAGCGGAAAGCTGCACTGACCGCCTCCACCTCCATTCTCAAGCTAGATGTTGTGGTATCATACGCCAGGCTCACCTGAACCAAACGTCGACCATTAGCTTTTGCTAAGAACCCCCATGCATTTCTTCTACCTCTCAACACCGAACCATCTGTGTAGATAATCACATCACCCGAGCGAGCATTATCCTGAATTAGTTGCTGGATTTCCACTTCCGTGGCCCCTGCTGGCCACTCCCTGCACTCTCGGCTCAATGTGATTATAATTCTGCACAAGTCTGACTGCTGCGCTGGCACTCTGACCCACTCCTCTCTTCGCCTAATGTTCTACAAGATGCACACCTGTCTGATCGTATCCTCCACCTGAGCCATCCATGATTTCCCTCTTATATGTCGTTGGCCCTTAACTACGTCCAGCGCCTCATGCAACGGGTGATCTGTCTCAGCAGCTACTCTGCGGTATGCCTTCGCCTGAATCACCTTGAGCCTACCAGCAACAGTCGGCAGACCAAGGATGTAACGCATACACACTACTGGGGTGTCTCTGGAGCATCCCAGAATGACCCTCATAGCTTCGTTCTGTATGCGCTCTAATTTCACCAGCTGAGTCTTTGAAACAGTGAGCAGTCCTAGTCAATAATCAATCACTGAGAGGATCAAGTGCTGGTATAGTGTGAATAGCATTCTCTGCTCTGTGTCCATTGCAGCCATAGTTTTAAGTGCACTGAGTTCCTTTTGAGATCTTGTTGTGAAGCTGCCGGTACGTTATGCGCTGCTCTGTTATCTCACAGAAGTTGGTCAGTTGTGTTAGGAGTTTTCGGCCGGGTAGCCCACAGATATCGGTTACATATAATACATTTTCCGGTCAATAGTATTGATGTTCAGTAATTTTAATTGCTCTCTGTCAGTTATATCAGTGTAGGCCGTCATTTATATTAGCGTAGGCCGTTATTTATATCAATGTAGCACGTCATTTACATCAATGTAGTCAGTCATTTATAACAGTGTAATCCGTCATTTATATTAGTGTAGTCCGTTATTATATTAGTGTAGACAGTCATTTATATTAGTGTAGACCGTCATTTATATTAGTGTAGACCGTTATTAACACCATTATAGTTCGCCATTTATATCAGTGTAGTCCGTCATTTATATCAATGTAGCCCGTCATTTACATCAGTGTAGTCCGTCATTTATATCAGTGTAGCCCGTCATTTATATCAGTGTAGTCCGTCATTTATATCAATGTAGTCCGTCAGTTAGATCAGTGCAGCCCTCGTGGGGCTACAGAAAGACAGCTTCGACAGAAAGATAGCTTCGACAGAAAGACAGCTTCCACAAAAAGATAGCTTCAACAGAGAGACATCTTCAGCAGAAAGACAGACTTCTCGTGGCCAGAAACAACGGGCCACATTGTAGCGCGACAGTTATGTCAATGTAGTCAGTCAGTTATTTCATAATAGTTAGTTATGTCAGACTAGTAGTCAATTAAAGCCATACACATTTGGAGAGCATTAACAGAAAAAAAAAATGACTGAAATGACAAGAGATGTATATTTGTGCTGTATTGACTACACTAAGGCATGTGATAAAGTTAAACACAATGAAATGTGTAGGCAAGCTGCTGGAGAAGGTAATTGCCAGGAAAATATCAAGCCAACTAGAGAGGCAAGGTGTTTTCCCACCTACCCTGGGTGGGTACCGTCCAAAAAGAGAAACCTGGACCAATGCAGCAGTCTTTGCCCACGATGTCTATGAAGGTTTCCACTCAGGCACTGAAACCGTTGCTGCAGCGATTGATCTTGAGGACGCATACAACAGAGTACCACTGGATTTTTTAATGTTTCAGCTTCTTGAACTAAACGTAAGTCCATTCCTCCTTAGTTGGATCGCTGCAGCTCTCTTCCAACGGAAAGTAGTTTTTAGATGTGGCAGTTGGACTTCGGAACCAACAACAATATATCCTGGCCTACCACAGGGATCACCATTATCTCCGGTACTGTTCAACGCCTACACAGTGAGAATCACCAGTGAGCAGATCACTGGACCTGGCAGGACATTGTCATATGCCGATGATGTTTTAGTGTATCGTCAGGGTAAGGATAGAGAGGAGGTTGCTGTGGAACTACAAACCGAACTCAATCGCATAAGTACTTGGTGTGATGAAGCTGGGGCAATGGTCAACCCAACTAAGGCAACAGTGACCTGGTTCTCGTTGAATAATCATATTGTCAACAATCCAACACCAACTGTAATGCTGTGTTCAGAGACGGTGGAAAGAACGCAGGCAATGAATTACCTGGGGATACGGTTTGATCGAAGCCTTGCTTATAATGTGCACATAGACCAGGTGATAACAAAGGCCAAGCGGGGTTTGGCAGCGATGCGGGTGATGGCGGCAGTAAACTGTGAGCAGCGCCATCTATGTCTTCTGTACGAGGGGCTGGTCATGTCTGTTTTGGAGTATGCAATGGCAATCCTGACTGTCAGCCATAAGCAGATAGAAAGGATGGAAAGGATACAGAATGAAGCTATGCGCATTATTCTTGGATGTACAAGAGATACAGCATGCAGGGCGATGCGCTACCTTCTTGATTTTCCAACCATTGAAGAGAGAATGCAAGTTTGCAGGGCACGTGCCTACCTCAGAATTAACGCAAACACACAGCATCCACTGCATAGTGAAATTAGGAAGGTGAAGGGCAGCAGGTTAAAAAGAGGACGGTCGTGGATGGGTCAAGCCGAGGACATTCTTCAACAGGTGTGTTCACTTGAGGACTTAGAACCTGGCGAGGAGTGGGTGCAAGTGCCAACAGACTTCTGCACATCCTTTTCAGTTTGCATCCAACTAGATAGAAAATGCAGACAAGAAAATCCGGCTGCTGTTGAGGCTGAAGTACAAGCGTTGATTTTCGAGAATTCGCTAGACAGTGACGCGGTCATCTACACAGATGGGTCGGTCGTCCGACATGTGAGAAGCTCATGGCCTTTACAGCTCGGGCCGGAGGGAGAATTGTGAAGGAGGACTCTGGTGCTTTCACTGAAACCACAAGTAGCCTGACCATGGAAGTCATGGCAGTAAGTAAAGCAATAACATGGCTCGAGACACAGACATTCACTAGGGCTTGTTTCCTTAGCGACTCAATGAACATGATCAAGAGGATAGAGGAGGGGTCGATTCGAAGAGAATGGTTGCTGCCTCTGAAGCGGTCTCGGCTGGCAAAGATTAGTTTCATCTTCGTGCCAGGGCATGCGGGAGTACAAGGAAATGAGCGGGCTGACAAGCTCGCAGGTGAGGCTACTGTTGAGGGCGGACGCGCCATGGACCAGGCTGACATTCTGAATGCTCTACGAGAAGTGAGACTTTTGCAAGAACCAAGTGATGACTGTGAATCTACAACAATGGCCAGACTGCGAGAGCAGCAAATTAAAAGAGGGGTGGCCAAACAAGAACACTACGCAGGAAGCCAAAGAAGATTGATAAACCAACACAGAACTGGCGTCGTTAGCCGCTACACGCTGCGGGATTTGCTGAGGAGGGGATCCGAGCACTTATGGACTGAATGGTCCGATGTGCAACGAGGATGATCTGTCGACTAACTAACTAACTAACAATGAAATGATTACGGTGTTGGAAATTGTAAACATTGTTGGCAAAGATCTGAGAATAATAAAGAACATGCATTGGCAATAAATAGCAGCTATAAGAACGGATAACCATTTGGCAACTTTTAACCACATTGAAGACGGTGTTGACAAAAGTTGTGTACTATCACCCGATCTGTTCAGTTTGTACAGCGCAGTAACAATTATATATGACAGGCCAGGAATATCGGTTAGTGGGCATAGTGTAAACACCGTCCGTTATGCTGATGGCATGGTTTGGTCACTGAACATGAACGCAGTTACAGGAAATGATAGATGCAACAAAAAGTCAAAACAGAGGACTTTGTCTGAATAACAGAAAATCAGAAGTAACGGTTATTACAAATAAATAAACAACTCCCAGAGCTGGAGGCAGGCGTTCAACACTTCACCAGGCAGACCTCAGGTACTTAGTTGTAGGCATCTGGTTCTTTCACCTCCTCCGCCTCCTCCTCCTCCTTCTCATCCTCTTCTTCTTCGTGCCTTTTCTGAGGGAAGTGCGTCACACCTAGTTATGCACCTCATAGTGTGTCCCGACCTTGGCATGCATTTGTATAAGGGTTGCTCCTTCAAGATAGATTCAGTTCAACCCAAGGTCACGGGCGCCAACCACCCACGGGTAGGTTGCCAGGGCAGCGGCTGAATGGCCTAAAGCAATGTCTCATGTCCTTTGCGCGACGTTGCGATCAACCTCAACCCCGAGTTGATTTAGTTGGCGTATGGTCTTCTCTTTGCGATGTTCACCTGCCTTGAGTTGTTTAACATGGACTGCGGGAGCTCCTGTTTTTCTCCTGTGTCCGAGACGGCTAGTTATGCTATCACACTACAGAATAGATCAGCATAGGACGGTAGTTCTCCTACCAATACATTGTCAGTGCTAATAATATATTAGTTCTTCTAGCGTCCAACTAGAGGTGAACATTATATCCTTTCGGTGTGTGCCGAAAAGTTGGAAGTGAAAATGCTTCACATGTACTAACCCGTCGCATTGTCATCGATATAACCTTCATAGAAAGGCCATTAATACGGGAATGTCAGATCGAGACAGGACATTTACATGTATCCAGCAAAGCATTCTGTCCGCTTTCACATCTTTTTCTAAAGAGGACATTCTAACCAGTAAGTCATTATTTAATTATTACAGGACATTATGTCCATTTGCAACACACTTCTTAATTCTCACCGGTTATTTTATCACATAGGACATTCTGTCTATTCACCGCAAATGTTGTTTAATTGATTTCTTCAAGTCCTCTTCCCTTCCCTCGTGCCATCTTGAGTTCTAGTTGTCACACTGCGCCTATCTGTACCTAAGCTTGCCCTTTCCCCACCCCTCGCGACCTGCCAGAACACGGCTCTTACCAACGTTCCTTTCATCACATTCAAAACACATTCCCCCATTCTTCTACCCGGGACAGCCGCAGCACAAAGGACCTAGGTATTCCAGATTTTAGGCAGGTGAAAATCATGGCCCCCTAGGGGTCACCGGGGCAGAACGGGCCAATCTCTGTCACCCTGGCAACCCCAGCGAGTGACGTTAATTACCGCGAAGCCGGGACGAGCCATTGTCCTGGCCATGAATAAGGTCGCTCAGCCGTGGGACAAGGACTTGGTCGACGGCCCTGCCAGTAGCCGGATTCCCAAGCGGCCTCGTCAAAACTTATTGTCAACGCAGAGCGCTAGGTTGGAGAAAAATGCTTGGAAAATCCTAGACAGCGGTCGAGGGTGATTCGAATCACCGCGGGTACCGAGAGAAGTCTACTAGAACTTGGACAACTTCATGTGCACTTGCATAATCATCATCATCAGCATATAACCAGCAGCATTAGCAGCATCCTCAGGATGCTTGTCAGTCTTAAGGCTAGTGTTGAAGTCGTCTGATTATGTCACTCGACTCTACCTTATTCTTAAACAATATAAAATAACACATAGCAATGCATTTACCCACACATCCTTTTTACGGGACATCGCTGCCAACACCAGCATTTTACTGCTGTTGTTGATGTCTTGGCAAGTTTACGTTCATTAGTTTGTCATTGCTTTCTGAACGACCGGCTTCCATACCAGCTCGTTAAAATACCTTACAACGCGGTCTGCTGCCAAATCGGTCGCCGCTGTGTTTCGAACGCTGGTAAGCGGGCTTATGAATCGCGTTCGCAAGACCTTTGCCACTGAGACCGGCAATGCATCTTTACAGAATATAATTAGAAAAGATACAGGAAGTTGCGGCGACTAGCATTCATCAGGAAACATACACACACACAACACAAGTGTGTATGTATTTGTTTGCTGATGAAGTCTAGCCGCCGCAACATCCTGTGTATTTCGTAATTGTGTTCTGTAAAACTGCATTACGTTGTGTTATTTTATGCTGTTTACATTTCGACAGCTTCACTATAGTTCCGCTAATTTTATTGATACATTATTCTTGGCACAGTATCGAAAATTGCTGACGAGTTCCAAACGAATTAGTTCAAAATATAGCCAGGAAGCTTGACGGAAGGAAAGAGACATATAGACACGAGCGAACGTTTCGATCAAAGTCTTTATCAACGAAAACAAAATACATAGCTAGAAAGCTGAAATGTAAAAACAGATAACTATATCCTGCATCGCCCTTCGTGTTTAGTGATCCTACATTTCTGCGCTTCCAGTTCTTGTAGTAAAGTAAAGTATTGGGTGTGTGATGCTAATTATTAGTATTAGTATATTTCAACGAATAACATGAGCTAAAGCGAGAAGTTCGGGAAACGAAATTAAGCGACGGCGGAACAAACCCGAAAAAATTCCATACGAGGCAATGGGTATGAAAATAGAATGAACACACACACCGTCACGTATAATAGTAGATGAAATAATGCTAAAAGTTGATCCATGTTGCCATAGGAAAGTCGAAACTATGAATGACGTGATTTTCCAATATAAGACGATTGGTATGGTCACCGGAACAAGATTTTAAGGCATTGACAATTCATCACTGATCTTGTTGCTAATCTGCCAAATGGAATCAAACCGGCGATGTACGCTGATGACCTGGTTCTATGGAGCACAAACGAACATGCATCAGTGGACACCAGATCGCTAAAAAGAGCTGCACTTGCATTTGTTGCATAGGCAAATAGATGGTGTGTCAGCATACACACTGACAAGTGCAGCACCACTATATTTTCCTCTCTCCAAAACAAAAGGCAAGGATCATCCAGATAAATTGAATACCCCTAAGAGAAGATAAAGAACAAACATAACTTGGAGTAACATTTGATGACAGGCTGACGTGGAGAAAGCACATCAACAAAGCAGTAGCATAAGCCAGAAGAAAAATAGCCATCCTGAGAAAACTCAGTTGAACCACATGTGGAGCCAGTGGCAAAATAATTAGCAAAGTTTATCAACAGAGCATACGACCACACCTGGAATATGGGTCAACTGCGTGGTGTTCAGCATAAAAATACTACACTATAAGAGCTGGTAAGGTGAAAAATCAAGCGCTTAGATGGGGAAGATGGGGAGGACACAAGCACTGAGAGAGCGCAGAGATACGAAAGCGCTAATACAAGCATAAAAGTTCCTCAGCTTGCCAGACCACCCTGTGTAGAACAGATTTGAAAACTTAGCTATGGGGAGGTTGAAAAGAGGCAGGTTTATCCACCAGGCCAAACGACTCTGCAGAGAAACCACCGACCTGCCTACAATTGGTATCACTCTGAAAACTATTCCAGAGCGAACTTCGTGGAAAGATGAACATAGACTATCACTACAAATCCAGACAAAAGTGAGAGGAATATTTGACAAGGAAGAACAGAACAGAGTACAGCACAGAACAGCCACTCTCAGCTTCCTTGATGACGAATACACACAGAACCTCTGGATCCGAGTCTACACAGATGGGTCAGCACAAAATGCTGTTCAAAATGGAGGAGCGGGAGGTATACATGGAATACCCAAATAATACTAGGGACACAGCCAGAGTACCAACAGGAAAGTACTGCCATAACTACGATGCTGAAATTGAAGCAATCAAGAAAGCAAACGATACATTTTTAAATATCAGCCATGGTACACAACCTGTGGTGCTAATGACAGATGCAAAATCAATACTCCTGTCTGGGATATTGCCAGTACTGAGGACACTACTTTCTGAACTTAGCAGTCAGCATAAGGTCACCATACAGTGGATACCATCCCACTGCGGGAGTATCCGGAAACGAGAGAGCTGATCGATTAGCTAAGGAAGGAGCAAAAGTAGAACAACCTGATGTGCCCGTTATATACCACCAAAAGAAATGAATGATCAAATCAGTCAGAAAGCCACCAAAACCTGCTCAAGACTACTGCCACGTTATGTACAGACCAGAACAAGTCAATATTCTGAGCCTCGGAACAGGGCACAATAGATTACGCAACCACATGTATACAAAATTCAAGATTGGTGACTCAGCCATGTGCACATGTGGATTGACGTCGCAGACAGCAGATCACATACTCCAAGACTGTCCAAAATACGGAATATCTAGGCAAACCTTCTGGCCTAGAGAGGCGGCACTGGAAGAACTGAACTAAACAACAACAACAACAAAAGACTGAACTCTTCTTCTTCTTCTTCTTCGTTCATCCGGAGTTTTTTTTCGGATGTGACTGCGTTGTGCCTGTTTACAGCAGAGCTGCGTTCTTGCGCCGTTAGGCCGACACATCCGACTTCTGCGGGCATTTGTTGACCGGGTTAACCTTCCCGGGGGTTTCTTAGGACGTTTGACTCTCACTGTTGTGGTGTTATCCCCCATCCCAGCTGGTCCATATAGAACAGCCAAAGATCCTGGTCAGCCCTCAAGGGAAGGCAGGGGCAGACCATGGGCATTCCCCGCCATCCAAGGAGGCTTCCATACTTGCAGAGCCGATACATAGCGCTCTGGTACTGGGCTCACCCAAGGAATCGTCACGTCCTGCACATGGCTGCTTAGCCTCACTTCCGTATATTGGGCCTTCCGTTCACCATAGGCTGTTCTTCGGAAACCAGAAGTATGCAGTCTGCAGATGACATCCACACAGTGAGCTTTCGATTCGGACTTTCCACGTAATGGATTTGCTATCCAAGCAATATTCCATTTCATGCCACTAGGACACTTTTCCACCTTTTATGAAGCCCACACAATGGGCTTTTGATTCGGACTTTCCACGTAATGGATTTGCTATCAAGCAATATTCCATTTCGTGCCACTAGGACACTTTTCCACCTTTTATGAAGCCCACACAGCGAGCTTTCGATTTGGACTTTCCACATAATGGATTTGCTATCCAAGCAATATTTCATTTCATGCCTCTGGGTCTTCATGCACCTTTAAATGTCAACCTGTATGTAGTTAAAGTAAGCTGCGGTCAACTTGAGCTTGTTGATATCTCCATAGAGCTTGTCCTCAAATGAAGCAGGTGTGGGCCAAAATATCTTTCTCTGTTCTGCATACGTTGGGCAATCCTGCAGCAAATGTTTTGCTGTCATTTTTCCAGTTCTACAATTACATTCATCAGTATCTCCTATCTTTAGTTTATTGAACAAGTGGTATTTCAGCCTGTTATGTCCTGTGCGGAGTCTGAAGATTGCTACTTGTTCTCTTCGGTCGAGTTTGTAATATGCATCATCCTTCTGATGGCCTGGATGCTCAGATTCCCATTTGGTTCTATAAGTGCTTTTTATCAACCTCTTTGCCTCATTATAGGTTATGTCTATGTCAGGCTGTGGTAGTCGTCCGCCCTCTTTTGCCAGTCTGTCAGCCTCTTCGTTTCCAGGTATACTGCAATGTGATGGGATCCACTGTATTACAACTTTTTTGGATTTCTGGCATAGACCATGGAGTGCTGCTCTTAGGTCAGTTAGTTCTGTGCTGTTATTGCTCTTGAGTATTGAGACAGCTGACTTTGCATCTGTGAAGATAGCTATTTGCTTCTCTTTATTTTCCTCCATCAGGAGCATTTCTGCTGCAGTTTTCAAAGCCTCTACCTCCGCTTTGAAGTTACTTGAAAATTTTCCAGTTGCCATTGAATGTGTTTTTTTCACTCCATTTTTTAAATTTAGGAGAATTCCTCCTCCTCCATTCTCTATTGAATTTTTGGCTGATCCATCTGTATATGCATGGGTCCAATTCCTGCTTGGGTAATGTTCTTTTATGTAGTTTAGGGTTATTTCTCTTCTTTCGGTTTCATGCTGAGTGTTCTTTTTCTCAATACCAGGAATGTTTTCTATCATCTCAGGCAGTTGCTGCTGTCTCCAAGCTGGGAAGTTGTGTGCATTGTGTATGGGCTTGACTGTTGATATGTTAAGTATAGGATCTGCCCTAATCCTTCGTTTTGCAGTTTCTACAAAGTTGCTACGCTTCAGTCTTCCCTTTCCAAAACCATTAAATCTGTTGTACATAGGGTGGTCTGTCAATCTTCTAAATTTTTCTGCTTGTTGCTGGGCTCTGCTATCTCTTCTATCCTGCATTGGTTGTAAACAAGTGATCTTTTCTAGTTCATTAATAGGCGTTGTCTTCAGGCTTCCAGTTATGATTCGCATTCCTTGGTTTTGGACTCTACTTATTTTGTTAAAGTTTGACTTAGCTGCTGTTGCCCAAGCTGCAATGCCATATTCCAGTACTGGCCTCACCCGTCCAGTATATAACTTCTTGAGAACTTTCTCATCTGCTCCCCACGTTGTACCAGCAAGCTTTTTCATGATTGCCATTCTCTGCCTTGCTCTTGTTCGATTTTTCTCAACCTGTGTCTTCCATGTCAGGCGACGATCAAAGGTGACTCCTAGATAGTTTGGATTTTCTTCATGGCGCAATATTTTTCCATTCAATACCAGCTTAGGTTGCTGAGTTTTATTTGAGAGGGAGAACACTGTGCATGTTGTTTTCTCCTCACTTATCTTCACTAGCCATGATTTTGACCAGTCCTCTAGCGCTAATAAGGCTTGCTGTATTCTGCTGTTAGCTGTACTAATATATTCTTCAGATGTCCATATGGCTAGGTCATCTGCAAAGGAGGATGTGTGTACTCTGGCTGGAAAATTTTCTGTGATGTCATTTATATATGCTAGGAATAATGTTGGTGAAAGAACTCCTCCTTGGGGGACACCTTGCTCCAGCAGCATCATTTTGCTTGTTTGTCCTTGTACTTTTGTCCTGGCAGTTCTGTTCTCAAGGTAGTGGCTGATCCATTTATACATTTTTCCACAAACATGCATGTTTTGCAGTTTTACTTTCAGTCCTTCCTTCCATACTTTATCAAATGCTTTTTCTAAATCTATCCAGACTGCTAGTGTGTGCTTTTTCTCTTGGAAGGCATCCTCTATTTCCTGAGCTATATAGGTTATTTGATCTTCAGTGGATCTGTATTTTCTGAATCCTGCTTGGTGTGGTGTTAAGAGTTTGTTTTCTTCCAGATGCCATGTTAGCCTGCCATTGATAATGCGTTCCATTAATTTTCCTACACAGCTCAGTAGACTGATAGGTCGATAGCCATTTGGTTCTTCCAGGTCTTTTCCTTTCTTTGGGACTGGTATTAGTATAGCTTCCTTCCATGCCTGTGGGACTATTCCTCTCTTCCAGCTGTTATTTAGGACTGCTAGTAGTTTCTTCTTTGCCTTGGTGCCTAGTCCTATTAGCATTTCATTTGTGATTCCATCCTTTCCTGGTGATTTCTTCTTTTTTAGGGTATTCATTGCCTGTTCCATTTCTTCCATTGTTAGATTTGCCATCATATATTCTGCTGCTGTCTCTGTATTTCTATGATGTGTCTGTTTGTCTTTGATTGCTTTCTTCTGTTCGGTTGTAATATCAATGTGGTTTGCATTTGCATAGTGTTCCATTAGTGCATTTGCAGCCTTTTTGCCTGTAAGCAAGGCATTTCCTTGTTTAATTGTTATTTGTTTGTTTCTAGGTCCTTCATTGTTCATGGCTTTCACTAGTTTCCATAGTTTGTTTCCATCCCTGTCAAAATTCAGGTTTTCTGTTTTTTCCCTCCAACAATCTCTTGTTGTTTGATTTACTGTTCTTTTATATTTTGCTGAGATGGCTTTGAGAGAGATGTTTGCTTCAATTGTTTGTTCTCTCTCTGCTGTCTTCCTGGCATCTTCAACTTTGTCCTCCAAACTTTGTAGTTCTTCAGTCCAGTATGGTTTGTAATTTTTCCTCGCTCCTCTTGGAATGGACTCAGTGGCTGCCTGTATTATCGCTCTGTTTAGACTTTCCACCATTTGCTTTATGTTGCCATATCGTGTATTTATGTTTTCACAATATTTGTCTGTTAGTATGGCAAATCTGTCCCAATCTGCTCGTTTGTAATTCCAGCGGGGCAAGGGCTTTTGCTCCTGTGGAACATACTCCATATTCATTTCAAGCTTGATTGGTCTGTGGTCACTACCTGCTAATTGGTCCAGCACATGGCGATCGATTTTGTGGAGGATGTCTCCTGTGCAGAAAGCTAAGTCTGGAGTAGAAGTGGTAAGCCATCTTCTGGAGTAGAAGCTCGGTGTGTCATCCGCTTTGTTGAGTAGATGGAGATTTGAGTCTATTTCCCAGTCCTCCAATTCATCTCCTCTTTTGTCAGTATCTGGGTATCCCCATCTTTCTGAACGGCTATTAAAGTCTCCGACAATAATGCAGTTTGTGTCAGTTATTTTCATGTTTGAGAGTGTAAGGTCCTTATCTGCTGGGCTATACAGATTGTAGATTCTTATTTTCACGTCCTTTATCATTATGTCAACACCTATAATTTCCGTTTGGTTGTCAGAGATCACAGATACTTCGCTGCAAGGTATTGTATTTCGTGTAAGTATTAGAACTCCTCCTTTGTGTCCTTCGCGGTCGAAACGTGTGGCCTGATATCCTCTGACTGAGAATTTGTGATTGGCGTTGAGGTGTGTCTCTTGAATGCATGCCACATCTATTCTATCTTTATGAAGACGATGTGTTAGGGAGTCTTTCTTCTTGTAAACTCCTTCGGCATTCCACTGTAGTATGTTGAGTGTCCGGGGTATTTGGTCAATAGCTCTTAACCTACTCCTCTGTGCCTTGACTCCACAGCACAGGGGAAGGTGACCACCAGTAGTCATGGGTGGACCCCCTCGAGGCAGGGGGCCCGGCACTATCACCGCCTGATGGGACTTCACGGGATTAGCACCATATCGATTAATTTTGATTTGTGACATCATGAATTAAGTTACGTTGCACTGCTTTGTCAAGCCTGTGGCTCAGTACATCCGATTTCGACAAGCATTTATTCGGGATGCTTTCCCTAGCCTTTGACTGTCCCCAGTCTACCTACAAGGCAGCAGGTTTCACGTTGCACTGCTTTGTCAAGCCTGTGGCTCAGTACATCCGATTTCGACAAGCATGTATTTGGGGTGCTTTCCCTAGCCTTTGACTGTCCCCAGTCTACCTACAAGGCAGCAGGTTTGTGTGTCTCTTCGTCTGGTCCCTCTCCCTTGACCTGTCCGACATGGGTGGCCCTACCAGTAGCTGTACTACCGTCGGCATAGCTCTTGGGGTCATTGGGACGCACAAGCCCCTCTACCTCGTCACGGTGGACACACAGCAGAGGGGAGACTGAACTAATAAAGCTGAATAACAAAAAAAGAGAGACAGTTAAATTCATACAAGTGACAATATTGCAGTTGTAGACATATTTCAAGCGAACGAAAGAAGAAGAAGGCACAGGCAAGAATGTCCGCACCACGTTGTTGTTTGGGACTGTTGAAACGGAGCTACTTTCCTTTTAAAAATTCGCGATATGGTGATTTTAACGGAAAAGATCCGATAACGTCCTACTGTTGTCACTAATAAATGGAGCATGTTACATCGTTTGCAGATGATGGCATCGATTAAAATGCGGGATTCGCGCTTGAATGGTTCTCTAGTTTGAAATACTTCCTTCGTGAAGTTGCCCCAAAAGGCATGATTAATAAACCAACATATTTTGCATCCTGTGCGAGAGCCTGTGGTAGTGCCTACAAGAAGTGTTGCGTGGGTCGGGAGTCTTCTAAAATGTTTGTCCTTTAGGTTTTGTTCTCGCCCATTAAAGTTCCACATGGTATACGGAACAGAGTGGAAGATGTTGAGGTGACCTTGGCAAATTTTGGAAACAGTTATGTTGTTGACATAAAAGGTCAGGGTCAATATGGTTCTGTTCGGTGTGGGATGAATTTAGTTTGAAAAGCCTCTGTCCAGGTGATCGATAGTACGAGGGACGCTCAGAAAGTAATGCATCACATCGTTTTTTTTTTCTCAGCTAATAATGAAGATAGAAGCATGGATTTTGCACACTTCAAATATAGCATGTGCCGATTGTGTGCACCAAATTACAACCCAACCGGCCAAATAATATGGCTGCCCTAAACCGTTGAAATAGAGCGTGTTAGCAACTTGCGTTATAAGCAGCAAATTGTGATTGAATTTCTCGTTACAGTGAAGGGGACTGTTGTAAACATTAACAAGCGTCTATTTGAAGTGTATGAAAGTTTTGCAGTCGACGGGAGTACAGTCAGTCGCTGGGTTCAGAGAATCAAAAAATCAGGAAGTGATAGGCGAATCACTACTCAACAATGGGCCTTACAGCTGTCAGTCAGCAATGGTAGTGCAAATGCAGTTATAAAAGCTCTCTGATTTTCTAAGGTTTGCACAAAATGGGTCACCGAAGTCTCACAAATGACCACCGATTGCAAAGGAAAGCTTTTGAACTGTTGGGGCGTTTCAATACTGATGGAGATAATATTTTGGTAAGATCCTTACAGGTGACGAAACCTTGGCACATCATTTTGAACGTGCGACAAAAAGACAATCAGTGGAGTGGCTTCATCTGCAATAACCACGAAGAAAGAAATTCAAGACAATTTCTTCAGCTGGAAACGTCATTGAATGTGGGATTCTTGTGGGTGTTATACCAAGAGAACCCGGAAAGTTTAATCCGGTCAACAAATGCCCGCAGAAGTCGGATGTGTCGGCCTAACGGCGCAAGAACGCAGCTCTGCTGTAAACAGACACAGCGCAATCACGTCCGAAAAAACCCTTCGGATGAACGCAGAAGAAGAATACTAAGGGGAGAGAAAATCAATTAGCAAGCTTACATTACGACATTGAAAAAAACCTTAATCAACGTTTTCGCAGAGTTCGGCTGCACAAGAATCAAGCAGACCTGCTTTTCCTTCACGACAATGCGCAATCACCAAATTAGATTGTACTGTACTAACCCATCCACCTGATAGTCCCCAATTTGGCACCCTCTGATTTTCAACTGTACTTAAAGATGCACTCCGCAGGACAAGGTTTGAAGATGATGAAGGGATGATTCATGCAGCGAAGAAATGGCTACATGATCAAGATAAAATCTGGTACGGGCAAGGAATACATGCACTGGTTTCGTGCTGGCATAAAGCCGTGTAAGCTGATGGGGATTGTGTTGAATAATACCGATGCTTACAGGACATATCCATGTATATTGTGTATTCTTCTTCTTTCGTTCGCTTGAAACATGTCTACAACTGCAATGTCGTCTCTTGTATGAATCTAACAGTCTTTTTTAGTTCATTCAGCGGTCCATAGAGTTTATCTTCCACTGTTGTCTCTCTAGGCCAGAAGGTTCGCCTGGATATGTTGTAGTTTGGGCAATCCTGGAGTATGTGCTCTGCTGTCTGCAACGCCAAACCACATGTGCACATGGCTGAGTCACCAATCTTGAATTTTGTATACAAGTGGTTGCGTAATCTATTGTGTCCTGTTCTGAGGCGCAGAAGAATGACCTGTTCTGATCTGTCCATAACGTGGTAGTCGTCTTGAGTAAGGTTTGGAGACTTTCTGATTGATTTGATCATTCTTTTCTTTTGGTGGTATGTAATAGGCACATCAGGTTGTTCTTCTTTTGCTCCTTCCTTAGCCAATCGATCAGCTCTGTCGTTTCCGGGGACTCCACAGTGGGATGGTATCCACTGTATGGTGATCTTACGCTGACTGCTTAGTTCAGAAAGTAGTGTCCTCAGAACTGGCAATTTCCCAGACAGGAGCTCCTCTATTACGGATTTTGCATCTGTCAATATCACTGCAGGTTGTGTACCATGGCTGGTATTTTGTAATTTCTCTGTGGCTATCTTGATTGCCTCAATTTCAGCATCATAGTTATGTCAGTACTTTCCTGTTGGAATTCTGGCAGTGTCTCTAGTATTATTTTGGTATTCTATGTACACTCCCGCTCCTCCATTTCGAACAGCATTTTGTGCTGACCCATCTGTGTAGACTCGGATCCAGAGGTCCTGTGGGTATTCATCATCAAGGAAGCTGAGAGTGGCTGTTCTGCGCTGTACACTGTTCTGTTCTTCCTTGTCCAATATTCCTCCCACTTTTGACTGGATTTGTAGCGATATTCTATGCTCATCTTTCCACGGGGTTCGCTCTGGAATAGTTGTCAGGGGGATACCAACTGTGGGAAGATCGATGGATTCTCTGCAGAGTTGTTTGGCCTGGTGGATGAAACTACTTCTTTTCAACCGCTCCATAGCTAAGTTTTCAAATCGGTTCTTCATAGGGTGGCCTGGCAAGCTGAGAAACTTTTCTGCTTGTATTAGTGTTTTTGTATCTCTGCGTTCTCTTAAAGCTTGTGTCCTCCCCATTTTCTCCATTGCTACTATAGGGGTTGATCTCATCCCTCCTGTGATGACTCTAAGAGCTTGATTTTGCACCTTGTCCAGCTCCTGCAATGTAGTTTTTGATGCTGAACACCACGCAGTTGACCCGTATTCCAAGTGTGGTCGTATGCTCTGTTGGTAAACTTTGCTAAGTATTTTCCCACTGGCTCCCCACGTGGTTCCAGTTAGCTTTCTCAGGATGGCAATTTTCCTTCTGGCTTTTGCTACTGCTTTTTGATGTGTTTTCTCCATGTCAGCTTGTCGTCGAATGTTACACCAAGGTATGTTGGTTCCTTATCTTCTCTTAGGGGTGTTCCATTTATCTGAATGCTCCCTGCCTTTTGTTTCGGAGAAAGGGTAAATAGAGTGGTGCTGCACTTGTCAGTGTTTATGCTGATACACCATCTATCCGCCCATGCAACAAATGTATCTACAGCTCTCTGTAGCAATATGGTGGCCACTGATGCATGTTCATTTGCGCTCCACAAAACCAGGTCATCAGCGTACATTAGCCGCTTTAATTCCATCGGGTAGATTAGCAACAAGATCATTGATGAAGATTAGAAAAAGTGTTGGGGACAGGACTCCGCCCTGGGGAACACCGTGACGCAAGTAGTACTTTCTTGCTCTTGAGACCGTCTATCTGTACTCGGGCTCTTCTGTTGTGCAAGTATGCTTTTACCCATTTGTACATTCTTCCATTGACTTTACAGTTTCTCAGTTTCTTCATCAGACCCTCTTTCCAGACTTTGTCAAAGGCTTTCTTCAGATCTATCCAAGCCGCAAGTACCAGCTTCTTCTCTTGGAATGCATCCTCAACTTCTTGAGAGAGGTTGGTTGTCTGATCTTCCGTAGAGTAGCACTGCCTAAAGGCAGCCTGTTGTGGCACAAGGATGTTTTCACTTTCAATGTACCACTGTAGTCTGTGATTGATGACGCGTTCCATTGTTTTGCAGAGACAACTGGTGAGGCTAATGGGTCTGTAGCTGGAGGCAATGGAACTGTCTTTCCCAGATTTTAGGAGGGGTATCATGATTGCTTCTCTCCAGACTTGTGGAACACTGCCTAAGGTCCATGTATTATTAAAGATCTGTAGCAGCTTTGCTTTAGCCTCTGTTCCTAGGTTCCTGATCATTTCATTGGAGATACCATCAGCTCCTGGTGATTTTCTCATTTTCAGTTTTGATATGGCTAGCTCCAGTTCACTGAATGTGATAGGTGTCTCCATAACCTCATGTATAATTTCCTTCTGTCCTGTATTTTGCCATTTCTCTCGAATCTCCTGTTGTTTCTCTGGACTAATTTCAATATTGTTATCTTGTGCGAATGAGTCCGCAAAATGGTCAGCTGCTTGCTTTCCTGTTAAAATGTGTTCGTCTTTATGTACAATTTTTGAGTTTCTCCCTGTGCCCTCATCGTTAAGCTGTTTTATTAGCCTCCATAACTTCCTTGTGTCTCTTTCAAAGTTCAGTGACTCTGTTTTCTCCTGCCAGCTTTTCCGTCTAGCCTGCAGTTGGGCCCTTTGAAATTTGGCTTTTGCGTGCTGATATTTATTGTGGTGCTCTTGGCTGGGATTGGCCTCTGCTTGTTTTCTACATACATCCACATCATTATGCAACTGTTCCAGTTCACTATTCCAGTAGGGTTTATAATGTTTACGGGCTCCTCTTGGTATTGTTTTTCGTGCTGCCTGTAGTATGCATTTCCCAAACTCAACTACTTTATTTATGTCCTTCTCAGTGTTCAGGTTTTTAACCAGTATGCTGGTGCGATGCTTGTACATTGCCCAGTCTGCTTTCTTGTAGTTCCACCTCGAGAGGGTGCTGCTTTCACTTACAAACTCATTTTCTACAATTAGAAAGACTGGCCGATGGTCACTGCCACCAAGTTGTTTCCCAACAATTCGTGTAATGTTGCACTCCAGGTCTGGTGAATAAAACGCCAGGTCAGGTGTAGTTGTAGAGTGCCATGATCTCGAGTAGAAGGTATGTGGGTCAGACGGCTTGTTAATCAGGATGAATTTATTCTCATCCTGCCAATCTTCCAATCTCTCTCCTCTCTGGTCCATGTGATCATAGCCCCAGCTCTGCGAATGGCTGTTGAAGTCGCCACACACAATCATTTTTCTTTTTAATGGTAGTGTGTCCAGTGCCTTTGGGCGGTCATTTGGACAGTAGTAATTGATCAGGTGAAAGTCTGTATTGTCTGTTTTAAGTTTAAGTGCCTGATACTCAGCCCCTTCCATGTGAACTTCAATTTGGGAAGCAGGAATGTTGTTTTTGACGAGACTCAGTATCCCACCCTTTCGCCTGTCCTTTCGGTCAGATCGGTAACACTGGTAGCCTCTGATTTTGAAGGCTTTATTTTCGTTCAGGTGAGTTTCTTGCAAGCAACATACACTTACATTTTCATTGGCCAAGATGTTTTCTAGTTCTATTCGTTTTGTTGGTGATACCCTCTGCATTCCAGTGCATTATTTATATTGTGTATAAATGTCATGCTTTTTGAATAAACAGCTCCTGAGAAAAACGATGTGGTGCATTACTTTCTGAACGTCCCTCGCACTCTTTGAAAGCTGTTTTGAGATTTGGTTCAGGATAAAGTCGGACACGGAAGAAATCCAGGAGCTCGTGGGCCCTCATCGTAAAGTCAGAGTTACCAGAGCATAACCTGAGTGGACGAGGAAGCTGTGAATAAGCTTTTGCGTCTTTGCAAGAGAGTGGGTAGGAGTGTGTACAGAAGCGATACAGTATGATAATCTAGAGGCCGTAGTGGTTAAGACCATCCATCCACATGTGCCATGCCGATAAGGGTGGGCCGTCATGATTCGCCATTTCACTCGATCACCAGAGTCGTGGATCAGCTCAGTATTCTTGAATCCGCCATACCACGTGGCCAAGCCATCCAGGTATTTACTTCTCTGCCTTCCCCTTATTCTCTCCCCCTCAATCTTACTGGTTGTCACCAAGTTCTCCAATTTATTTCTTCTCATAACATGCCCAAAACATGTTGGCTGTCTACTACGTCTAATTTCTTTAATCAGATCACGAGTTTCGTTTGTTTCTTGTACGACAGGAAAGTTAATGCTGACTTTGATGTTCAGGAATTTCTCTACAGTTCTTTTAGGAAATGTATACGCCTGAGTCCATATTTTTCTCATTTATATGTAATGTTGTTTTTTCTTGGACATCACGGTCACCATCCCCCTCTCTCTCTTTTTTATGGGGGATGAGGAGTGTTATTCTCAGTATTGTCAATAGTAAACTTGCGTGTTTACATTGTGACCAAGCCGAGACAACCAACTTTATGTGCACATGTTTACGCCCTATTACTTTGCCTTAATGTAGTTGTTTTAGCCTCAAGTAGCAAAAGATCAGACTTGAAATGAGTTGGTTGAGTGCTATGTTCTAATATGGGTTAATGCTCAGAATAAGAGGAGGAGGAGGAGGAGAAGGAGGAGGAGGAGAAGACGGATTGGAACTGACAGTTGTAGATGTTAGAAACGATACCGAGCACCAGAAAAACCTAACAGATGTGGGCATACCGAAATATAACCAGTCACCCTACATAAGGTGAAAAGCTGATAGGTTTGTAATGAAGTATGTTCATAGCTGTTGCCTAGTGCGTACCCCAGCAATCTTTGATTGGTTCATGCCCATAATAGGAATAATGTGGTATGGCAGAATTACCCAAGATCATAGTGTGCTGATACCGAGGTAGCGGGTTCAACCCCTACATCGGTCGGTTGAACTAAAATGTTGGCTTCTCGTCCTTGACTTCGGGATGTAAATTACAAGAACCTCTGAAGTCAGAGTGGGTTCTCCTGATGGCGAGGGACACTGGTAATAGGGAAAGCTAATCAACACGCAAAAATCAGTCCAGTGCACTAAAAATAGCACGGTTATGGACTACGCTTGAGTTCAATGCGAACGAACATTTAAAAAAAAAAGAGATAATGAAACAAATATCAGTGAATCAAGAGATGAGGAAAAGAGCTGACTGGGGATAAGACACACGCTTGGAGAACTCGAGAATAGTATAACTGGAGAGTCCCTTGTATATGACCAATAGGAGAACCCGAGAATAATATAACTGGAGAGTCCCTTGTATATGACCTATAGGAGAACCCGAGAATAGTATAACTGGAGAGTCCCTTGTATATGACCTATAGGAGAACCCGAGAATAGTATACGTGGAGAGTCCCTTGTATATGACCTATACGAGAACCAGAGAATAGTATAACTGGAGAGTCCCTTGTATATGACCAATAGGAGAACCCGAGAATAATATAACTGGAGAGTCCCTTGTATATGACCTATAGGAGAACCCGAGAATAGTATAACTGGAGAGTCCCTTGTATATGACCTATAGGAGAACTCGAGAATAGTATAACTGGAGAGTTCCTTGTATATGACCTATAGGAGAACCCGAGAATAGCATAACTGGAGAGTCCCTTGTATATGACCTATAGGAGAACTCGAGAATAGCATAACTGGAGAGTCCCTTGTATATGACCTATAGGAGAACTCGAGAATAGTATAACTGGAGAGTCCCTTGTATATGACCTATAGGAGAACTCGAGAATAGCATAACTGGAGAGTCCCTTGTATCTGACCTATAGGAGAACTCGAGAAAAGTATCAACTGGAGAGTCCCTGTATATGACCTATAGGAGAAACTCGAGAATAGTTATAACTGGAGAGTCCCTTGTACTATGACCTATAGGAGAACTCGAGTCCCTTGTATATGACCTATAGGAGAACTCGAGAATAGTATAACTGGAGAGTTCCTTGTATATGACTTATAGGAGAACCCGAGCATAGTGTAACTGGCGAGTCCCTTGTATATGACCTATAGGAGAACTCGAGAATAGCATAACTGGAGAGTCCCTTGTATATAACTCATAAGACCATGTGGTCGTGTGTTCCAATGCTCATCAAGGCGGGGATTTACAATAAAAATAAATTGTTGTGAGCTCCCAGGACCAAACTGACTAAAATTAGTACCAGAAAATATGTGGGAAGCAAAGGCGGCCAGCATTAACTCCATCAGTCATCGAATTAAGCTGGGTCCATAAACATATGGGGCAGCACCATGTACCCGGTACCCTCAAGACGTGGGGAAGTGTCCTTAGCCTTCAAAGCCACAGGTGTGGCCAAGACATGCGCAAGGAAGTAGCAGTAGAGAAAGACTTCGCCACAGGTGTGGCGAAGACATGCGCAAGGAAGTAGCAGTAGCAGAAAGATTTCGCCACAGGTGTGGCGAAGACATGCTCAAGGAAGTAGCAGTAGAGAAAGATTTCGCCACAGGTGTGGCGAAGACATGCTCAAGGAAGTAGCAGTAGAGACAGACTGAGAGAGTAAATAAGAGGACTGGAGTCTGTTGTCGTCTCAGCATGCCAGAGTAGTTTCTCCCGGATCGTGACTTGAGTTTTAATAGAGGATTCAAATTCAAATGGGCTGAATAATTCCATTTTTGTTGCACATTTGTCAATTAAATTTTTTCTTCTGTACCTATTTTGTTATTACTTATAGATATAACGTTTTCTGTATTGATTTATTTCTCCTTTCGCCACTGAAATAACAATAAAAATAAGTTAATCGCACGTACTGGAGGTTCCAATCAACCCAAGCACTTATTGGCTTTTTATGATTTCCTAGGCAATTTTACGTCCAGTAGTTTGCCACTAGCTGCCGACGTGGCCACAAGGATGAGAGGATAGCTCTGAAACTTCTGTTGCGCTGATGGTCAGATAGGGAGTTCACCCCCTTCACCCATCAGTTGGATTTACTGAACGTAAAATTGTACATATTTAAGCCTGGAGTTACCTGTGAGCCGATGTGAATGGGCAAAAACAGAGGGAAGACAAACAAAATCTCTGCCTCTAATGGGATTCGAACACATGACCGTCTGGTCGGCACCCAAGCGTGCTAGCCACTGAGCCACAACGTCCTGATCACTCTTCCTACACTGTGAAATTCCTGGCCAAGTGGTCAAGCCGCTGACTCGCGCTCCGAAGGTTGTGAGTTCGATTCCTACGTCTTTCAGTTCACGAGTGCATTTTTCTCGGAGACCCCTGAGGTCGTCGGTGGAGCTACGGAATTCGTGCTTTGTGCGACGCTTTTGGCTGGCCGTCCTGAGGAAAGAGACCGAGCTATATGGGATAAAACCCGGGGCAATGAAGTCGATCCTATTGACTCTTTTAAGACACTGTGAAATCATTTCCACGCGCGACATTGCTTTAAGCACAGTACTCACTTCTGTGATTGACAGATTCGGCAGGGATGAGCAAATAAGATCCCAGCTACGTAACTCGTATTACGAACGTGCCCTGAAAACATTGGTAAAGTAGACCAACTTATGGGACTATCGGAGATGAGGTTGTCCTAACTGGCTGTCTGGGGTGGTTGTTGTGGGTAAAGGTAGTTTCGTTAAGCTGTATTGTCAACGGCCATCAGATGATTGGTGGTGTAGTGTTCACACGGTTGTAACCACATCTGTGGATTGGTGTTGTGTGATCACACACAGTAGTTTCGGGTGTTTGGTGGTGGTCACACATAGCAATTTCTGGTGTTTGGTGGTTGTGTTCACACAATAGTAATTTCGATTGGTTGGTGGTTGTGTGTTCACATATAGTACAGTATCACGTGTTTGGTGGTTGTGTGTTCACATAGTAGTACAGTATCAGCGGTAGGTTGATATTTGTGTATTCACACAGTAGGCACAATCAGCTGGTAGATTGGTATTTGTGTATTCACACAGTTGGCACAACAGTGGTAGATTGGTATTTGTGTATTCACACAGTAGGCACAACAGCGGTAGATTGGTAGTTGTGTATTCACACAGTAGGCACAAAAGCGGTAGATTGGTAGTTGTGTATTCACACAGTAGGCACAACTGCGGTAGATTGGTAATTGTGTATTCACACAGTAGGCACAAATGCGGTTGATTGTATTTGTGTATTCACACAGTAGACAAAACAGCAGTAGATTGGTATTTGTGTATTCACACAGTAGGCACAACTGCGGTAGATTGGTATTTGTGTATTCACACAGTAGGCACAACTGCGGTAGATTGGTATTTGTGTATTCGCACAGTAGGCACAACATGTATTCACTTAGTAGTTACTACAGCTGTAGATTGGTATTTATATGTTCACACTGTAGGGACCACAGCTGTAGATTGATATTTGTGTGTTCACACAGCAAAGACTACAGCGATAACGTTATTTGTGATAATTTGTTCACCACACACTAAAGACTACAGATTTAAGATGGTTTATGTTCCTAATTTGTATCTTTAGTTTTGCCTCTTATACGCTTGCTTTAATTTACTTGAGCATATCCACTCGACCTCAACAGATACACAAACATACACGAGCGCGCACACACACACGCATGTGCGCTCACACACGCACACACTCTCTTTTACTTTTCATTTCCAAGATTAAGACCAGTGTCTCCGCGGGAAGGGGGAGGGGGACGAACAGGGAACACTCACCACTGTAAAACACAAACATGCCACCGCCCAATCACCCAGACCCACAAAAGAAAAACATGTTGTATACATCACAACGATTAGCCTCACAACCAAGGCACCAATTCGTGGCGTGTTTAGAAATCAAGTAACATTAGCGAAGTCATAGACAATCATTTTATCGATAATAATTCACCGCCGTGTGAACTTTGACACGACCAAATTATGATCTGGTTTCAGAAGCTGTCCTGCCGGTGCTGATGTGTGAGGGAATGGCAATCTGAGACGTTCCCAGCAGAACTCGACACCGCCTCGGGGATTAGCTGCTTGTCAATAGTTCTATCTGCGCAGGCCCTTGGCGGGTCGCAGGCCAGGTGCGAGTTGAACCTTCCAACCAACTCATATTGTTGGGCCACAAATGTCCTAAGATGTACTTTCATTGTTTCCGGTCGTCTTTGTTCAAGCTGGTGGTTAAAAAAAAAAAAAATCTATATAGCTAAGGTGATTAAAAGAACCCATTACTGGTGTCCCTCTGGTGTGTGTATGGCAGAGACGTAATAGGCGATTGCGTAGGGTCAGGGGGATAATAATAAGAGATCAGTGTAGTAGAAGGTAATATCACGCTTGTGCTTAAACTTCCTGTGCGCTGAATGCGGGGTAGTGGGTTTATTTCCACACACTGGTCAGTTGGAAGTAAACGTTGACTTCTTGTTCAGATTGATTGATTGATCTAGGAACAAACATCACAGCATTCGGGGCATTCCCATAAGCGCTCCGTCCCCATCCTCAGAAGCCAGCGAAAAGTTCCAACCCCAATAGTACCAGTAGCAATCTGATTATATTTGCGTCTCGCCTTTCCTCTAAGCGTCGAGCATCGGCCAGATCCCCTCGTCACTCCACGCTGTCGCATTCTTGCCAGACCATGGTGATCCATTTGCTCCTCCAAGGTGTACACGTGCTCCCACAAGGCCGCAACCACGTCTGCCTTGTCGTGCATCAATACTCCACCAAGTTTTGCAGAGCCAGCCAGTCTGTCTGCTTGTTCATTCCCCAGCACACCAGCATGCCCCGGAGAAAAGATCCAGACGATGCTTGCCACCCGTGACTTCCGAAGCGAAGCAAGCTACTCGGCACGAAGCTTGCCTGTCCTCACCCAACTCAGCATTCTTTCTGAGTCAGTTACAATCACGATGTGTGTGTGTGTGTGTGTGTGTGTGTGTGTGTGTGTGTGTGTGTGTGTCGTATTCTCCATCCAGCGGAAAGCTGCATTGACTGCCTCCACCTCCATTCTTAAGCTAGATGTTATGGTATCATATGCCAGGCTCTCGTGCACCAAACGTCGACCATTAGCCTTTGCCAAGAAACCCCAGGCACTTCTACTACCTCTCAACACGAACCATCTGTGTAGATAATCACATCACCCGGGTGACTTCTTGTTCAGATAAGAATGGCTAACCAATGAACATGCAATTGCCCAGAAAAAAACGTACTGGAGTTGATTGCAACGTCATGCAAAGGACGTGCAACATTTTATAGATAAATGGGAAGCTTGCATGCCTGGCTAACGGTCAGATATAGAAAAATGGGAAGCTTGCATGCCTGCCTAACGGTCAGGAATATAGTAAAATGGGAAGCTTGCATGCCTGCCTAACGGTCAAGGAATATAGAAAAATGGGAAGCTTGCATGCCTACCTAACGGTCATGAATATAGAAAAATGGGAAGCTTGCATGCCTGGCTAACGGTCAGGGATGTAGTAAAAATGGGAAGCTTGCATGCCTGCCTAACGGTCAGGGATGTAGTAAAATGGGAAGCTTGCATGCCTGCCTAACGGTCAGGGATGTAGAAAAATGGGAAGCTTGCATGCCTGCCTAACGGTCAGGGATGTAGAAAAATGGGAAGCTTGCATGCCTGCCTAACGGTCAAGGATGTAGAAAAATGGGAAGCTTGCATGCCTGCCTAACGGTCAAGGATGTAGAAAAATGGGAAGCTTGCATGCCTGCCTAACGGTCAGGGATGTAGAAAAATGGGAAGCTTGCATGCCTGCCTAACGGCCAGGGATGTAGAAAAATGGGAAGCTTGCATGCCTGCCTAACGGTCAAGGATATAGAAAAATGGGAAGCTTGCATGCCTGCCTAACGGTCAAGGATGTAGAAAAATGGGAAGCTTGCATGCCTGCGTAACGGCCAGGGATGTAGAAAAATGGGAAGCTTGCATGCCTGCCTAACGGCCAGGGATTCGATTTCACACTCAGGCTGTTTGACGATGATTGACATAGTTGTTGGTTCAGGTGAGTGATATACCCGTCTATTCAGAGGTAGGTGACATAGTTGTTGGTTCAGGTGGGAGATATACCCGTCTATTCACAGGTAGTTGACATAGTTGTTGGTTCAGGTGGGAGATATACCCGTCTATTCACAGTTAGGTGACATAGTTGTTGGTTCAGGTGAGTGATATACCCGTCTATTCACAGGTAGGTGACATAGTTGTTGGTTCAGGTGGGAGATATACCTGTCTATTCACAGGTAGTTGACATAGTTTGTTGGTTCAGGTGGGAGATATACCCGTCTATTCACAGGTAGGTGACATATTGTTGGTTCAGGTGAGTGATATACCCGTCTATTCACAGGTAGGTGACATAGTTGTTGGTTCAGGTGGGAGATATACCTGTCTATTCACAGGTAGTTGACATAGTTGTTGGTTCAGGTGGGAGATATACCCGTCTATTCACAGGGTGTTGACATATTTGTTGGTTCAGGTGGGAGATATACCCGTCTATTCACAGGTAGGTGACATAGTTGTTGGTTCAGGTGAGTGATATACCCGTCTATTCACAGGTAGTTGACATAGTTGTTGGTTCAGGTGGGAGATATACCCGTCTATTCACAGGTAGGTGACATAGTTGTTGGTTCAGGTGGGAGATATACCCGTCTATTCACAGGTAGTTGACATAGTTGTTGGTTCAGGTGGGAGATATACCCGTCTATTCACAGGTAGGTGACATAGTTGTTGGTTCAGGTGAGTGATATACCCGTCTATTCACAGGTAGGTGACATAGTTGTTGGTTCAGGTGGGAGATATACCTGTCTATTCACAGGTAGTTGACATAGTTGTTGGTTCAGGTGGGAGATATACCCGTCTATTCACAGGTAGTTGACATAGTTGTTGGTTCAGGTGGGAGATATACCCGTCTATTCACAGGTAGGTGACATAGTTGTTGGTTCAGGTGAGTGATATACCCGTCTATTCACAGGTAGGTGACATAGTTGTTGGTTCAGGTGGGAGATATACCTGTCTATTCACAGGTAGTTGACATAGTTGTTGGTTCAGGTGGGAGATATACCTGTCTATTCACAGGGTGTTGACATATTTGTTGGTTCGGGTGGGAGATATACCCGTCTATTCACAGGTAGGTGACATAGTTGTTGGTTCAGGTGGGAGATATACCTGTCTATTCACAGGGTGTTGATATAGTTGATGGTTCAGGTGGGTGACATACCTGTCATGGACTTGCAGTTGACATAGTTGTTGATTCAGTTGAGTAATATACGACTATTCACGGTCGATTGACGGATAGTTGATTCAGGTGGACGACATACCTGTTATTCATTTATAGTTGACTTAATTGTTGGTTCAAGTGGGTGATATACCTGTTGTAGCAGAGGGGTAAGTTAGGTGGGCAAAGGCTACAGCACGATTGAGCATCGGGATGGAATGGGAGGAGAGATGCTCAAGTCGTGACGTAGTTTGTTGTCAAGAATTAGTTTACATCTGAACCTAGCCCTAGAAGGCAGGCTGTCAACACGTTTGTATTCTACCATGACATTGTATCGGCCATAACGTTTAATAAAGTTGATTTAGAATTTCTACAAGACTTGTTAAGCCATCGTTCCATCATACACTGTTATACTGTCATTGACGAATAGTTGACATAATTATTTGTTCAGATATACCTGTCATTGACGGATAGTTGACATAATTATTTGTTCAGATATACCTGTCATTGACGGATAGTTGACATAATTATTTGTTCAGATATACCTGTCATTGACGGATAGTTGACATAATTATTTGTTCAGATATACCTGTCGTTGACGGATAGTTGACATAATTATTTGTTCAGATATACCTGTCATTGACGGATAGTTGACATAATTACTTGTTCAGATATACCTGTCATTGACGGATAGTTGACATAATTATTTGTTCAGATATACCTGTCGTTGACGGATAGTTGACATAATTACTTGTTCAGATATACCTGTCATTGACGGATAGTTGACAAAGTTATTTGTTCAGGTGGGGATGTAGTTGTCCTCTGGCGGATTGTTTTGGTTCAGGTGGTTGATTCATCTGGATTGTAATAGTAGTGAGGTTTAGGAAGATGATAGACCTGTCTACTGATGACACGATTGGACACCGAGGCTGTCAGAAAATAATCATCATCATGTTTCTTGTAGGTCATTCTGGGATGTTGTGTTTTCCGATAACATACCATCACCAGAGTCTCGGATATATTCTGTGTTGTTCTTGCTTGGATTATGGCATATGGCTAAGCTATCCACGTTTGATAACTTTTTCGCCCTATTCATTTTCACGTCAAATTTGCTATTTATCACAAAGTTTTGAAGTTTATTTCTTCTGATTCTTATCTCTACAAGTGCACTTTATTGTCCAGTGAGGCATACAGCCATAGCTAACTGAAACCAATCCGTTCTTTCATTTGCTGTCTTCCGCAGCTCCACCCGTCTCCCGAGAGTATTCATCTGTCTTTACTTCTCCTTTCCGGAGGGGGTGGAGGGCGCTCCAGATAAGAAAGTGTTTAGTTACACTGTCCTCGTGTTTATTCTGTTCTCATATGTAAATATCGACTACTGACGTCTAATTTATCTCATAAATTTACGGTCTGCATATTGTTTCTTGTATGACTGCCTCATGCGTTATTCTGATCGCCCTTGGCTCTCTAAGCATATTTCCCATAAACTACATGTCTGTTGCTGTGAGATGTTGCACGGCATGTCTGCCCTGTTGAGCACGTTAGAACTTGCCAGTGATGATACACAGCTGTAGTTACTGGTACATGATATTTCTGGCTAGCCATGCTATTGCTTGTTTAATGTTTAACTGTAAAAGCTCTCAGTTGCTCCATCAGTCAGAAGTGCGTCACTGATGACTGATGACTTTTGGGTCAGGTTTGGAGTGCCTCTAGCTCTCAGTGCTTTTATTATCTAATTTACCACCACTGACACTTACTCCTATATCCCTTGCCTCACACTCAGTATGTGTTGTAGTTAATAAATATGCATGTTTCTTTCGCTGGTATGTTAGTGGTATCAATGGTTTAGAGCCGTAGCCCTATCTCTGTCAGTTTGTAACACGACTTTGCCCGTTATTAGACTGCTATACCTGTTTTGGGGGAAACGCGGTAATGCAGTTGTTAGCACTCTTGCCTGCCGGCCCGCTGTCCATGTGTTCGAATCTCCATCGAGGCCGATGATTGAAACTTGGCACAGGCTCCCAGTTCGACCCAGCTACAATAGGTATCAGAAAGGGTCCAGGGAGATAACGGTGACCTACGAGATAGTAACGGCATCACCCATCCAGCGTCGATTAGTGTATGACATTCTTGTCTAGCACCATATACACGGTTTGTCCCAATGCTTGGATGTGTCCTGTAATTGTCTGTTTTATGTTGGCCCTTCTTAAGACTATATCTGGTGTAATATTGACCACATCGCCATTAAGTGCCAATTAAAAAAAAAATACAGTTTGTCACCATATACACAATATTTCCCAATGCTTGCAAGTGTTCTTTATTCTGTTTTATTCTGACCGTTCTTAAGATCACATTATCCGTTTATAAGGCTACTTTACCTTGGGTTTCACGCAGAGGTTTGCCCCAGGTAAGCCATAGCACCTGTGAAAACCAGTGTCCCATTACCCAAGTACTGGAACTAGCTCATCAATCACCCAGTGACCCGGCCGTTCACTGAATGCCTGGTTAATCCCGGCTAATTGGTCCTAGTCTCCACGTGACGCCACGTATGGGCACTGGCGCAGTAGGCAGAAAGTGTTTACCACCAGCGGAGAAGAAAGAGGTGTGCGACCACTAAAGTCGTATCCTGCAGAGGGTACTTAGTCACGACCGTACAGTGTCTCTGTCCTTCTGTTTCTAATCTGCGTCTCTTTCTCTGTCGCTGTATCTCTTAAGTAAGTCATTATGTATTGCTTTTTACATCTTAATTCTTCTGCTACTATCTCTCTGTATTTTGTGTGCTTCTATTTCTTTGACGTAGTCTTTCTGCCGTTCTATTTGTGCACGTGTCTGTCCATTTCTCTATTTGTATATTTCTGTGGTCTTTATCTTCCAAATATCTGTATCTCCGTATCTCTCTGGGTAGACACAACGCAACTAATCGAGGATGTACGAGGGCGAGTCAATGAGTAAGCCACACAGTTCTGTGGGGATGGCAGGTAAATGTAGTTGGTGTTTTCTACAGGTGTCATTAGGTGACAGCAACATCGAACTTTATATTCCCATCCGTCAGGTGGCGCTACTTGTCTCGTTCGCATGCGCAGCGCATAAATAAAATAGCGACTGTACTTACGGAGTGTACAAGCAAAGAGGAACGTGCTGTTGTGCATTTTTTGTGGGCAAAATGAATGCCTGAAAAGGACATCCATAAAGAAATGATTCCTGTTTATGCTGACAAATGTTTGTCCCGTAAAGCGATGCATAGCTGGGTAGAAAGATTTTCTCAAGGACGCTCTAAAATTGTTGATGAAATCCGATCTGGTCGTCCTGTTGAGATTGCAACAGAAGCAATCTTGCAGCAGGTGGAGGAGATGATTAGAGGTGACAGGCGAGTAACGATATTCTCTGTAGCATCTGCAATAGTGTGCTCACATGGTTCGGCATACAGCATAATGCATGATCGATTGAAATTTAAGAAAGTGTGCTCAAGATGGGTACCAAGACAATTATAGGAGGAACACAAAATGAACCGATTTGGCCTGTCCTTGTATCATCTCTGTCACTACGAAGATGAAGGAGAAGACATGCTGAACAGGAGTGTTACTGGGAACGAATCATGGGTGCATCACTACCAGCCCGAATCAAAGCGTGCTTTAATGCATTGGAAACATCCTTCTTCGCCGTGTGTCCAAAAATTCAAGGTTACGCCACCAGCAGGGAAGGTTATGCTGACAGTGTTCTGAGATTGTCAATGCGTGCTTTTAACCAATTTCAAGAAGAAAGGTGACAATGTGAGTTCTGAATGGTACTGTGAAGTTCTATCGATGCTTCATGATGCAGTTCGAAGAAAACATCCAGGACTGCTGACTAGAGGAGTGTTGCTTCTTCATGACAATGTCAGACCACATACGGCTCGATTAACTCAGGAGAAAATTAACCAACTAAGGTGGGAAGTTCTGGAACATCCACCTTAGCCCCTAGCGATTTCCACTTTTTTGGTCCACTGAAAACTCACCTTGGCGGGAGACATTTCGCGAATGACACTGAAGTTGAATGTGAAGTGAAAACGTGGTTTAGAAAATAGAGCACGCAGATCTATGCAGCAGGTTGGGAGGACTGATAAAACGATGTGATAAGTGCATCAATGTTGGTGGAAATTATGTTGAGAAATAAAGGGACTATGTATGTATAAAAATAAACTGGTTTCAAGTTGTTATCATAGTTAGTTATATTTCTACAGCCATTTGTGACTTACTTATTGACTTCCCTTAGTACACCACACAGCAGGTCTTGACTGGACGATAGCATAGCACAATAAAATCACTAGGCGATCAGTGCAACACAATCTTGACTAGAGAACACACAAGGGGCTATGACCAGAGGATACACACGGACAACATGGTTAGAGGTTACTCAGAGGGTAGCATGATTAGAGGTTACAACAGGGCAATATGATTAGAGGATGCACACAGGGCAACATGATTAGAGGTTAAACACAGGGCAGCATGATTAGAGGTTAAACACAGAGCAGCATGATTAGAGGATGCACACAGGGCAACATGATTAGAGGTTAAACACAGAGCAGCATGATTAGAGGTTAAACACAGGGCAACATGATTAGAGGATGCACACAGGGCAACATGATTAGAGGTTAAACACAGAGCAACATGATTAGAGGTTAAACACAGAGCAGCATGATTAGAGGTTAAACACAGAGCAGCATGATTAGAGGTTAAACACAGAGCAACATGATTAGAGGTTAAACACAGAGCAGCATGATTAGAGATTAAACACAGAGCAACATGATTAGAGGTTAAACACAGAGCAGCATGATTAGAGGTTAAACACAGGGCAATATGATTAGAGGATGCACACAGGGCAACATGATTAGAGGATGCACACAGGACAACATGATTAGAGGTTAAACACAGAGCAGCATGATTAGAGGATGCACACAGGGACAACATGATTAGAGGTTAAACACAGAGCAGCATGATTAGAGGATGCACACAGGACACACATGATTAGAGGTTAAACACAGAGCAGCATGATTAGAGGGATGCACACAGGACAACATGATTAGAGGTTAAACACAGAGCAGCATGATTAGAGGATGCACACAGGACAACATGATTAGAGGTTAAACACAGAGCAGCATGATTAGAGGATGCACACAGGGACAACATGATTAGAGGTTAAACACAGAGCAGCATGATTAGAGGATGCACACAGGACAACATGATTAGAGTTAAACACAGAGCAGCATGATTAGAGGATGCACACAGGGACAACATGATTAGAGGTTAAACACAGAGCAGCATGATTAGAGGATGCACACAGGACAACATGATTAGAGGTTAAACACAGAGCAGCATGATTAGAGGATGAACACAGAGCAGCATGATTAGAGGTTAAAACAGGGCAATATGATTAGAGGATGCACACAGGGCAACATGATTAGAGGTTAAACACAGAGCAGCATGATTAGAGGTTACAACAGGGCAATATGATTAGAGGATGCACACAGGGCAACATGATTAGAGGTTAAACACAGAGCAGCATGATTAGAGGTTAAACACAGGGCAGCATGATTAGAGGTTAAACACAGGGCAGCATGATTAGAGGATGCACACAGGGCAACATGATTAGAGGTTAAACACAGAGCAACATGATTAGAGGTTAAACACAGGGCAGCATGATTAGAGGTTAAACACAGGGCAGCATGATTAGAGGTTAAACACAGGGCAGCATGATTAGAGGTTAAACACAGAGCAACATGATTAGAGGTTAAACACAGGGCAGCATGATTAGAGGTTAAACACAGAGCAACATGATTAGAGGTTAAACACAGAGCAACATGATTAGAGGTTAAACACAGAGCAACATGATTAGAGGTTAAACACAGGGCAACATGATTAGAGGTTAAACACAGAGCAACATGATTAGAGGTTAAACACAGGGCAACATGATTAGAGGTTAAACACAGAGCAACATGATTAGAGGTTAAACACAGGGCAGCATGATTAGAGGTTAAACACAGGGCAGCATGATTAGAGGTTAAACACAGGGCAACATGATTAGAGGTTAAACACAGAGCAACATGATTAGAGGTTAAACACAGGGCAACATGATTAGAGGTTAAACACAGGGCAACATGATTAGAGGTTAAACACAGAGCAACATGATTAGAGGTTAAACACAGGGCAGCATGATTAGAGGTTAAACACAGAGCAGCATGATTAGAGGTTAAACACAGGGCAACATGATTAGAGGTTAAACACAGAGCAACATGATTAGAGGTTAAACACAGGGCAGCATGATTAGAGGTTAAACACAGGGCAGCATGATTAGAGGATGCACACAGAGCAACATGATTAGAGGTTAAACACAGAGCAGCATGATTAGAGGTTAAACACAGGGCAGCATGATTAGAGGATGCACACAGAGCAACATGATTAGAGGTTAAACACAGAGCAACATGATTAGAGGTTAAACACAGAGCAACATGATTAGAGGTTAAACACAGAGCAGCATGATTAGAGGTTAAACACAGAGCAGCATGATTAGAGGTTAAACACAGGGCAGCATGATTAGAGGATGCACACAGAGCAACATGATTAGAGGTTAAACACAGAGCAGCATGATTAGAGGTTAAACACAGGGCAACATGATTAGAGGTTAAACACAGGGCAGCATGATTAGAGGATGCACGCAGGGCAACATGATTAGAGGTTAAACACAGAGCAGCATGATTAGAGGATGCACACAGGGCAACATGATTAGAGGTTAAACACAGGGCAACATGATTAGAGGTTACAACAGGGCAATATGATTAGAGGATGCACACAGGGCAACATGATTAGAGGTTAAACACAGAGCAGCATGATTAGAGGTTAAACACAGAGCAGCATGATTAGAGGTTAAACACAGAGCAACATGATTAGAGGTTAAACACAGAGCAGCATGATTAGAGGATGCACACAGGGCAACATGATTAGAGGTTAAACACAGAGCAACATGATTAGAGGATGCACACAGGGCAACATGATTAGAGGTTAAACACAGAGCAGCATGATTAGAGGATGCACACAGAGCAGCATGATTAGAGGATGCACACAGGGCAACATGATTAGAGGTTAAACACAGAGCAGCATGATTAGAGGATGCACACAGGGCAACATGATTAGAGGTTAAACACAGGGCAACATGATTAGAGGTTAAACACAGAGCAGCATGATTAGAGGATGCACACAGGGCAACATGATTAGAGGTTAAACACAGGGCAGCATGATTAGAGGTTACAACAGGGCAATATGATTAGAGGATGCACACAGGGCAACATGATTAGAGGTTAAACACAGAGCAGCATGATTAGAGGTTACAACAGGGGCAATAGGATTAAGGAGATGCACAAAGGGCAACATGGATTAGAGGTTAAAACACGAGGGCAGTCAATGATTAGAGGATGCCACAGGGCAACCATGATTAGAGGATGCGACACGAGGGCAACTATGTATTATGGAGGTTATAACACGAGGCCATCATGATTAGAGGATTGCACACATGGGCAGTCATGATTAGAGGATGCACACAGGGCATACCTTGATTAGAGGCTTAAACACAGAGCAAGCATTGATTAGACGGTTAAACACAGAGCAGCATGATTAGAGGATGCACACAGGGCAGCAATGATTAGAGGAGCACACAGGGCACATGAATTAGCGGTTAAACACAGAGCCGCATGATTAGAGGATGCACACAGGCAGCATGATAGAGGATGCACACGGGCAGCATGATTGAGGATGCACACAGGGCAACATGATTAGAAGGTTTAAACACAGAGCATCATGAATTAGAGGTTACAACAGGCAATATTATTAGAGATTGCACACAGGGCAACATGATTAGAGGTTAAAACACAGGGCAGCATGATTAAGAGGTTTACAACAGGCAATTGATTAGAGGTGCAACTACAGTGCAACAGTGGATTAGAGGTTAAACACAGAGCAGCATGATTGAGGTTACAACAGGGCAATATATTAGAGGATCACACAGGGCAACATGATTAAGGTTCAACAGGGCAATATGATTAGAGTATGCACACAGGGCACCTGATTATAGGTTTACAACAGGGCATTGACTGGAGGATGGCATCACGGCAACATGATTAGAGGTTAAACACAGAGCGCATGATTAGAGTTTACAACAGGCAATATTATTAGAGGAGCACACAGGCCAACTAGATTAGAGGTTACAACATGGCAAAAGATGATTATAGGGTGCACAACAGGGCTAATAAATGATTTAGAGGTTAACACAGATGCATGCATATTAGAGTTTTACAACTAGGGCAATTGATTAGGGATTCACACAGGGCAACATGATTAGAGGTTAAACACAGAGCAAGCATGATTAGGGTTACAAACAGGGCAATATGATTAGAGATGCACACAGGCAACATGATAGAGGTTAAACACGAGCAGCATGTGTTATAGGTTACAACAGGGCAATAGGATTAAGAGGATCACACAGGGTACCATGATTAGAGGTTAAACACAGAGCAGCATGATTTAGAGTTTACAAAGGCAATAATGATTAGAGATGCACACCGGGCAACATGATTAGAGGTTAAACACAGGTCAGCATAGATTAGAGGATGCACTCAGGGCACAATGATCAGAGGTTACATACAGCGGAATCATATGATTAGAGGTTACACACAGGGCAAGTTGAGTTGGATGATGTCACGACATGGGCTAGCATGATTAGACGATGCACACCAAGGACGAGGCATGCTTAAATACATACAAGGCAGATTGATGACACCGGGGCAACCATGATTGAGATCATGCACTCACAGGCACATGAATTAAACCGATCCTCATCATGGCGTGTAAACACACTAGGGTGCAGTTGCGTGGGTGTAAAACAATGTATCGAGAGCATGAGAGTCCAAAGGGCATGAACCGTTAGAATTCGTAGTGTCCACGTGTGGGTGTACTGAAAGCTAAACAGTGGTCGATCTTCTGTTTCCGGTTTGACTGGTATCTGATAGTACCCCCGACTCAGATCCACCTTTGAAAAGTACCGAGCCTTATGGAGACTAGCGCATAACTGAGTTGGATTCGGCAAAGGTTCCACCTGAAATTGTGTGTGACTATTCAGAAGTCGGTAGTCTATACACAACCGGTGTTCTCCACTTGGTTTCCGTAACAAAACTACCCCTGCATTGTATGGGGATGTGGATGGTGCAATCACGTCATCCTCCAGCAGTTTCTGTATTTCCTCCTCCAGGGCCTTTTCTTTAGAGAATGGCACTGGGTAAACCTTATGACGAACCGGCTCCTGTGTGGTCAAAGTCATCTCGAACTCCACTTACCTCGTTCGTCCTGGTTTATCAGTCAGTATCTCCTTATGAGACTTGAGAACCTGGGTTATCTTTTCTCTCTCCTGTGAGGTCAGATCAGGGTTCACTTGTACATCCCTATAGGTTTCCTGGTGTACCAAGGGATATTCCCTGCCCTCGCTGGTTCCCATTTCTGTCTCCACTGCAACTGCCATTGCCATGAGGTGAGCTGCCTTGTCTCCGGGTCTCTCTTCGTATTTCCGCAAGAGATTGATATGGAAAATCTTCGACTTTCCCCGGATCCGGATCTGATAGTTGGTTCTGGATATCACCCTTTCCACGGGAAATGGTCCTTGCCAACCTATCTCCAGTTTGTTGTTTCCCGTTGGGAGTAGCAACAAGACTTTATCTCCCACCTCTAGAGATCATTCTTTAGACCTACGGTTGTAGTAAGCCGCATGTCTTTTCCTGGCCTTTTTCAAGTTTTGATTTGCAAGAGTCCATCCCTTGTGGAGTTTTTCTTTCAGTTCCTCCACGTATTGATAGGATGAGATCACTTCTTCTGACGTCCCCTCTTCAGTCCAACTCCTCAACATGGCTTCCAACGGTCCTTTGATTGGACGACCAAACAGCAACGTAGCGGGTGGTAGTCCTGTTGAGCCATGAGGAACTTCCCGATAGGCAAAGAGTGCTGCTGGGATATATTCATCCCACCTATCAGGTTTTTCCTGCGCTAGTTTCCTGAGCATTGTCATCAACGTGCCATTGAAACGCTCCACTTGTCCATTGGCTTGAGGGTGGTAAGGGCTGGTATGTATGTGGTTAGAGTGAAACACCCTAAATACCTCCTCCATGAGTTTTCCACAAAACTGAGATCCATTGTCCGTCAGAATTTGATCCGGAAAGCCTAATCTGGTAAAGGCCTCCATCAGTGCGTCCGCCACTCTTTTCGAGTCAATCGTGGTCAACGGTATAGCCTCACCCCACATTGTACAGCAAATCCACCATTGTGAGTATATACATGTTCCTCTTCCGAGTCCTGGGAAGTGGACCCACGATATCGATGGCTACCCTCTCGAAAGGAGAGTTCATGATGGGCATCTCACCCAACACCACCGGTGCTGTCCAGTGTTTCGGTGCCACCCTCTGGCACTCAGGGCATGACTTCACATACCGACGCACATCATCTGTCATTCCCGGCCAATAGTAGTGGCAGGAAATCCGCTGCATGGTGGCGGCGATACCCATGTGTCCACTAAAGGAGATGGTATGCCCCATATGAAGAATCTGGGACCGGTGAGCTTTCGGGACGACCAACTGACCGTATAGGTTGTCTCCCCTTCCTGCTCTCCTGTAGAGTATCCTATTCTTCATGTAGTACTGCCCCCGTCCTGGTGGATCAGCACTTTTCTGCAGCTTGTTGTAGCAAGGACGTAAAGTATCATCCTCACTCTGGGCAGTTCGTAGCTCCCCCGGCATTGGGTTAGTCACAATTGCTTCTGCCTCTTCCGTTCTCGTCTGAGAGCGAGTCTGCATTGCTCCCATATGGATTGGCTCCCTGGGCATTCCCAGAAAGACATACCGGCAACCTAGGATGACTGGGAAAATGGGATCGGTCAATACAGCGGCCTTGATGGTGCCGGTGACGTACCTTGAGCGAATCTCCACATTAGCAATGGGCAACTTCATGGTTACAGCACTCTTCTGTGCAGGCTGTATATCCAAGGTCTCACCTGTGAATTGTTCTGGATGTACCAGATCCGCAGAAATCACGGCCTCCCCGTCCAGTCCTGTGTCGTATAAACACTCCACTTGACGACCGTTAACCTCTACCAATTCCACTACAGGTGGTTTTTCCTGGTCTGGAGTCTCTTCCTCGGCCTCGACCTGTTCGGTGGGCTCCACCTTAGGTTTTCCTGCGCACACGACGAATTGAGTGTCTCCTGACTTTCCCCTGCAGTCAATAGCATTGTGCGTCTTTGACTTGCATTGGTTGCACCATTTCCCTGTCCTAGATTTTCTATTGTCGGACTTGAATGAGCTCTCCTGGTGGCGAGCTTCCTTGTTGACCTTGGCATTTTCCGTGACAACCTCCTTGGAAGTCACTTGACATGCTGCAAAGTGAGGGTTCTTAGCCTTCGATTTGCAGTCCCTCGTATTGTGAGAGGGTGACTTACAAATTGAACACCACTTCTCCGACCACGGTCGTTTAGGTGTAGAGCTTGAAGTGCTCTTGCTTCCCTCCTTTTTCTTCTCTGAACTAACCACTGATTTTTGCACATAAGGTTCCCACTTTTTGGTTCCTGAGTTTTTGGCTTTCTTCTTGTCATGTTTCTCTTGACTTTTGGTGTTGGTGGAAAGGTTTTCCCCTGCCTCCCCATGTACCTCGACGAACCGTTCTGCTAATTTCGTCACGAGGTCAATACGTTCCGCTCCTTGTTCTCCCAGGAACGTCCTGAGAGGTTTAGACATTTGCTTCTTCAGCTGGTCGACCACCATGAGCTCTTCCAGACTCTCATAGTCATGTGCGAACCCAGCCAGATCCATTCACTTATGGAGATAAGATCTAAGACGCAAACTGTAGGCGGCAAACACCTCTCCGGGTTCTCGTTTCGCTGCTCGAAATTTTTTCCGGTAGGTATGTGAGATAACCTCGAATCGTTTCAGCAGAGCCGTCTTTAACTCATCATAATTGTTCTCATGTCCTGGTGGCAGGCGAGAATAAACCTCGTATCCGGTCCCGCGTAATCCCTGGGATAGCTTAAGATTCCATTTGTTACGCTCCAGACCCATAGCAACTGACATAGCCTCGAAGCGTTGAAGGTACTGGTCAATCTTCTCTTTGTCCTCCTCGTAGACCGCTAAAGGAAACTTCATAGCATGGTACCCATGTCCACCTACTGGTGTTGATCCTGGGATGGAGGAACCTCCAACTGCTCTCTCAGTTTCTCCATTAGATTGACTCTTCAACTCGAGTTCCCTCATCCGGTACTCGTGCTCCCTTTTCTGTGCTTCCTGTTCCGCTTCTAATTTCCTAGCTGCTTGCTCAGCTTCAAATTTCCTAGCTGCTTGCTCAGCTTCCAATTTCTTAGCTGCTTGCTCAGCTTCCAATTTCTTAGCTGCTTGCTCAGCTTCCACTTTCTTAGCTGCTTGTTCCAACTCCATCCTTCTCAATTCCAGCTCGGCCTTTCGATCTTCCCGTTCTGCTTGACGATACTCTCTCTCCACTTCCTGTATGTAATCCGTTAGAGCAGAATCCGCCAATCCCATTTCTTCCCCCTTTGTCTTTAATTCTAACGTGCTTAGTTTAGGGGTGGCCATTATACAGAGAGGTAAGCTAGCAGGTCTAGTACAATATAACTGCAAGTTAGTTAGTTAGTTAGTTAGTCGACAGATCATCCTCGTTGCACATCGAACCATTCAGTCCATAAGTGCTCGGATCCCCTCCTCAGCAAATCCCGCAGCGTGTAGCGGCTAACGACGCCAGTTCTGTGTTGGTTTATCAATCTTCTTTGGCTTCCTGCGTAGTGTTCTTGTTTGGCCACCCCTCTTTTAATTTGCTGCTCCCGCAGTCTGGCCATTGTTGTAGATTCCCAGTCATCACTTGGTTCTCGCAAAAGTCTCACTTCTCGTAGAGCATTCAGAATGTCAGCCTGGTCCATGGCGCGTCCGCCCTCCACAGTAGCCTCACCTGCGAGCTTGTCAGCCCGCTCATTTCCTTGTACTCCCGCATGACCTGGCACGAAGATGAAACTAATCTTTGCCAGCCTAGACCGCTTCAGAGGCAGCAACCACTCTCTTCGGATCGACCCCTCCTCTATCCTCTTGATCATGTTCATTGAGTCGCTAAGGAAACAAGCCCTAGTGAATGTCTGTGTCTCGAGCCATGTTATTGCTTTACTTACTGCCATGACTTCCATGGTCAGGCTACTTGTGGTTTCAGTGAAAGCACCAGAGTCCTCCTTCACAATTCTCCCTCCGGCCCGAGCTGTAAAGGCCCATGAGCTTCTCACATGTCGGACGACCGACCCATCTGTGTAGATGACCGCGTCACCGTCTAGCGAATTCTCGAAAATCAACGCTTGTACTTCAGCCTCAACAGCAGCCGGATTTTCTTGTCTGCATTTTCTATCTAGTTGGATGCAAACTGAAAAGGATGTGCAGAAGTCTGTTGGCACTTGCACCCACTCCTCGCCAGGTTCTAAGTCCTCAAGTGAACACACCTGTTGAAGAATGTCTTCGGCTTGACCCATCCACGACCGTCCTCTTTTTAACCTGCTGCCCTTCACCGTCCTAATTTCACTATGCAGTGGATGTTGTGTGTTTGCGTTAATTCTGAGGTAGGCGCGTGCCCTGCAAACTTGTATTCTCTCTTCAATGGTTGGAAAATCAAGAAGGTAGCGCATCGCCCTGCATGCTGTATCTCTTGTACATCCAAGAATAATGCGCATTGCTTCATTCTGTATCCTTTCCATCCTTTCTATCTGCGTATGGCTGAGAGTCAGGATTGCCATTGCATACTCCAAAACAGACATGACCAGCCCCTCGTACAGAAGACATAGATGGCGCTGCTCACAGTTTGCTGCCGCCATCACCCGCATCGCTGCCAAACCCCGCTTGGCCTTTGTTATCACCTGGTCTATGTGCACATTATAAGCAAGGCTTCGATCAAACCGTATTCCCAGGTAATTCATTGCCTGCGTTCTTTCCACCGTCTCTGAACACAGCATTACAGTTGGTGTTGGATTGTTGACAATATGATTATTCAAAGAGAACCAAGTCACTGTTGCCTTTGTTGGGTTGACCATTGCCCCAGCTTCATCACACCAAGTACTTATGCGATTGAGTTCGGTTTGTAGTTCCACAGCCACCTCCTCTCTATCCTTACCCTGACGATACACTAAAATATCATCGGCATACGACAATGTCCTGCCAGGTCCAGTGATCTGCTCACTGGTGATTCTCACTGTGTAGGCGTTGAACAGTACCGGAGATAATGGCGATCCCTGTGGTAGGCCAGGATATATTGTTGTTGGTTCCGAAGTCCAACTGCCACATCTAAAAACTACTTTCCGTTGGTAGAGGGCTGCAGCGATCCAACTAAGGAGGAATGGACTTACGTTTAGTTCAAGAAGCTGAAACATTAAAAAATCCAGTGGTACTCTGTTGTTAACTGCAAATTACTATACAGATATATGAACAAGTACTATAAATCTAGATATTACCACACACAGCACATTCACTCAGTGACAAGAGTAGAATCAGGACCACAGACCTATGCAGACGTGTGAAGTGTGAACAGGTAAGATATTTGTCCTAACCCCTATCCACATTCACTCTAGCTGGATTCTCCAAAATGATATCTCCCTCTTATAACTAAGGATCCCGTGTCAAAAGACCCCGTTGTCAGAAGATCCCCCTGTCAAAGGTTCCTGCTTGCAGGAGATCTCGCTGTCTAAGGATTCCGTTTACGGGAGATCCCGCTGTCCAAAGATCACGTTTACGAGAGATCCCGCTGTCCAAAGATTCCATTTACGAGAGATCCCGCTGTCCAAAGATCACGTTTACGAGAGATCCCGCTGTCCAAAGATCCCGGACGAGCCACCAATAATGTCGTGTCCTCCTTTAAAGTGTCGTCCCTGGAGTGAAGAGAGTCGACCCCCACATTATAATATTGTTCCCCTTATTCATATCCTGGAGAATCCACCAGCTTCCGTCCAACACACTCCATCAGCCTATGGACACCTTTTCCTGTCACTCTCTCACTGTCGTACTATGCCCCCTCTCATACTTCCCCAACTCAACATACTCAACAACTCTTGCTTCTAAAAATTAATAAAGACTAATTTATTAAAAGAAAAGTATAACGTATATGAGACGTGTATGCGAAGAAAAAGTGTGTCGTGTATTATAACATAAATGTATGTGTCAGCCTTCAAAGTTCAGGATCATAGTGTACACATCATGGCAAGGATCACACGACACCATTCGAGTCAGTACGAAAAACCTCACCGAAGTCGTATCCTTCTCTCCAGACATGTCCTCCTCCAGGAACTCTGATGACCATGAGACCTGAATCTCATGTAAATATAATCCGTGGAAAATACTAGTATATTTCCTAACGCGACTGTTCCTAATAGTTTATAGAAACTCCGGCTTCATAATTCCGGCGCAGTGAAAACAAACATGGAACACTGTCCTACTAACAAGTCTTTTTGTCTCTTGATAAATGTTCACTAGTTCTCACTTTTAAACAGTTAATGTATCTAGAATAAAATGGCTTGCTTTATTCACTAGATATAGTCTGAAAGTTCTGATTTCCTTGATACGTGGAACAACTACACTTCAATGTTTGGTTTCATCTACTGTGAACATCAGTCCTTACTGATCTAGTTCCACATGGGCTGAACCTCCATCACTTCAGGTGTGTTAACGATTGGTATTCACTCATGTAGGATACATATACCATTAGACTCCACCGAGCAATGTGTCTTAACTTCTTCCATTGCTAAAGTTGCTGGCCCATCTCTCTACATCATAATTTATCCGGGATCGGATGTTACATTGGGTCCGGGTTCTTCATTCCAATCCGAGGAACCTTAAATGGCACTACTGCAGTCCTATCAATCATATCTACATCTGCCATGATAGGCACGTGTAAAATTAAGTCACTAATTAACACACGGTAGATATTATTTCCACTAAGCACTGCAGTGCCATTTCACTTCGACTAGAGCCACATTTCCAAGTCCCCCTAGTTGGCCCCAACTCGGGTTTATATGGCAAACTACCAAAGTTGGCCACGTGATGTTATCCTTTATGCCCCCACACAGGTGGCACATTGGCAGATCATCCCATGTCAGGGATCCATCCTCCCTGGCTCCATTAATGTTAGATTTTTCATCACTGGTTCTGACATCCAAAACAATCTAGAGAGTTACTGTACAGTTCCAACAAAGAGTTTCGATACCAAGCTGCCAATCATGGTTTTCCAAACAAGCTTACATTGTGCACGTGACGTTGTTCATGTCCGGCAGGTGTTCCACTGTTTTCAATAACAAGCCCTCAACTTTCTGTCCTGTAGGTGACAGTCAAAACCTCCATTCCGTCTGATGTCCGGAACTATAGATGACAAACGGAACCATTCCATATCCTGAGCGGGCAATTATATGTGATTTTAACTGTTATGAACTGCCAACGCGTTGTATCCCTTCCTTCTCACTCACCACCAAATGTGTATATGGGCTGACCCGATGTAACCCGTGCAGCTGTGTTTACTCTGTTAGTACGACTGTTGTGGCCTAGAAAATATACGCCAAGCAAACGTCGGTATTATTATCTGGTTAACTCATGGCGATCTCGTGACATAGGCCCCCTCTTAAGAGAGTAGTCCATCTCACTCTTTTCCACCATGAGTTTAATCCAGATGATTCATTCTTCTTCTTCAGGAGCTGGGTGTCTTGACAAGAAATCCGCTCCAACATTTTCCTTCCCAGGAATGTACTCTACTGTGAAATTATACGGTTGAAGTAACAACGACCACCGCATCAAACGTGCGTTGAGCTTCTGAGAAGTAGCCAGGAACATCAGGGGCTGATGATCCGACTGGACCCGAAACTTAACTCCATACAAATAGGGCTGGAATTTTTGCACTGCCCATACGAGAGACAAGCACTCTCTCTCGACGGTTGAATAATTCCTCTCCGCCTGTAGAAGTTTCTTACTTGCGTATGCCACAGGTTTCAAAACCGAAGCATCGTCTTTTCATTCCTGTAACAAAGCGGCTCCAATTCCAATCGCACTCGCATCTGTTCTCAACACAAATTGTTTGGAAAGGTCAGGGAGCTGTAATACAGGTTTGCTGACCAAGGCCTCCTTTAACTGACTATAGGCATTCTCACATTCTGGTGTCCAAATGATTTGATCCGGGAATCCCTTTTTCAAGGTTTCCGTCAACGGAGCTCCCAGTTCCGTGAAATGTGGGATAAATTTGTGGTAGAACCCACACAACGAGAGAAAAGATCGCACATCCTTCTTCGTTTTTGGCCTTGGTGCATTTCTGATTTTCTCCAGGTTCTTCTCTTCTGGGACAATGTGTCCTGGAGTGATGGTGTGACCTAGAAATTCCAGAGTCTGGTAACCAATCATGCACTTGGTTGGACGAGCGGTAAGCCCTGCTTCCTTGAGCCTATCAAACACTCTCTCCAAGGATTGTAAGTGGTCATCCAAGCTGTCACTGGAAATCAGAATATCATCCATGAATGAGATGATGGATGGATCCTGTAACGGATCTAGTAAAGTCCTCATCATGCGTGTAAACACACTAGGTGCATTGCTGAGTCCAAAGGGCATGACCTTGAATTCGTAGTGTCCACTGGGTGTACTGAAAGCTAACAGTGGTCGAATCTCCGGTTTGACTGGTATCTGATAGTACCCCCGACTCAGATCCACCTTTGAAAAGTACCGAGCCTTATGGAGCCTAGCGAATAACTGAGTTGGATTCGGCAAAGGTTCCACCTGAAATTGTGTGTGACTATTCAGAAGTCGGTAGTCTATACACAACCGGTGTTCTCCACTTGGTTTCCGTAACAAAACTACCCCTGCATTGTATGGGGATGTGGATGGTGCAATCACGTCATCCTCCAGCAGTTTCTGTATTTCCTCCTCCAGGGCCTTTTCTTTAGAGAATGGCACTGGGTAAACCTTATGACGAACCGGCTCCTGTGTGGTCAAAGTCATCTCGAACTCCACCAACCTCGTTCGTCCTGGTTTATCAGTCAGTATCTCCTTATGAGACTTGAGAACCTGGGTTATCTTTTCTCTCTCCTGTGAGGTCAGATCAGGGTTCACTTGTACATCCCTATAGGTTTCCTGGTGTACCAAGGGATATTCCCTGCCCTCGCTGGTTCCCACTTCTGTCACCACTGCAACTGCCATTGCCATGAGGTGAGCTGCCTTGTCTCCGGGTCTCTCTTCGTATTTCCGCAAGAGATTGATATGGAAAATCTTCGACTTTCCCCGGATCCGGATCTGATAGTTGGTTCTGGATATTACCCTTTCCACGGGAAATGGTCCTTGCCAACCTATCTCCAGTTTGTTGTTTCCCGTTGGGAGTAGCAACAAGACTTTATCTCCCACCTCTAGAGATCATTCTTTAGACCTACGGTTAAAGTAAGCCGCATGTCTTTTCCTGGCCTTTTTCAAGTTTTGATTTGCAAGAGTCCATCCCTTGTGGAGTTTTTCTTTCAGTTCCTCCACGTATTGATAGGATGAGATCACTTCTTCTGACGTCCCCTCTTCAGTCCAACTCCTCAACATGGCTTCCAACGGTCCTTTGATTGGACGACCAAACAGCAACGTAGCGGGTGGTAGTCCTGTTGAGCCATGAGGAACTTCCCGATAGGCAAAGAGTGCTGCTAGGATATATTCATCCCACCTATCAGGTTTTTCCTGCGCTAGTTTCCTGAGCATTGTCATCAACGTGCCATTGAAACGCTCCACTTGTCCATTGGCTTGAGGGTGGTAAGGGCTGGTATGTATGTGGTTAGAGTGAAACACCCTAAATACCTCCTCCATGAGTTTTCCACAAAACTGAGATCCATTGTCCGTCAGAATTTGATCCGGAAAGCCTAATCTGGTAAAGGCCTCCATCAGTGCGTCCGCCACTCTTTTCGAGTCAATCGTGGTCAACGGTATAGCCTCACCCCACATTGTACAGCAATCCACCATTGTGAGTATATACATGTTCCTCTTCCGAGTCCTGGGAAGTGGACCCACGATATCGATGGCTACCCTCTCGAAAGGAGAGTTCATGATGGGCATCTCACCCAACACCACCGGTGCTGTCCAGTGTTTCGGTGCCACCCTCTGGCACTCAGGGCATGACTTCACATACCGACGCACATCATCTGTCATTCCCGGCCAATAGTAGTGGCAGGAAATCCGCTGCATGGTGGCGGCGATACCCATGTGTCCACTAAAGGAGATGGTATGCCCCATATGAAGAATCTGGGACCGGTGAGCCTTCGGGACGACCAACTGACCGTATAGGTTGTCTCCCCTTCCTGCTCTCCTGTAGAGTATCCTATTCTTCATGTAGTACTGCCCCCGTCCTGGTGGATCAGCACTTTTCTGCAGCTTGTTGTAGCAAGGACGTAAAGTATCATCCTCACTCTGGGCAGTTCGTAGCTCCCCCGGCATTGGGTTAGTCACAATTGCTTCTGCCTCTTCCGTTCTCGTCTGAGAGCGAGTCTGCATTGCTCCCATATGGATTGGCTCCCTGGGCATTCCCAGAAAGACATACCGGCAACCTAGGATGACTGGGAAAATGGGATCGGTCAATACAGCGGCCTTGATGGTGCCGGTGACGTACCTTGAGCGAATCTCCACATTAGCAATGAGCAACTTCATGGTTACAGCACTCTTCTGTGCAGGCTGTATATCCAAGGTCTCACCTGTGAATTGTTCTGGATGTACCAGATCCGCAGAAATCACGGCCTCCCCGTCCAGTCCTGTGTCGTATAAACACTCCACTTGACGACCGTTAACCTCTACCAATTCCACTACAGGTGGTTTTTCCTGGTCTGGAGTCTCTTCCTCGGCCTCGACCTGTTCGGTGGGCTCCACCTTAGGTTTTCCTGCGCACACGACGAATTGAGTGTCTCCTGACTTTCCCCTGCAGTCAATAGCATTGTGCATGTTTGACTTGCATTGGTTGCACCATTTCCCTGTCCTAGATTTTCTATTGTCGGACTTGAATGAGCTCTCCTGGTGGCGAGCTTCCTTGTTGACCTTGGCATTTTCCGTGACAACCTCCTTGGAAGTCACTTGACATGCTGCAAAGTGAGGGTTCTTAGCCTTCGATTTGCAGTCCCTCGTATTGTGAGAGGGTGACTTACAAATTGAACACCACTTCTCCGACCACGGTCGTTTAGGTGTAGAGCTTGAAGTGCTCTTGCTTCCCTCCTTTTTCTTCTCTGAACTATCCTCTGATTTTTGCACATAAGGTTCCCACTTTTTGGTTCCTGAGATTTTGGCTTTCTTCTTGTCATGTTTCTCTTGACTTTTGGTGTTGGTGGAAAGGTTTTCCCCTGCCTCCCCATGTACCTCGACGAACCGTTCTGCTAATTTCGTCACGAGGTCAATACGTTCCGCTCCTTGTTCTCCCAGGAACGTCCTGAGAGGTTTAGACATTTGTTTCTTCAGCTGGTCGACCACCATGAGCTCTTCCAGACTCTCATAGTCATGTGCGAACCCAGCCAAATCCATCCACTTATGGAGATAAGATCTAAGACTCAAACTGTAGGCGGAAAACAACTCTCCGGGTTCTCGTTTCGCTGCTCGAAATTTTTTCTGGTAGGTATGTGACATAACCTCGAATCGTTTCAGCAGAGCCGTCTTTAACTCATCATAATTGTTCTCATGTCCTGGTGGCAGGCGAGAATAAACCTCGTATCCGGTCCCGCGTAATCCCTGGGATAGCTTAAGATTCCATTTGTTACGCTCCAGACCCATAGCAACTGACATAGCCTCGAAGCGTTGAAGGTACTGGTCAATCTTCTCTTTGTCCTCCTCGTAGACCGCTAAAGGAAACTTCATAGCATGGTACCCATGTCCACCTACTGGTGTTGATCCTGGGATGGAGGAACCTCCAACTGCTCTCTCAGTTTCTCCATTAGATTGACTCTTCAACTCGAGTTCCCTCATCCGGTACTCGTGCTCCCTTTTCTGTGCTTCCTGTTCCGCTTCTAATTTCCTAGCTGCTTGCTCAGCTTCAAATTTCCTAGCTGCTTGCTCAGCTTCCAATTTCTTAGCTGCTTGCTCAGCTTCCTATTTCTTAGCTGCTTGCTCAGCTTCCACTTTCTTAGCTGCTTGTTCCAACTCCATCCTTCTCAATTCCAGCTCGGCCTTTCGATCTTCCCGTTCTGCTTGACGATACTCTCTCTCCACTTCCTGTATGTAATCCGTTAGAGCAGAACCCGCCAATCCAATTTCTTCCCCCTTTGCCTTTAATTCTAACGTGCTTAGTTTAGGGGTGGCCATTATACAGAGAGGTAAGCTAGCAGGTCTAGTACAATATAACTGCAAATTACTATAAAGATATATGAACAAGTACTATAAATCTAGATATTACCACACACAGCACATTCACTCAGTGACAAGAGTAGAATCAGGACCACAGACCTATGCAGACGTGTGAAGTGTGAACAGGTAAGATATTTGTCCTAACCCCTATCCACATTCACTCTAGCTGGATTCTCCAAAATGATATCTCCCTCTTATAACTAAGGATCCCGTGTCAAAAGACCCCGTTGTCAGAAGATCCCCTGTCAAAGGTTCCTGCTTGCAGGAGATCTCGCTGTCTAAGGATTCCGTTTACGGGAGATCCCGCTGTCCAAAGATCACGTTTACGAGAGATCCCGCTGTCCAAAGATTCCGTTTACGAGAGATCCCGCTGTCCAAAGATCACGTTTACGAGAGATCCCGCTGTCCAAAGATCCCGGACGAGCCCCCAATAATGTCGTGTCCTCCTTTAAAGTGTCGTCCCTGGAGTGAAGAGAGTCGACCCCCACATTATAATATTTTTCCCCTTATTCATATCCTGGAGAATCCACCAGCTTCCGTCCAACACACTTCATCAGCCTATGGACACCTTTTCCTGTCACTCTCTCACTGTCGTACTATGCCCCTCTCATACTTCCCCAACTCAACATACTCAACAACTCTTGCTTCTAAAAATTAATAAAGACTAATTTATTAAAAGAAAAGTATAACGTATATGAGACGTGTATGCGAAGAAAAAGTGTGTCGTGTATTATAACATAAATGTATGTGTCAGCCTTCAAAGTTCAGGATCATAGTGTACACATCATGGCAAGGATCACACGACACCATTCGAGTCAGTACGAAAAACATCACCGAAGTCGTATCCTTCTCTCCAGACATGTCCTCCTCCAGGAACTCTGATGACCATGAGACCTGAATCTCATGTAAATATAATCCGTGGAAAATACTAGTATATTTCCTAACGCGACTGTTCCTAATAGTTTATAGAAACTCCGGCTTCATAATTCCGGCGCAGTGAAAACAAACATGGAACACTGTCCTACTAACAAGTCTTTTTGTCTCTTGATAAATGTTCACTAGTTCTCACTATTAAACAGTTAATGTATCTAGAATAAAATGGCTTGCTTTATTCACTAGATATAGTCTGAAAGTTCTGATTTCCTTGATACGTGGAACAACTACACTTCAATGTTTGGTTTCATCTACTGTGAACATCAGTCCCTTACTGATCTAGTTCCACATGGGCTGAACCTCCATCACTTCAGGTGTGTTAACGATTGGTATTCACTCATGTAGGATACATATACCATTAGACTCCACCGAGCAATGTGTCTTAACTTCTTCCATTGCTAAAGTTGCTGGCCCATCTCTCTACATCATAATTTATCCGGGATCGGATGTTACATTGGGTCCGGGTTCTTCATTCCAACCCAAGGAACCTTAAATGGCACTACTGCAGTCCTATCAATCATATCTACATCTGCCATGATAGGCACGTGTAAAATTAAGTCACTAATTAACACACGGTAGATATTATTTCCACTAAGCACTGCAGTGCCATTTCACTTCGACTAGAGCCACATTTCCAAGTCCCCCTAGTTGGCCCCAACTCGGGTTTATATGGCAACTACCAAAGTTGGCCACGTGATGTTATCCTTTATGCCCCCACACAGGTGGCACATTGGCAGATCATCCCATGTCAGGGATCCATCCTCCCTGGCTCCATTAATGTTAGATTTTTCATCACTGGTTCTGACATCCAAAACAATCTAGAGAGTTACTGTACAGTTCCAACAAAGAGTTTCGAAACCAAGCTGCCAATATGGTTTTCCAAACAAGCTTACATTGTGCACGTGACGTTGTTCATGTCGGCAGGTGTTCCACTGTTTTCAATAACAAGCCCTCAACTTTCTGTCCTGTAGTGACAGTCAAAACCTCCATTCCGTCTGATGTCCGGAACTATAGATGACAAACGGAACCATTCCATATCCTGAGCGGGCAATTATATGTGATTTTAAACTGTTATGAACTGCCAACGCGTTGTGTCCCTTCCTTCTCACTCACCACCAAATGTGTATATGGGCTGACCCGATGTAACCCGTGCAGCTGTGTTTACTCTGTTAGTACGACTGTTGTGGCCTAGAAAATATACGCCAAGCAAACGTCGGTATTATTATCTGGTTAACTCATGGCGAATCTCGTGACATGTTGGTTTCCTGTGAGTATGAAATCAGGTTTGTATTACTAATTAGTGTATGAGTTGTTTCTATAATTTGGTTCTAAGACCACACATATTTCAAATAATGATAATTAAATCGCCTGTCTCCATGGTCGAGGAGTTAGCAGCTTTCTCCGTAACCCCGAATAATCTATTGATTGACGTGAGCGCACGAGAATTGGAAGCGGTTCAAGTCGCGCCAGTGACTTCTGAGAGTACGGAGCCGGTCGCTCAGAAAGTCGTGGCGTGCTGACGAGCGTAATACTAGCCTAAGAATCAACATACAGCTGAAAGATCCTGATGTTGACCTCAATATCCTGAAACAGGATGGAAATGCGCGGGAAAAAAATTTTAATCACTCATGATGGTTCTAACACTTATAACTCATCATAATCAGAAAGGGACAGTTTGTGTTGTGTTGTTTCCTTCTGTCTCCTGAATTTTACCTTTTGATGATATTTTGATGCAGGGTGATGCATGTGTTGCACTGGCAACAGCGGCAACAGTGGAGGGACATTCCCCAATCCAATAGTGATACACTCTGTGATAGCCACTGCGGGGCGTGGTTCGAATCGATTTGATGTTACCTTTACTCATACCCCGTTCAACTTCAAGGAGAAGTTATAGTTAGGGTCCATCACGGGCTCAGAATTGTAGTCCCGGGTTTACCCTCACAGGCTTATTAATGCGAAGGCGCTAGTTGTTCCACTTATTTGCCCAGTGGTCATCAAGACCACACTGGGGACAGGTTGGGTTCCTGCCAGGTAATGTGAACAGGATCTGATATCTTGGCTCCGTTATCCTGGGCACAGATATTTCCCCATAGCGTGGGACGTCTTGCTTGGGTGTACACAAAACGGCCCACTTGCCGGCTCCATATTTCAGCTGAAACACCTCAGCTTTGCCGTCAACGGATGGTTGCTGAAACACATGCTGCCACACTTCGTGGTTGGTTGTATGTTTTTTTCTTAATGTTGCATATCTCTTACAGGACGTTGCAGTCAACACCAGCATTTTAAGCTGATGTTGATATACTAGGCAAGTTTTTATTTACGTTCAGTAGTTTGCCATTGCTTTCTGAACGACCGGCTTACATACCCCGTAAGTTACCAGCGCGGCACGACCCGCTGCCGAATCTCACGCAGCTGTTTTCCCCACGCGCAGCTGTTTTCCCCACGTGAATATACAGATTTACGAACAACGTAGTTAACCCCTTGGACAGAGAGACCGGCATTGTCCTGTTATCCAATGAGATAAAAGGCCGAGCAAGAACTGTTTCCTCAGGTATAAATCATATTGGTTGTACTAAGCAACCAATGAATGGTACCCCATCTTTCTCTCGTTCCAGATGTTGTAAGTCTTTTTCGATGTCAGGTTCGTTAATTGTTTTGTTTTCCCTACGTAAATTGTTGTACACTTTTTCAAAGGCAAATTGAGTGCAGTCAAAATACCATCGAGATTTGCCATTGGTTGGTATTTAGAACCTATATAGATGTAAATTCCTTCAGCTGGGACGGCGGCCGGTCCATATAGGACGCTGTTTAAAACTGAATCACTGCCAAGCGCTACTTTAGTGACAGAAGGTATCGACACTTGACTGTCAATGACCACTTTAGTGACATATTCTTGACAGTTCGTTATTTGTTTCAATTCGCGTATCTTTCTTAAATTTAATGCCTTGTAAATGACGTTTTACACCTGAAGAAGGTTTGTCATTTCAAAACAACCCACGAGAGAAAGAAAGTATATACAATTTGAGTAGAAATTTGTAGTTTAAATTGTGGTTACTTTTCTGATTTTAGAAATGGCACGCCGTCTGGTTTTCGACCCTGCATATTTATATTAGATAGTTTTAAACAATGTTAGATTATAGTTATTCTGATTTAAAGGACTTTGTGAAAGATTCTAAACTGATAGCACTTGGTTAATGTGGTTATTCGTTAAAATAAATTATTTAGCAGGCGGTCGTAATAGAAAACAAAACTAACCGTGAAGTTCGTCATCACGCCGAGTTATGCTCACTCTAATGGGGCCACACTGGTGCCCCCCTAAGTTTGCTATGCCTAACTCAAATTAGCTGAGGGGTATTTAAATAATTAAATTTAAAAGAATAATAATTACAACTAAATTTTAAAAAATGGTGGTTTTAGTGTTTCTCATTACACTTCTAACTCGCGTGTTCCTGACTTTTTCTATTTTGTGCGAAAATGATGTGCTTTAAAAATGGCATTTTATTTGTGTTTTATTGGTGTTACGGAGCAGTTCTTGTGATATTAGTGAAGTAAAGTGGTGCATTTATAATTATTCAGTAAATTTCATTGCATTCTCATCAACGATTAAGAAGTAGTGCCTTGGTAAGTGGAAATGTTCAATAATTGTCACCACAGTCTTCAATTTGTTTAAAGAAAATCTAACACTATTGTGATATATTTCTAACCTCTAGCAATAGTAGCAATACTGACGTGTTCCTTGTGCAGTTTCCTTTAATTTGATATATAATACAATATAACTGCAACCATTTCAACCATGTTTAGACCATTACTGTGACACGCCCCCTAATTTCCATTTTCTGCCATCATTTTGTGTTTGGTCCAACCCATTTTTTGTTTGGCGGTGATTAGTTAGTTAGTTATCAGTTGGGGTATCTTCGTTGCACTCCGGACATGTCCATAGGTGCTCAGATCCTCCCCCCAGCATATGCATCAGCGTCCGGTGGCTAATAGTGCCAGTTCTGTGTTGGTTGACGAGGCGCTTTGTTTTCCCGATGTACCTCTCGCGTCTGGCTGTGCCGATTTTACTCCCAGGTCTTCATCCTGGCGTCAAAATCCTCTGTTCTCGCCATATCTTTAAGGGCGTTAATAACATCGGCACGATCCACGGGCTGGCCATCTACAGGGGGTGCAGAGCCAGCCAATTTATCAGCTCGTTCATTTCCCTCGACTCCCGCATGTCCCGGGACGAAGATGAAGGTGACTTTGCGGACAACAGACTTCCGCAGCGACTCAGTCCACTGTCTACGTACAGATCCAGCTTCGACCTTCTGAATCATGCTCATTGAATAACTTAGTACACACACGTTGGTATAATGCTGTGATTCCAGCCATATGAAAGCCTGTGTAACTGCCATCACCTCCATCGTCATGCTGCTCGTGGTCATAGAGTGGGCACCACTGGATTCTTGAACGGTTCGGCCCGCTGAACGGGCTGTAAATGCCCACGCACTTCTCTGCTGCTTTACAACAGTTCCATCTGTATAGATGAGCACTTCGGGGCTATCTGAGTGATCATAGATGAGCGCGTTAACCTCTGCATTGACAGCGACAGGGTTCTGCTCTATGCACCGTCTGTCGAGTGTGATAATGCAGGAGAAGGTACACTTAAAAGCTGGAGGCACCGGCACCCATTCCTTGCCGGGGTTGATACTGGTAAGACTGCAGACCTGTCCGACGACATCTTCCGCCCGACCCATCCATGATTTGCCCCTCTTTAGCCTGTCACCCTTTTCTCTGAATACAGCGTCATGCAGAGGGTGCAGCTCATCTGCACTTATTTTTAAGTATGCACGAGCTCTCCAGATCTTGATCCTGTGTTCCATTGTCGGGAAGTCAAGGAGGTATCTCATTGCTACACAGCTGGTGTCTCTCGTGCAGCCCAAAATGATGCGCATGGCTTCGTTTTTGTACCTTTTCAAGTCTTCCAATCTGTGTAGGGCTGACAGTGAGGATGGCCAGGGCATACTCGATGCGTGAAAGCACCAGTCCCTTGGAACAGAAGTAATAGCAGTCTTTGCTCGATATTGGCAGTCGCCATGACTCTCATTGCTGCCAAACCTTTTCGAGCCTTCGTTATGACATAATCGACATGATCTCTGAAGGACAGGCTACGATCAAGCCTCACGCCAAGATATGTCATTGACTGGGTTCTACTCAGAATGCTCCCATCCATTCTTACTGCCGGCAGGTCTGTTTTCACAATATGGTTGTTTAGTGAGAACCATGTAACCGTTGCCTTTGCAGGGTTGACAAGGGCTTCGGCATCAGCACACCATGAGGAAATTCGATCTAGTTCGCCCTGCATATAGTTGGGCAACCGCCTGTCTATCTCGACCCTCTCTTTTTGCACGGTCCGAACTCCATTTCACCACGAAAAAACACTTAATCCATACACATTTCGGAAAAACCACGTTCCATTTTACGGGACGAAGAAATGTCCCGTTTGGCGGTGAATGAGTTAAGAAAGCCGACGTAGCTTTCATAGCCCCACAGTCTCCACTCACGCGTTAACATCTTTGTCCCTGTAAGATGTAGTTTCTTCCACTGCAATATTGGGCACTTAATTCCAGAAAAGGAAGAGCCATATTTGAATACATTTGTATAGATTATTGTAGTGGAAGATCCAAGAACTCACAGAAGCATACAACGTCCATTCGATGCCCAAATTGTCTGTTATCCAAGAGTTAAAATGTGATGTGAGGCGTGGACAATGAGCAGTCAAGCTGAAAAAATATCTGATGGCTGTGGAAATGTGGTTGTCTGGGGAAAATGAAGAGAATACCATGGACAGACAGAAAAAACCAATAAACACGTCCTTTAAGAAACAAATGAAGATCGTAAACTGATTAGTCCATTAGACGTAGACAGTCACATATTTTTTGGCCATGTTATGAGAAGAAATGACTTAGAGAACTTGGTGACAACTGGCAAGATCAAAGGGAAGAGACCAAAGGGGAAGACCGAGAGGTAAATACCTGAATGGCTATGGCCACGGTGGAATGGTCGAGACAGAAACACGGAGCTGATCCACGACTCTGGTGATCGAGTGAGATAGCAAAACATTCTTTCCACCGTCTCTGAACACAGCTTTACAGTTGGTGTTGGAGTGTTGACAATATGATTATTCAACGAGAACCAAGTCACTGTTGCCTTTGTTGGGTTGACCATTGCCTCAGCTTCATCACACCAAATACTTATGCGATTGAGTTCGGTTTGTAGTTCCACAGCAACCTGATCTCTATCCTTACCCTGACGAACACTAAAACATCATCGGCATATGACATGTCCTATCAGGTCCAGTGATCTGCTCACTGGGGGTTTCTCACTGTGTGGGCTTTGAACAGTCCCGGCGATAATGGGTGAATCCTGTGTGTAGGCCAGGATATATTGTTGTTGGTTCCGAAGTCCAACTGCCACATCTAAAAACTACTTTCCTTTGGGAAGAGGGCTGCAGCGATCCAACTAAGGAGGAATGGACCTATTTTGAGTTCGAGAAGCTGAAGCAATAAAAATACAATGGTACTCTGTTGTATGCGTCCTCAAGATCAATCGCTGCAGCAAAGGTTTTCAATGTCTGAGTGGAAACCTTCATAGACATCATGGGCAAAAACTGCTGCATTCGTCCAGGTTTCTCTTTTTGGACGGTAGCCCACCCAAGGATAGGAGGGAAAATGAACCTTGCCTCTCTAGCTGGCTTGATATTTTCCTGGCAATTAACTTCTCCAGCAGCTTGCCTATTGTATTCTGCATGGTTATAACTCGATATCCCTGAATTATTGTGTGGTCTTTGCCAGGCTTTAGCAAGGGAATCAGATAGCTGTGTTACCACTCCTCCTTGATTCTAGCACTCCCTGTATTGCTGTTGTACATGTTTGCTAGTTTCTCTAGCATGTTGTCGGTATAACCTATTGATGTCGTCATATCTTATGCCATCAGGCCCTGGAGCGCTGTTTTTTGATCGTCGAAGCACATGTACATAACCTTGTATGTTGTATTATTGTGCGGTCTAATTTCCAATATAGTGATTTTTTATGGCCACACATCTGTAGTAATCTGTAGCTGATATATGCTAGTAATGGATTGTGATCTGTGTAGTTGTAATGTTTCTTGTAGATGTTTTGTGTGTATTATTATGAGGGGCTGAGTAGTCTCGAGGTATGTTGTCCGCCTCGAGTGCTGGAGGTCCCTGAGTTCAAGCCCCGGTGAGGGCCGGGATTTTCTCACGTGGACTTCTAGTAAGAAAAATGTCCCCTAGCCTCTGATCAGACACCCGTGAGTATTGTTGGGCACGTAAAAAATCCCCTGTGATTTTGTGTATGCCTAAACTAAAGCATGAATGTCTAAGACCTAGCTGTGTGGGGATTTTGTGTATGCCTAAACTAAAGCATGAATGTCTAAGACCTGTGTGGTGATTTTGTGTATGCCTAAACTAAAGCATGAATGTCTGAGACCTAGCTGTGTGGTGATTTTGTGTATGCCTAAAATAAAGCATGAATGTCTAAGACCTAGCTGTGTGGTGATTTTGTGTATGCCTAAACTAAAGCATGAATGTCTAAGACCTGGTGGTGATTTTGTGTATGCCTAATATAAACCTGTCTCTGTGCTGAAGGGCTTGCGAACGCGGTTTGGTGAGCCGGTATAACCCGGGTTCGAAATCACAGCGGTGCTGGTTTTTTCGAAAAAGGTATAGGGGCACGGTCGTTCAGAAGCAATGGCAAACTACTGAACGTAACACTTGCCTAGTACATCAATAGCAGCTGAAAATGCTGGTGTTGACTGCAATGTCCCGTGAGGGATACGCAACAAATTTTAAAAAATATAAAGCATGAATGTCTGAGACCTAGCTGTGTGGTGATTTTTTGTATGCCCTAAACTAAAGCCATTTTTAATGTCTGAGAACCTAGCTGTGTGGTGATTTTGTGTATGCCCAAACTAAAGCATGAATTTGTTCTTTAAAGAAAAAAACTAA